>JADWQK010001032.1:0-600000 GCA_017933935.1 Sesamia nonagrioides
TGTGTATTGTGCTAGTGGCCCTATTGGCCTCTTGGAGGAGGGTTATGGGGTCATCGGGGTCTGTGAGGGCATGCCGTGGACGGCGAAGGCGGGAGATGGTGGAGGGAGTGTAATTAGCAGCCGCTGCTATAAGAGGATTGCGGTGCTTGGCAGCAGTGTCAAAGAAACGCCTGGAGAGGCGTTTCATGAACTGCTGGATGGTGGGGATTTTGAGATCAAGATGGAGGATCTCATTACGGACGAACCAAGGGGCGTTTGTGGCTTTACGGAGGGATCGGTTTTGGACTACTTGCATCCTATGGATATGACGCGGCTTGGCATGTGCGAAGACTGGACAAGCGTATGTCATAATCGGGCGTATGCATGCTGTGTACAAGCGCATTTTGCACCTGAGCGACAGTTTGCTACGCGGGTTGAGGAGGGGGTGGAGTCGACCCAGAGCGAAGGCGGCGCGTGAGCGGACCGCCTTAATGTACTCTGAGAAGTTGAGGTGTTGGTCGAGAATCACACCTAGGTATTTGGCTTGCTCCTCCCAAGGGATCGGCTTGCCGTCCATGGTGATGGGCCGTGGAAGGGTGACTTTGCGTCGCGGTTTCATGTAGAGTACCGCTTGGCTTTTTTGGGGGTTGACTTCGATCCTCCACTTCTTAAACCAGTCAGCAAGGTAGTTGACCGCTCTTTGAAGATGGAGGCGAATCCGGTCTGGATTGAGTCCAGAGCAGTAGATGGCTGTGTCGTCTGCGAACAGAGCGAGTTGTGCCTTACTGCTTTTCGGGATATCGCTGGTGAAAAGCGTGAAAATGAGGGGGGCTAGTACAGAGCCCTGGGGGACACCTGCATGGATGGGGCGGGGGGAGGAGAGTGCTCCTTCGATTTTATAACGAAAGGTGCGGTTTGACAGGAAGTCCCGTAAGATGAGGACGAGACGATCAGGCACACCGAGTTGGTACAGCTTATAGATTAAGCCGTTGTGCCAGACTTTATCAAACGCCTTCGCTACGTCAAAGTAGACTACGCCTGTATACATACCACGCAGGAATCCTGCGTGTATATGTTCAGTGATACGTAGGATCTGTTGGGGACAGGGGTGTTGGGTACGGAACCCGAATTGCTCATTTGGAATGAGGCCCTTGTTCTCGGCGTAGGCTCTGAGTCGCTTGTATATAAGCCTCTCATAGATCTTACCGAGAACTTTAAGTAAGCTGATGGGACGGTAACTAGTGGGGTCGGCTTTAGGCTTACCGGGCTTGGGGATGCCTATCACAGTGGCTTCTTTCCACGTTTGTGGGAAAATGTTGTTCCCCAATGCACCATTGAAGATGGTGGTTAAGAGGATGATGAGGTGGGCTGGGAAAAGGCGGACCACTCGGTTGGTGATGCCGTCAGACCCTGGCGCTTTCTTGGGTTTAAGCCCTTTGACAATGTCCTGCACTTCCTCTGGAGGGATGGGAGGCAGGGGGTCCTCAGGGTCGTCAACGGGCGGGAGGGAGGTTCTACGTTCGACTTCAGCGTCAACCTCGAGGAGATGAGCTTGGTCTACTGGTAGGAGGCTGGGGGAGCACTGGGCTTCTAGACAGGAGGCAAGGCATTCCGCCTTGTCATCGTCGTCGAAGACGATGGTATTGTCAGGGCGAACCAGGGGAGGCATGGTGACGACTTCTTTGGATTTTAATTTCCTCTGAAGTTCCCAGAAGGCTAGGTGAGTCGGCCCTAACTCATCCAGCATGCTATCCCAGGCAGCTTCACGCCACTCCGATACGCGTCTTTTTACAGTTCTCTGTAAATGGCGCATATGGGCTTTGTTAGCCAGACAGGGGAAGCTGCTGTAGGCACGGACTGCCGCGTTCTTCTCGGTCAGCAGTTCACGCAAGTCAGGGGGGAGGTTCCAGCGACGGTCTTCTGCCGCTGTGACCTCCCTTGAACATTCGTTCAAGACTGACTGTACGTGATCCGTGAACGAGTCGATCGCGGCTGTCGTGTCAGTGATAGAGTCGAGGCGTGAGGGTATGGAGTCCAAGTGGGGGGATGTGGTGGATTTCAGCCGATCGCTTACTTTCCTCCAGTCCGTTACCACTTTTGTCAGGGGCGCTTGACCTGGGTCAGGAAGGCCAGAGCGGGGAGCCAGTCGAATGACGACTGGGCGATGGTCGGACGATAGCTCTGGTATCGCCTCTATAGAGTCCAACCGTAGGTTGACGTTCTTTAGAAGCGCTACGTCGAGGACGTCTGGGGTGTGGTCTGGATCATAGGGGAAGTGGGTGGAGGTCATGGGCCCCACGACATCGAAGTTTAATCGGGTGGAGAGGTCAAACAGGAGTCTGCCTCTGGTATTGATCCTGGTGCTGTTCCAGGCAGTGTGTTTGGCATTGAGGTCGCCCGCTATTATAACGGAGTCACTCAACCCAAGAAGTAGGGCAATGTCATCTGCTAGGAGTTGATGGTTCTCTGCAGAGGAACTGGGAGGGAGGTAGGCCGACACTATGGTAATAGGTTGGTGACCTGACATGCCGAGACGGCACATTGAAACTTCGAGTCGTGAAAGGGGTGGGGGGTCCAATGGTATGCAATATAGAGCCCTTTTGAAGTAAATAAGAGGACCGCCTTTGTGACACCGCAGCCTGTCGTTGCGAACTACGCGGTAGTTTGCGATCAGGGGTGTGCGGTTACAAGGCTTGAGGAAGGTCTCTTGAGCGAGGAAGATGTCGATCTGGTGCTCTCGGAGGAAGGTTGAGATCTCAATTTTCTGATCTCTAATGCCATCGGCATTGAAGTGAGCCAGCTTGAGGGATCGGGGCTTGGTTCGTTGGGAGGGTCTGTTATCCATTAGTGGTTCAAAGAGAGGGAGGAGAGGGCCTGCGTAATTTCAGGATACGCATTGTAGATGCTATATATAGCATGAAGGTTGCCGTCAGACCTGGCGGTTAGAAGCTCTTGCGCCATTTGTTTCGCGCGGGGAGACATGAAGATGAGGAAGGTCCCCGAGATGACATTGAAGGCATCCATGGGGCCGTTCCCTACCGTTGGGGTTGGGAGAAGGGGTGCGGGGGCCGCTGCCGTAGCTTTGGAGGCGGGGGCAGGAGCGGGGGGTGATTGTGCGGGGGTGGGGGCGGAGGGCGATGGGGCCTCCTTTTGAGCCGTGGTCGGACGGATGCGAGGATCCTTGGCCTTCCAGGCTGGGTTGGTTGGGGGAATCTGCGGGGCAGTCGCCACTAGGGCTGGGAAGGCCTGCTGGTGGTTGAGGCGGTTCCAGGGATTAGGTCTCTGGGGGCTCAAGCTCACCGGGGGCTGGGTCGGGGGTTCAGGGGCTTCCCTTTGTTGACGAGTGCTTGCGCGCTTTGTCAGCTTAGGAGAGGTGGATTTGGGTGCTTTGGGGCACCCCCGGTAATTTGCCGGGTGACCGGTCGCGCCACAGAGGATGCAACTCGGTGGCTCGGTACAGAGCGATCGGTCTTTGGGGCGGAGACACTCTGCCGTGCCATGATCGCCCAGGCACTTAACGCACCTGGGTTTAGCGTGGCAGTGTGCCTGGGAGTGCCCGTACAGTTGGCACCTGTGGCATTGGCCAACAGTGCTGCTCTTGTGGGGCTTTTCAATCGTAATTCCTGTCAGTGAGCAGATGCTACTCACCAGGAAGATGGGGTGGTGGGTGGAACGTTCGACCGGGTGACAGATCACCATTATCATGTCATAGGGCACTTTACCACGCGCCCTATGCATGCGGTGGACTTCCTTTACCGGGATGTCCTGAGAGATCAGGTCTGCCTTAATGTCCTCGGAGGATAGCTCCTTGGGCACGCGGCGAATGACCACACGGGTAAGACGTTCCTCTGGGAGAGAGTATGTGTGAAAGGCCACACCTCTGAGTTTGAGGAGCTTGGTCAGCTCCCGGTAGTCCTTTGAGGACGGGACTGTGACTTTGATTCCAGTCTGTGTAGACTGGGCCTTGGTGAAGCTGATCTTCTGATCAGCACACCATCCAGACACGTTGGTCCATTTTCCCTTGTCCTGTATGAAGACAGGCGGGGGAGGGGGGATCTTGGCGGCAGCTCGGGGGGCTGAGTGGGAGGGGTTTGGTGTCGCGGCGCGCGAGGTGGCGGCAGCGTTACCGGGGGCAGGGGCGGGGGGGGGGGAGCCGCTGGCGGAGGCAGCGGCCGCCAGTTTGGGGGCCGGGTTTGAGGAGGAGACCTTCCTCCTCCTCTTCCCCGAGGCGGCGATGAAGCCGTCAGCTTCATCGTCCTGGGATGAGGGTGAGGACTCCTCAGAGGAATCCGAGGAGTCGGGGACGGACCGCTTTGCGGAGGGCACCTCGGTGTCCATGGACACCTCGGTTTCGACGGGGGCGGGCTGGAGGGCGGGGGCTGTCTGCTGTAGGGCAGACAGTTTGTCGCCGTACTTGGCGCAGACGTCGGGGTCTTTAATGAGGACGTCTACCAGGGCAAGAAGCGCCTGGTAGAAGACTTGGGGACCTGGACTTGCGTCCATGGTTCCTATCCCCCCGGGTGGATAGGCCCGGGGGTGTGTCCCCTCCCTGTCGGGTTTAGACAGGGAGGTGTGTACTTACTGGTGAGCCCTAAGCTAGTAACCCGTTGCCAGTCTCAATGTGCAACGGGGCCCTGACCGGTCTAGTGCGAAGGGTGTAGACACACCCTAAAGACACTAGGTGTGTCGCTGGAAAGGAAAACTGTCACCAGGTCCGACTAGGGGTCCCCCCAAGGCCGGAGTACTGGGACCCGTCCGATTTGCTGCCTAGCCCTGAAGGGGTTCGGCGGGTGAGTCGGGTCAACACCCCTCTCGGCTTGTTGACACCAGTTTGGTTGCCACCGAGGACCACGAAACTGTGGTTTTTTTTTTCCAGAAGGGAACTAGTGATTCTAAAGTGAAATCGCGGCTGTTAAAGAAATAAGTAGTCTTGAAAAAGACTTTTTTAAATTAATCAACCAGCGGTCGAGAAAACAATATGTTAAACTCGACCACTAGCTGACTAATAATATTATTTTAACTATACGCGGAACGCCGGCCGGCCGGGCGAGCACGGGGCTACGGGCGCAGGGGCGCTCGGGGCTACGTGCCGATCGGCCACGCGCGGGCGAGTGCGGGGCGCGGGGCGCTCGAGGCTACGAGCCGTGCTACGACGCGCGGCTACGTACCGAGCGGCTACGCGCGGGCGAGTGCGGGGCGCGAGGCGCGGGGCGCTCGAGGCTACGAGCCGAGCTACGAGTGCTACGAGTGCTACGACGCGCGGGCGAGTGCGGAGCACGGGGCGCGGGGCGCAACGCGGCGGTGTAGGGCTCTGCTGGCGGCACCGTGCGACACCTCTATACAGGTAAAGAGGGGAGCGGGGCGCGGGGAGCGAGCGGAGAGCGATAGCGTAGCGTGTGGTCGTAGCGGCGTCTCGTGGACGAGTGAATATTTTCGCTTCGTGGTCGGTCTTATATTTATATTAAACGCGGAACTCAGCGGGTGGGGAGACAGAGGCGAGAGGAGCGCGGGGCGAGGTAAGCCCGTTCTGTTAGCCGATTGGTCGGTTTGACGATGTCTCTCTCTCTCTCTCTTTCAATCGGTATTGTTTCGTAAAACAGAATTTCAGGTACTTAACTTTTAATAATAAATTATTACCAACATAGGTAAAAATACCGAAATGAATACAATAAATACACGTTAGTAATATTATGTACGTTATTATTATTATTATAGTAGTAGTAGTAGTAGGTTAAGGTAAGTAAATCATTTTTTATACTTCATAATAATGTATATATTTACATAGGTATGCACCTATCTATAGATATGAAACTGTAAAATATACTTATAAGCATTTTATGTAGTGCCCCTAGTACCTAGTTGTACTTATTATGCAAGCAAGATAAATCTCATTATAATAATAAATATTAGCGACCGACGGTCTTAATAGATAGAATGTATCTAATTAATTAAGTAGGTAGGTAGGTAGGTAGGTAGGTACGTACATACATGACTGTATCATTTTTAATGTATGTTTATGTGTGTGTGTGTGTGTGTTTTTTTTTTTTTTTTTTTTATTTATTTAGGTAGGTAGTAAGTAAGTAAGTAAGTGAGTGAGTAAGTACGTTTTTTGTTTTGACATCTGATATAATGAAATCTGATACATATTGCGGCCCTGAAAAGGGCCTTTTGTTGTATGTTAACGCACAGCCACAGACACGCTGCACTGCACTAGGGCAGTCGTCATACGTGTCGTAGGGCGACGTGCGATTGTGTGGTGTAGTTTAAGCGCGCGCGTTCGCCTCTGATCCTGCGCGCCAGCTGGATGTCCTTGGGCATGATGGTGACGCGCTTCGCGTGAATCGCGCACAAGTTGGTGTCTTCGAAGAGACCGACGAGGTAAGCTTCGCTAGCCTCCTGCAGTGCCATAACAGCGGAGCTCTGGAAACGGAGATCGGTCTTGAAGTCCTGTGCGATCTCACGCACGAGACGCTGGAACGGAAGCTTGCGGATCAGCAGCTCGGTACTCTTCTGGTAGCGACGAATCTCACGGAGGGCCACAGTGCCGGGCCTGTCGCGATGGGGCTTCTTCACGCCACCGGTAGCCGGAGCACTTTTGCGCGCCGCCTTGGTGGCGAGCTGTTTCCTCGGGGCCTTACCACCGGTGGATTTACGAGCGGTCTGCTTAGTACGTGCCATTGTAAACACTGAACGATAGTAGACAAATAAAAATCAACTCAAACAAAATAATCACTCGGAACGGACGTGCGTACAGCTCGAACGCCAGGGATTGAATAAAAACCGCATCGCCGTTCCAGCCGTATTTATATTGTGGCACCGTGGCTTAGGTAGCGACGGTACCAGTAGTTAACGAGCCGGCGGGCGAGCAGGTAGTAGGCCAATGGGCGCGCGCCATGCGCCATCTTTAGTGCAACGAGCTAACTAACTAAAATATTGTATGGTAGTATTAAAATTAGTCTAAAACCCACTTAATATGTATTTATGTTGGGACTGCATTATTTTTATATGTATATGCACGATTATTGTTTCTTGTATTCTTCACAAAGTATGAAATATATAGACATATGTACATACATACATATAAATAAAGAAAAGTACTGATGTAGATACCTCCAAATGTTTGTTGTTATTGCTAATATTATAAAACAAGCGGAAAGTTTATTAGGTGGTAGGTATATTATGTGTAGGTTGAAAAATTTACTTAACCCTTTCAGACCTGGCGTACACAAATGTACACATTAAAAGTATAAAAAAAAAAAATAAAAAAAAAAAAAAAAAAAAAATAGAATTTCGTGAAATATACGCATTACAAAAATGTGAATTGAGTATATAAAAATCTATTATGAATGTTATTTGAAGATACTATTTTGATGTAATTTAAACCTGTATAACCTTAGTTTAAATTTTCAGCTCGAGCTTTTTTTTTTTTTTTATATTTTAGGAGAACATTAGAAGAACATAAGACATGGGCATGTGTAAAATATATATATAAATATTATTATAAATATATAATATAAATGACGAAATTATTTGTGTAAATATTTATGCATATGGTTGTTATTGACATATGTGTATAAATGCATATGTTCGTTATTGACATATGTGTATATATGCATATCTTTGTTATTGACATATATGTGTATAAATGCATATGTTACTTATTGACATATGTGTATATATGCATATGTGTATATATGCATATGTTTGTTATTGACATATATGTGTATATATGCATATGTTTGTTATTGATATATGTGCATATATTTGTTATTGATATATGTGTATACATATATGCCATATGTTTGTTTAGTGTAAATAGTAACGTTTTGACTATATTCATATCAAAAGAAACGTGAACTTATCACATGAGTTTATTTGTGGCCCTGAAAAGGGCCTTTTGGTTTTTACTCCTGCCACGGTCCCACGGTGTGTGCGTGGAGTGCGCGTCCAGGAGTTTGTCGTGGTTTGCTCGTAGCACGTGCATCATGCGCGTCTCGCAAGTACATACATACATGTGTGTGTATGTATGTAGGCACAATACGATGACACTAACACAATTGACACGCACCACAGTCAACAAGACACACGAACAAAAGCACTGGGTTTGACACTGTACACAGACACAGACACGAGGCGGCGGCGTTGAGACGAACGGGAGTGTCGGGAGCTCTTGGTTAGCCCACCGACCGATAGCCCGCTCACTTGGAGCTGGGGTATTTGGTGACGGCTTTGGTGCCTTCACTGACTGCGTGCTTGGCGAGTTCGCCGGGCAACAGGAGCCTGACTGAAGTCTGCACCTCCCTGGACGTGATGGTAGATCTCTTGTTGTAGTGGGCGAGACGGGAAGCTTCGGCGGCGATACGCTCGAAGATGTCGTTCACGAACGAGTTCATGATAGACATGGCCTTGCTTGAGATACCGGTGTCGGGGTGCACCTGCTTCAACACCTTGTAGATGTAGATGGCGTAACTCTCCTTCCTCTTGTGCTTCTTCTTCTTGTCGGTCTTGGAGATGTTCTTCTGGGCTTTCCCAGACTTCTTGGCGGCTTTACCACTTGTCTTAGGCGGCATTATGAGATGATGAGATTAATCAATCGAGTACACGTGCTAACGGAACGGAGTTCGGTCGCTGTATGGTCGACAAAATATTCAACACTCTTATTTATACATGCTCACGTGGCCCACGGTTGCGGCGTGCGGTGAATAGTTCGACTCAGCGGCGGACCAATCACAGCGCTCCTAACGCCCGAGCGTAGATCGAGCGCGGGGAGGGGGGACGCCCGGGAGTGAGGCGCGGAGGGTGTGGGAAGAAGCTTGCAAGTGCTACTTTGTCATTACAGAAAATGTAAATATGGAATATAATATAATATCTATCATATACAAATAAATATAATTAAATCCTTTTTTTTTTTTTTTTTTTCCCCGTACCATTAGGCATTACTCACATGTATAACAGAAACAATAAAAATATTAAGAGTAACTTTTATAATTAATATACATAGGTACTATAAGTATACAAGTAAAATAGAATAAAAGTGTTTATTTATGTATAGTTATTTTCATGTTACTCTTTTATTATTATTCTTTCCTTCTTTCTTTCTCAATTGTTATGTATGTGAGTAATTAGAATTAACGTCAACGAAACCTTCTCCTGCTTGCTACAAAGTTCCGTGTTGTTTTATTATGCAAACAAACCAAATAGGTACCTATTAAGTTATGTATCTATATTATAATTGAAATATAATAAGGTCCGAGAGTATTAATATGATGATATACTGTCATGTTTATCTATTCATTCATTCATTCATTCATTCATTCAATAATAGTTTTACTAGGTAGGTGTTTAGGATGTTTTTGTTTGACGATAACAAACCGTTAAAGAAACTGTCTTTGGTTATAAATTTGACGAATCATATTGTGGCCCTGACAAGGGCCTTTTGTTTTGATGATGCTCGCATGACCTGAGAGCATCGCGCAATCGACATAATACGATTTTTTATTATTATTATACCGAAATAAGCGCGCGCGGGGTCGCTCGCACGAAGCACCACGTTCGTTCGGAGACGTCGCGGCACCACGTTTAAGCCTTCTTCTCGGTCTTCTTGGGCAGTAGCACGGCCTGGATGTTCGGCAGCACACCACCTTGAGCGATCGTCGCACCGGAGAGCAGCTTGTTCAACTCCTCGTCGTTGCGGATCGCCAATTGAAGATGACGCGGGATGATCCTGGTCTTTTTGTTGTCTCTCGCGGCGTTGCCGGCCAACTCGGGTACCTCAGCAGCCAGATACTCCATCACAGCGGCCAGGTAGACGGGAGCGCCGGCACCCACGCGCTCGGCGTAGTTTCCGTTACGCAGCAGCCTGTGAATACGGCCCACAGGGAACTGGAGACCAGCACGGTTGGAACGGGACTTTGCCTTTCCCTTCACCTTGCCACCTTTACCGCGACCAGACATAATTGAAGGATTTGTTTATATAACACACTAACAACTCAAGAAAATAACGCGAACAACAGTGCGCGCACCGATAGAATCTGGTTACAAATGCCGTCGCACCTTTTTTTTTTTTTTTTTTTTTTTTTTTTTTTTTTTTTTTTTTATATGGCATCTCAAAGTTGACCTAGAGAGGTCGTCACTATTTAACCGCGCTATCCTGTGGCTGCCTTAAATGAATTTAAAGCCTCCAGCCAGGGCTATTAAAAGCTAAGCGACTACGCTAAGGGCACCCCATAGTGGGGTACGAACCTCGGCTTAGGGTGTCAGTAGAAAAACAGCAAGGGACGGCTGGATCGATTTCTTATATTTGATTCGGTTTGATGACCGCGGCGTTTCCTAGTACTAGCTCTGAGAAGAAACGTCCGAAACAAACTCAGAGGTAATAGTTGGGAGTTTATATTTACTGGCTCAGCTGCGGCGCGGGCTGGCCGTCATCGGACAAGGGACGGGGGAGGGGGCTACTACGTTGAACGCGTCGCGATGGACCTCGGCGGCGAGGTCGGTAGGTCGGTCTTTTCTTGTGTATTGTGCTAGTGGCCCTATTGGCCTCTTGGAGGAGGGTTATGGGGTCATCGGGATCTGTGAGGGCATGCCGTGGACGGCGAAGGCGGGAGATGGTGGAGGGAGTGTAATTAGCAGCCGCTGCTATAAGAGGATTGCGGTGCTTGGCAGCAGTGTCAAAGAAACGCTTGGAGAGGCGTTTCATGAACTGCTGGATGGTGGGGATTTTGAGATCGAGATGGAGGATCTCATTACGGACGAACCAAGGGGCGTTTGTGGCTTTACGGAGGAATCGGTTTTGGACTACTTGTATCCTATGGATATAACGTGGCTTGGCATGTGCGAACACTGGACAAGCGTAAGTCATAATCGGGCGTATGCAAGCTGTGTACAAGCGCATTTTGCACCTGAGCGACAGCTTGCTACGCGGGTTGAGGAGGGGGTGGAGTCGACCTAGAGCGAAGGCGGCGCGAGCGCGGACCGTCTTAATGTGCTCTGAGAATTTAAGGCTTTGATCGAGAATGACACCAAGGTACTTGGCTTGCTCCTCCCAAGGGATCGGCTTGCCGTCCATGGTGATGGGACGTGGAAGGGTGACGCTGGCCCGCGGTTTCCTGTAGAGAACCGCTTGGCTCTTAAGGGGGTTGACTTCGATCCTCCATTTCTTAAACCAGGCAGCTAGAAAGTTGACTGCTCTTTGAAGATGGAAGCGAATCTGATCTGGGCTGCGTCCCGAGTAGTAGATGGCTGTGTCGTCTGCGAACAGAGCGAGGTGAGCCTTGCTTCTTTTCGGGATGTCGCTAGTGAATAGCGTGAAAATGAGGGGGGCTAACACGGAGCCCTGGGGGACACCTGCACGGATGGGGCGGGGGGAGGAGAGCGCTCCTTCGATTTTGTAGCGAAAGGTGCGGCTTGACAGAAAGTCCCGTAGGATGAGAACGAGACGGTCAGGCACACCGAGTTGGTACAGCTTATAGATTAAGCCGTTGTGCCAGACTTTGTCAAACGCCTTCGCTATATCGAAGTAAACTACGCCTGTATACATACCACGCAGGAAGCCTGCGTGAATATGTTCAGTGATGCGTAGGATCTGTTGCGGACAGGAGTGCTGGGTACGGAACCCGAATTATTCTAATGGGATAAGGCCCTTGTTCTCGGCGTAGGCTCTGAGACGCTTATATATAAGCCTCTCATAGATCTTACTGAGAACTTTGAGTAAGCTGATGGGACGGTAGCTAGTGGGATCGGCTTTAGGCTTACCGGGCTTAGGAATGCCTATCACAGTGGCTTCTTTCCACGTTTGTGGGAAAATGTTGTTTCCTAGTGCACCATTGAAGATGGTGGTCAAGAGGATGATCAGGTGGGCAGGGAAGAGGCGGATCACTCTGTTGGTGATGCCGTCTGGGCCGGGCGCTTTCCTGAGTTGAAGACCCTTGACGATGTCCTGCACCTCATCAGGGGTGATGGGGGGCAGGGGGTCCTCAGGGTCGTCAACAGGTGGGAGGGAGGTTCTACGTTCGACTTCAGCGTCAACTTCAAGGAGATGAGCTTGGTCTACTGGTAGGAGGCTGGGGGAGCACTGGGCTTCTAGGCAAGAGGCGAGGCATTCAGCCTTGTCATCGTCATCGAAGGCGATGGAATTGTCAGGGCGAACCAGGGGAGGCATGGTCACAACTTCATTGGATTTAAGTTTCCTCTGAAGGTTCCAGAAGGCTTGATGGGTGGGCTCTAACTCATCCAGCATCTTATCCCAGCCAGCTTCACGCCACTCCGATACACGTCTTTTTACAGTTCTCTGTAAATAGCGCATATGGGTTTTGTTAGCCGCGCAGGGGAATCTGCTGTAGGCACGGACCGCCGCGTTCTTCTCGGTCAACAGTTCACGCAAATCAGCAGGGAGTTTCCAGCGACAGTCTTCTGTCATTGTAACTTCCCTTGAACATTCGTTCAGTACCGACTGTACGTGATCCGTGAACGAGTCGATCGCAGCTGTCGTGTCAGCGATAGAGTCGAGGCGTGCAGGTATGGAGTCCAAGTGGGGGGATGTGGTGGATTTCAGCCGATCGCTTACTTTCCTCCAGTCCGTTACCACTTTCTTCAGGGGTGCTAGACCTGGGTCAGGGTGGCCAGTACGGGGAGCCAGTCGTATGATGACTGGGCGATGGTCAGACGATAGCTCTGATAGTGCCTCTATAGAGTCCAACCGTAGGTTGACGTTCTTTAGAAGCGCTACGTCGAGGACGTCTGGGGTGTGGTCTGGATCATAGGGGAAGTGCGTGGGGGTCATGGGGCCTACGACATCGAAGTTTAATCGAGTGGAGAGGTCAAGCAGGAGTCTGCCTCTGGAATTGATCCTGGTGCTATTCCAGGCAGTGTGTTTGGCGTTGAGGTCGCCCGCTATAATAACGGAGTCGCTCAACCCAAGAAGAAGGGTAATGTCATCTGCTAGGAGTTGATGGTCCTCTGCAGAGTTGCTGGGAGGGACATAGGCTGACACTAACGTGATAGGTTGGTGCCCTGTCATGCCGAGACGGCACATTGACACTTCGAGTCGTGATAGGGGTGGGGGGTCCATTGGGATGCAATGAAGAGCCCTTTTGAAATAAATAAGGGTACCGCCTTTGTGACACCGCAGCCTGTCGTTGCGAACTACACGGTAGTTAGCAATTAGAGGAGTACGGTGGCAAGGCTTCAGAAAGGTCTCCTGAGCGAGGAAGATGTCAACCTGGTACTCTGTAAGGAAGGTTGAGATCTCGAACTTCTGATCTCTGATGCCATCGGCATTGAAGTGAGCCAGTTTGAGGGATCGGGGCTTGGTTCTTTGTGTGACCGTAATATCCATAATTAGTTCTTGTTGGAGGCGAGGGAGGAAAGGGCGTGCGTAATCTCAGGATACGCGTTATAAATGTTGATTATGGCTTGCAGATTGCCTGCTGCCATGGCTACCTTTAGGTCGCTTGCCATTTGTCTGGCACGGGGCGACATAAAGATGAGGAAGGTCCCCGAGATGACGTTAAACGCATCTGTGGGGCCGTTTCCTGACAAGGGGGTCGAGGGAGGGGGTGTAGGGGTTGAGGCTGCAACCAGAGGTGCAGGGGCAGGAGGGGACGGAGCCGCCTTTTGGGCCGTGGAAGGACGGATGCGAGGATCCTTGTCCTTCCAGGCGGGGGTGGCTGGGGGGGTCTGGGGAGCAGTCGCCACGAGGGCCGGGAAGGCCTTCTGGTGGTTCAATTGGTTCCAGGGACTGGGCCTTTGGGGGCACAGTCGCTCTGGGATCTGACTCCCTGGGGATTCACGCTTTTGGCGTGAGTTGGCCCGGGTGGCTAACTTTGAGGAGGAGGATTTGGGGGCCTTGGGACACCCGCGATAGTTGGCCGTGTGGCCAGTCGCGCCGCAGAGGACACAGCTAGGAGGCTCTTTGCAGAGCGCTCGGTCCTTGGGGCGAGGGCATTCTGCCGTGCCATGATCGCCCTGGCACTTAACGCACCTGGGTTTGGCGTGGCAGTGAGCCTGGGAGTGACCATATAGCTGGCATCTGTGGCATTGGCCGACGATGCCGCTCTTGTGAGGCTTCTCTATGGAGATTCCTGTGAGAGAGCAGACGCTCTTCACTAGGAAGATGGGGTGGTGGGTAGTTCCCTCTGCTGGGTTGCAGACGACGAGAACCATGTCGTACGGGATTTTACCGCGTGCCTTGTGCATGCGGTGGACCTCCTTTACAGGGATTCCCTGAGAGGTGAGGTCCACCTTGATGTCATCGGAGGTTAACTCCTTTGGCACTCTGCGAATTACGACTCGAATGAGGCGTTCCTCAGGGAGGGAGTAGGTGTGGAAGGCCACACCTCTGTTGCGGAGGAGCTTGGTGAGTTCCCTGTAGTCCTTGGAGGACGGAAGGGTTACCTTTATGCCGGTCTGTGTAGCCCTGGCATTGGTGAATTGAATTTTCAACTCAGAACACCAGCTGGACACATTGGTCCATTTGGCCTTGTCCTGAATGAAGACAGGCGGAGGAGGAGGGATTTTGGTGGCGGCTCGGGGGGCTGAGCGAGCGGGGTTAGGAGTCGCTGCGCGCGGGGCGGCGGTAGCGTTTGCGGGGGCGGGGGCGGGGGTGGGTGAGCCGCTGGCGGATGCAGCGGCTGCCAGTTTGGGGGCGGGATTGGAGGAAGATTTCTTCCTCCTCCTCTTTCCCGTGGCAACGATGAAGCCGTCGGCTTCATCGTCCGGGGACGAGGATGGAGACTCCTCGGAGGAATCCGAGGAGACGGGGATGGGGCGCTTTGCCGAGAATACCTCGGTGTCCATGGACACCTCGGTTTCGGCAGGGGCGGGTTGGGGGGCGGGGGTTGGCTGCAGAAGGGCTGCTAATTTCTGGCCATATTTGGCGCGGACTTCGGGGTCCTTTAAGAGGACCTCGTTCACCAGGGCCAGAAGGGCCTGGTAATGAGGGGCGGGGCTAGGACATGCGTCCATTATGAAGTAAGGGGGGTACCTAGTCCTCCGGGTTGTGGGCCCGGAGGGTGTGTGACCCTCCCTGTCCTAGTGACAGGGAGGTGTGTACCTCACTAACCTGACTCGTCCGGCGCCGAGCAGCTTCGGTGCACAACACGACACTACACTACACTGCACGACACACACACCACACACACCCGGGGGGAACGGGCAGGAGTACCGACGCCTAGGGCGCGTTGAGTCGGGGATTGATTAATCGCCCGGTTGTACGTTTGACCGTTATTCTGCCAAAGGAATAAGAGGGACGTTTGACCGTTATTCTGCCAGAGGGATATGCAGAACGTTTGACCACTCTGCAGGAATAAGTTAGGGCGTTGCTGCAGCTTTCGATACAGCTCGGCAGGTGCAGCAACGAGACACTTCACAGTGCACTAACACTGACACTCCCGAGACTCTCAATGCACGCGGGCAGAGCAATCTGCGATAGCGCAGCGGGTCGAAAGCGCGGCGAGCTAGACAGGAAGCGCACGTGGGCGGCACGAGCGATCTGCGATAGCACGGCGAGGCGAAAACGAAAAGCGCGGCGAGCTAGAGCGGCGGAGCGGAGGTATACACGTCCGCACAGGGCGAGCGCGCGACGCGGAATGCCGTCGCACCCATACTTTCGTTTATTTTATACTCGCGCTGCGTGGCTGAGTTAGCGGGAGGGGTAAACAACAAACGAAACTATATTACAAAAACACGCAAACGCACACACTGAACCATGGATATAATATGGATGATACGCGGACGGGGTTGATAGTGTTTTTTTTTTTTTTTTTTTTAAATTTAATTTAACTTAAAATAACATACATTTTCTCTTTATTTTTAAATTTACTACCTATCCAGTATGAAATTATGTATAACCTAACGTGAAAATTCTTACTTAAGTTATACCTATGTACTTATGGGTATCTTTTTTTTTTTTTTTTTTTTTTTTATTTATTTCGTTAGTTAGTTAGTTAGTTAGTCAGTCAGGTAGGTAGGTAGGTAGGTAGGTAGGTAGGTAGGTAGGTAGGTAGGTAGGTATTGGTACAGATAATATATTCCTCTCTCTCTCTCTCTTATTTATTTATTTATCTGTCTGTCTGTCTCTCTCTCTCTCTCTAGGTAGGTAGGTATCTATCTATCTTTCTTCTTTATTTCTATTTCATATCCTGATTTATGTCGTGTGTGTATGTTTATGTGTACGTTTTGACTCATCTGTCATAGAGGAACGAATATTGTTTATATTCATGAAAGTATTGTTAGCCCTGAAAAGGGCTTTTTGGTGTGGTGAGCGCATGCACGCGCGCTAAGCATCTCGGTGCCGCCGACTCCGTCGTCTGTGGTCTCTTCAGTTGCTTGCTGCTTCTGATGAATAGTTATCGGTCGGTCGGTAGGTCGGACGAGCTAGAGACACGTCGAGCGCGATTCGCGCCCTCCTACTACCGGAGGACGATAGATAGACGCGTACGTACGTACGTACTGCGTGCGCGAGGTTGGACGATTTTGTCACACTATATCAACAATATGTAGGTACCTGCCTGCTTTTGTTGTTTCTGATGTGTTGTATATATTGTGATCGGTGGTGGTGGTGATGATGATGATGATGGTTTTGGTCCGGGGTCCGGTCAGTCGACCCAGCGCCGCGCTGTCGAAGTCGTAGTCGTCGTCGTCGTCACCGTCGCCGGTGTAACGCGAACGCTACCGACCCTAGCTTACTTCTTAGCGGCGGACGCTTTCTTGGCTGCCGGCTTTGATTTGGGTGTAGCCGCGGCCTTCTTGGGCTTAGGCGCTTTAGGTTTCTTGGTTGGCGGCTTCGCGGTTTTCTTAGCTTTAGGAGCGGCGCCTCCCTTCGCCTTAGCGGGGGCTGCTGCCTTCTTTGGTGCAGGCTTCTTCTTAGCGGCGGCAGCGGCCTTCTTGTCCTTGGCGGAGGCGGCAGCCGATGCCTTGGACTTCGACGGTGAGCCGGCAGCGGCAGATGCGGCCGCGGACGCGGCTGCTGCCTTCTTGGTCTTAGCGCCGGCCGCAGAGGCGGTGGCTTTCTTACCCTTCGCGGCGGTGGCGGCGGGCGCCTTGCCGGCGGCCTTGCCAGATGCGCCTGCGGGTTTCTTTGCAGCGGCCGCTTTCGACTCGAGCTTGAAGGAACCGGATGCACCCTTGCCCTTGGTCTGGATCAGTGCCCCAGATTCGACGGCGCTCTTCAGGTATTTCCTGATGAACGGAGCCAGTTTTTCCGCATCGACCCTGTACTGCGCGGCGATGTACTTCTTGATCGCCTGCAGGGAAGATCCGCTGCGCTCTTTCATCTCCTTGATGGCGTTGGTGACCATCTCGGATGTCTTGGGATGGGTAGGCTTCGCCTTTGGTTTCTTCGCGGCACCGGCCTGTCTCGCCTGCTTCTTCGCTGGTGTAGCGGGGGCCGGAGCCTCGGTAGCGACTGCGGTGTCTGCCATTATTATAATATATGTATAAAAAATTTGTTGTTAATTAAAAAAGAAAAACAAAACTTCACAACACACAAACACACTGGTAGCTGTAGTACGTGAACGATTAATAACAACAACTTAGATGTCGCCACTTATAGGTTTCGAGTGTTTCGTGTACGTACGCTTAGGAACGGCGAAACTTTACCGTAACGAGCGCCGTGATGTCGCGGGAGGGTTTCTCGTATGAACGCTGGAAAGTTTTCACTAACACGTATCTAATAAAATAAAGAAAAACAATGGTTAACGAGGGCCGGCGACAAGCAGCGTCACGGTTTCGGATCGTTCATGAAGCTGAAGAGATGCGTGTGGGAATCCGGCAAGGGTGCGGCGGTCGTTCGGAAGGTGGCGGTGATTTATTTTGACGACTGCTTACGAAGCGCAGGTCGGGTCGTGTTCAAAACGTTATTTTCTCTATAAAAGTGATAGTTGAAGCCGATAAACGTCGACGCGCCAACTAGGAGGATATCGAGCATGTCTGGTGACAGGACTCCGTCGATATCACACAGTCTCGCGAGGGTATTATCGACCTAAAAGTGAAGCGTCGTAAAACATCACGCGACCGCTGAACATCTAAGGACGGGCGACTACAGGCCACGTTCGGCGAGTGCAGCCTATTAATATCTAGTGTTATATCAAAATACGAGAGTGACAGTGTACAGATTAGTGGCAATAGCATTAGAAAGCGTATTAAAGAACGTGCAAATAGACAGACAGACACCGCGTAGCCGCGTCCGTCCGCGTACCTACTCGGGCGGGCGGGCGGTTCGACAGCTCGGACAGAGTCTCCTCAGACTGTAAACGCATAAGGCTGTAATGTGCCTGTGTTAGAGTTTCGTGTATGTATTTATTCATGTGTCTGATATAATGACTAGTAAATAATATAATAAATGTATAAAATTGCAATAATCAAATCTTATACACATCCATAAGTAGGTACCTACCTACCTACAAAGTAACACACGTCACGACATCGAACATCCACATAAACAAACTGCACCCGCGCCGAGCTGCGATCAAACGAATAGGCACCTAGGTTTCTACCTACCTACCTAGTTACCTACCAGCAAGCAAGCATCTTAACGTAACGTAAGTATATATCTATCTATTGAATATTACGGTCTACTAATTAATGCGTTTTCTTTTTCAGTTTAATATCCCAGTTGGGCGGCAAGGCGGTTTTCACGCGTAGAACGAAATAAGTTTGTACTTATCTATTACCGTGAGTGAGTGAGTGAGGGAGTATGTATGTATGTATGTAGATACATATTATATATATATATATATATATATATATATATATATTTGTTTGTTTAGAGGTACGTTTTTCAGACATTTCCATTAAAGAAACATATTTAATAGTATCGAATCATATGCGGCCCTGAAAAGGGCCTTTTTTTAAGTGCGCGCATCTATATGTATACACGCATGGTCGAACGATATGGTATTATATTCGAAACGAACACAACACACAGACACGTTCTCCGTCACGGTAGTATGCAGAGCTGGTTGCGCGCAGAGGCGACACGGTGGTGTGTTTAACCGCCGAAACCGTAGAGGGTGCGTCCCTGGCGCTTCAGGGCATAGACGACGTCCATGGCGGTGACGGTCTTCCTCTTGGCGTGCTCGGTGTAAGTGACAGCGTCGCGAATGACGTTCTCCAGGAACACTTTAAGCACACCGCGAGTCTCTTCGTAGATCAGACCGGAGATACGTTTCACGCCGCCTCTGCGGGCCAGACGACGAATGGCGGGTTTGGTGATACCTTGGATGTTATCACGAAGTACCTTCCTGTGGCGCTTGGCTCCTCCTTTTCCCAGACCCTTTCCTCCCTTACCGCGACCGGTCATCTTTAGAAATTAACTGAGTGTGTAGTGCACGAACACGAACGAAGCAAGCAAGCGACTGGCTATATTTTCGCTTCTTTTTTTTTGATATGGCATCTCGTAGGTAGGCTACTTTAGAGACCGTTACTACTTAATCGAACTTTCCTGTGAATGCCTTAATTAAAAATTAAAGCCTCCAGCCAGGGCATAAAACTACTTAAAAACTAAGCGACTACGCACTAAGGGCACCCCCTGTGGGGTACGGACCTCGGCTTAGGGCGTCGCTGGAGAGGACAGCAAGGGACGGCTGGATCGAAAGTTATACTTGTTGGTTTGATGACCACGGCGTTTCCTAGTACTAGCTCTGAGAAGAAACGCCGAAACGAACTCAGAGGTCATTGTTGGGACATTATTGTAATTACTGGCTCAGCTGCGGCGCGGGCTGGCCTTCATCGGACAAGGGACGGGGAAGGGGACTACTACGTGGAGCGCGTCGCGATGGACCTCGGCGGCGAGGGCGGTAGGTCGGTCTGTGTTTATGTAGTGTGCTGGTGGCCCTATTGGCCTCTTGGAGGAGGGTAATGGGGTCATCGGGGTCTGAGAGAGCATGCCGAGGGCGGCGAAGGCGGGAGATGGTGGAGGGGGTGTAATTAGCAGCCGCTGCTATGAGAGGATTGCGGTGCTTGGCAGCAGTGTCAAAGAAACGCTTGGAGAGGCGTTTCATGAACTGCTGGATGGTGGGGATTTTGAGATCGAGATGGAGGATCTCATTACGGACGAACCAAGGGGCGTTTGTGGCTTTACGGAGGAATCGGTTTTGGACTACTTGCATCCTATGGATATAACGTGGCTTGGCATGTGCGAACACTGGACAAGCGTAAGTCATAATCGGGCGTATGCAAGCTGTGTACAAGCGCATTTTGCACCTGAGCGACAGCTTGCTACGCGGGTTGAGGAGGGGGTGGAGTCGACCTAGAGCGAAGGCGGCGCGAGCGCGGACCGTCTTAATGTGCTCTGAGAATTTAAGGCTTTGATCGAGAATGACACCAAGGTACTTGGCTTGCTCCTCCCAAGGGATCGGCTTGCCGTCCATGGTGATGGGACGTGGAAGGGTGACGCTGGCCCGCGGTTTCCTGTAGAGAACCGCTTGGCTCTTAAGGGGGTTGACTTCGATCCTCCATTTCTTAAACCAGGCAGCTAGAAAGTTGACTGCTCTTTGAAGATGGAAGCGAATCTGATCTGGGCTGCGTCCCGAGTAGTAGATGGCTGTGTCGTCTGCGAACAGAGCGAGGTGAGCCTTGCTTCTTTTCGGGATGTCGCTAGTGAATAGCGTGAAAATGAGGGGGGCTAACACGGAGCCCTGGGGGACACCTGCACGGATGGGGCGGGGGGAGGAGAGCGCTCCTTCGATTTTGTAGCGAAAGGTGCGGCTTGACAGAAAGTCCCGTAGGATGAGAACGAGACGGTCAGGCACACCGAGTTGGTACAGCTTATAGATTAAGCCGTTGTGCCAGACTTTGTCAAACGCCTTCGCTATATCGAAGTAAACTACGCCTGTATACATACCACGCAGGAAGCCTGCGTGAATATGTTCAGTGATGCGTAGGATCTGTTGCGGACAGGAGTGCTGGGTACGGAACCCGAATTGTTCTAATGGGATAAGGCCCTTGTTCTCGGCGTAGGCTCTGAGACGCTTATATATAAGCCTCTCATAGATCTTACCGAGAACTTTGAGTAAGCTGATGGGACGGTAGCTGGTGGGATCGGCTTTAGGCTTACCGGGCTTAGGAATGCCTATAACAGTGGCTTCTTTCCACGTTTGTGGGAAAATGTTGTTTCCTAGTGCACCATTGAAGATGGTGGTCAAGAGGATGATCAGGTGGGCAGGGAAGAGGCGGATCACTCTGTTGGTGATGCCGTCTGAGCCGGGCGCTTTCCTGAGTTGAAGACCCTTGACGATGTCCTGCACCTCATCAGGGGTGATGGGGGGCAGGGGGTCCTCAGGGTCGTCAACAGGTGGGAGGGAGGTTCTACGTTCGACTTCAGCGTCAACTTCAAGGAGATGAGCTTGGTCTACTGGTAGGAGGCTGGGGGAGCACTGGGCTTCTAGGCAAGAGGCGAGGCATTCAGCCTTGTCATCGTCATCGAAGGCGATGGAACTGTCAGGGCGAACCAGGGGAGGCATGGTCACAACTTCATTGGATTTAAGTTTCCTCTGAAGGTTCCAGAAGGCTTGATGGGTGGGCTCTAACTCATCCAGCATCTTATCCCAGCCAGCTTCACGCCACTCCGATATACGTCTTTTTACAGTTCTCTGTAAATAGCGCATATGGGTTTTGTTAGCCGCGCAGGGGAATCTGCTGTAGGCACGGACCGCCGCGTTCTTCTCGGTCAACAGTTCACGCAAATCAGCAGGGAGTTTCCAGCGACAGTCTTCTGTCATTGTAACTTCCCTTGAACATTCGTTCAGTACCGACTGTACGTGATCCGTGAACGAGTCGATCGCAGCTGTCGTGTCAGCGATAGAGTCGAGGCGTGCAGGTATGGAGTCCAAGTGGGGGGATGTGGTGGATTTCAGCCGATCGCTTACTTTCCTCCAGTCCGTTACCACTTTCTTCAGGGGTGCTAGACCTGGGTCAGGGAGGCCAGTACGGGGGGCCAGTCGTATGATGACTGGGCGATGGTCAGACGATAGCTCTGATAGTGCCTCTATAGAGTCCAACCGTAGGTTGACGTTCTTTAGAAGCGCTACGTCGAGGACGTCTGGGGTGTGGTCTGGATCATAGGGGAAGTGCGTGGGGGTCATGGGGCCTACGACATCGAAGTTTAATCGAGGGGAGAGGTCAAGCAGGAGTCTGCCTCTGGAATTGATCCTGGTGCTATTCCAGGCAGTGTGTTTGGCGTTGAGGTCGCCCGCTATAATAACGGAGTCGCTCAACCCAAGAAGAAGGGTAATGTCATCTGCTAGGAGTTGATGGTCCTCTGCAGAGTTGCTGGGAGGGACATAGGCTGACACTAACGTGATAGGTTGGTGCCCTGTCATGCCGAGACGGCACATTGACACTTCGAGTCGTGATAGGGGTGGGGGGTCCATTGGGATGCAATGAAGAGCCCTTTTGAAATAAATAAGGGTACCGCCTTTGTGACACCGCAGCCTGTCGTTGCGAACTACACGGTAGTTAGCAATTAGAGGAGTGCGGTGGCAAGGCTTCAGAAAGGTCTCCTGAGCGAGGAAGATGTCAACCTGGTACTCTGTAAGGAAGGTTGAGATCTCGAACTTCTGATCTCTGATGCCATCGGCATTGAAGTGAGCCAGCTTGAGGGATCGGGGCTTGGTTCTTTGTGTGACCGTAATATCCATAATTAGTTCTTGTTGGAGGCGAGGGAGGAAAGGGCGTGCGTAATCTCAGGATACGCGTTATAAATGTTGATTATGGCTTGCAGATTGCCTGCTGCCATGGCTACCTTTAGGTCGCTTGCCATTTGTCTGGCACGGGGCGACATAAAGATGAGGAAGGTCCCCGAGATGACGTTAAACGCATCTGTGGGGCCGTTTCCTGACAAGGGGGTCGAGGGAGGGGGGGTAGGGGTTGAGGCTGCAACCAGAGGTGCAGGGGCAGGAGGGGACGGAGCCGCCTTTTGGGCCGTGGAAGGACGGATGCGAGGATCCTTGTCCTTCCAGGCGGGGGTGGCTGGGGGGGTCTGGGGAGCAGTCGCCACGAGGGCCGGGAAGGCCTTCTGGTGGTTCAATTGGTTCCAGGGACTGGGCCTTTGGGGGCACAGTCGCTCTGGGATCTGACTCCCTGGGGATTCACGCTTTTGGCGTGAGTTGGCCCGGGTGGCGAACTTTGAGGAGGAGGATTTGGGGGCCTTGGGACACCCGCGATAGTTGGCCGTGTGGCCAGTCGCGCCGCAGAGGACACAGCTAGGGGGCTCTTTGCAGAGCGCTCGGTCCTTGGGGCGAGGGCATTCTGCCGTGCCATGATCGCCCTGGCACTTAACGCACCTGGGTTTGGCGTGGCAGTGAGCCTGGGAGTGACCATATAGCTGGCATCTGTGGCATTGGCCGACGATGCCGCTCTTGTGAGGCTTCTCTATGGAGATTCCTGTGAGAGAGCAGACGCTCTTCACTAGGAAGATGGGGTGGTGGGTAGTTCCCTCTGCTGGGTTGCAGACGACGAGAACCATGTCGTACGGGATTTTACCGCGTGCCTTGTGCATGCGGTGGACCTCCTTTACAGGGATTCCCTGAGAGGTGAGGTCCACCTTGATGTCATCGGAGGTTAACTCCTTTGGCACTCTGCGAATTACGACTCGAATGAGGCGTTCCTCAGGGAGGGAGTAGGTGTGGAAGGCCACACCTCTGTTGCGGAGGAGCTTGGTGAGTTCCCTGTAGTCCTTGGAGGACGGAAGGGTTACCTTTATGCCGGTCTGTGTAGACCTGGCATTGGTGAATTGAATTTTCAACTCAGAACACCAGCTGGACACATTGGTCCATTTGGCCTTGTCCTGAATGAAGACAGGCGGAGGAGGAGGGATTTTGGTGGCGGCTCGGGGGGCTGAGCGAGCGGGGTTAGGAGTCGCTGCGCGCGGGGCGGCGGTAGCGTTTGCGGGGGCGGGGGCGGGGGTGGGTGAGCCGCTGGCGGATGCAGCGGCTGCCAGTTTGGGGGCGGGATTGGGGGAAGATTTCTTCCTCCTCCTCTTTCCCGTGGCAACGATGAAGCCGTCGGCTTCATCGTCCGGGGACGAGGATGGAGACTCCTCGGAGGAATCCGAGGAGACGGGGATGGGGCGCTTTGCCGAGAATACCTCGGTGTCCATGGACACCTCGGTTTCGGCAGGGGCGGGTTGGGGGGCGGGGGTTGGCTGCAGAAGGGCTGCTAATTTCTGGCCATATTTGGCGCGGACTTCGGGGTCCTTTAAGAGGCCCTCGTTCACCAGGGCCAGAAGGGCCTGGTAATGAGGGGCGGGGCTAGGACATGCGTCCATTATGAAGTAAGGGGGGTACCTAGTCCTCCGGGTTATGGGCCCGGAGGGTGTGTGACCCTCCCTGTCCTAGTGACAGGGAGGTGTGTACCTCACTAACCTGACTCGTCCGGCGCCGAGCAGCTTCGGTGCACAACACGACACTACACTACACTGCACGACACACACACCACACACACCCGAGGGGAACGGGCAGGAGTACCGACGCCTAGGGCGCGGTGAGTCGGGGATTGATTAATCGCCCGGTTGTACGTTTGACCGTTATTCTGCCAAAGGAATAAGAGGGACGTTTGACCGTTATTCTGCCAGAGGGATATGCAGAACGTTTGACCACTCTGCAGGAATAAGTTAGGGCGTTGCTGCAGCTTTCGATACAGCTCGGCAGGTGCAGCAACGAGACACTTCACAGTGCACTAACACTGACACTGACACTCCCGAGACTCTCAATGCACGCGGGCAGAGCAATCTGCGATAGCGCAGCGGGTCGAAGAGCGCGGCGAGCTAGACAGGAAGCGCACGTGGGCGGCACGAGCGATCTGCGATAGCACGGCGAGGCGAAAACGAAAAGCGCGGCGAGCTAGAGCGGCGGAGCGGAGGTATACACGTCCGCACAGGGCGAGCGCGCGACGCGGAATGGTCGACAAAATATTCAACACTCTTATTTATACATGCTCACGTGGCCCACGGTTGCGGCGTGCGGTGAATAGTTCGACTCAGCGGCGGACCAATCACAGCGCTCCTAACGCCCGAGCGTAGATCGAGCGCGGGGAGGGGGGACGCCAGGGAGTGAGGCGCGGAGGGTGTGGGAAGAAGCTTGCAAGTGCTACTTTGTCATTACAGAAAATGTAAATATGGAATATAATATAATATCTATCATATACAAATAAATATAATTAAATCCTTTTTTTTTTTTTTTTTTTTCCCCGTACCATTAGGCATTACTCACATGTATAACAGAAACAATAAAAATATTAAGAGTAACTTTTATAATTAATATACATAGGTACTATAAGTATACAAGTAAAATAGAATAAAAGTGTTTATTTATGTATAGTTATTTTCATGTTACTCTTTTATTATTATTCTTTCCTTCTTTCTTTCTCAATTGTTATGTATGTGAGTAATTAGAATTAACGTCAACGAAACCTTCTCCTGCTTGCTACAAAGTTCCGTGTTGTTTTATTATGCAAACAAACCAAATAGGTACCTATTCAGTTATGTATCTATATTATAATTGAAATATAATAAGGTCCGAGAGTATTAATATGATGATATACTGTCATGTTTATCTATTCATTCATTCATTCATTCATTCATTCAATAATAGTTTTACTAGGTAGGTGTTTAGGATGTTTTTGTTTGACGTTAACAAACCGTTAAAGAAACTGTCTTTGGTTATAAATTTGACGAATCATATTGTGGCCCTGAAAAGGGCCTTTTGTTTTGATGATGCTCGCATGACCTGAGAGCATCGCGCAATCGACATAATACGATTTTTTATTATTATTATACCGAAATAAGCGCGCGCGGGGTCGCTCGCACGAAGCACCACGTTCGTTCGGAGACGTCGCGGCACCACGTTTAAGCCTTCTTCTCGGTCTTCTTGGGCAGTAGCACGGCCTGGATGTTCGGCAGCACACCACCTTGAGCGATCGTCACACCGGAGAGCAGCTTGTTCAACTCCTCGTCGTTGCGGATCGCCAATTGAAGATGACGCGGGATGATCCTGGTCTTTTTGTTGTCTCTCGCGGCGTTGCCGGCCAACTCGAGTACCTCAGCAGCCAGATACTCCATCACAGCGGCCAGGTAGACGGGAGCGCCGGCACCCACGCGCTCGGCGTAGTTTCCGTTACGCAGCAGCCTGTGAATACGGCCCACAGGGAACTGGAGACCAGCACGGTTGGAACGGGACTTTGCCTTTCCCTTCACCTTGCCACCTTTACCGCGACCAGACATAATTGAAGGATTTGTTTATATAACACACTAACAACTCAAGAAAATAACGCGAACAACAGTGCGCGCACCGATAGAATCTGGTTACAAATGCCGTCGCACCCATACTTTCGTTTATTTTATACTCGCGCTGCGTGGCTGAGTTAGCGGGAGGGGTAAACAACAAACGAAACTATATTACAAAAACACGCAAACGCACACACTGAACCATGGATATAATATGGATGATACGCGGACGGGGTTGATAGTGTTTTTTTTTTTTTTTTTTTTTTAAATTTAATTTAACTTAAAATAACATACATTTTCTCTTTTTAAATTTACTACCTATCCAGTATGAAATTATGTATAACCTAACGTGAAAATTCTTACTTAAGTTATACCTATGTACTTATGGGTATCTTTTTTTTTTTTTTTTTTTTTTTTATTTATTTCGTTAGTTAGTTAGTTAGTTAGTCAGTCAGGTAGGTAGGTAGGTAGGTAGGTAGGTAGGTAGGTAGGTAGGTAGGTAGGTAGGTATTGGTACAGATAATATATTCCTCTCTCTCTCTCTCTTATTTATTTATTTATCTGTCTGTCTGTCTCTCTCTCTCTCTCTAGGTAGGTAGGTATCTATCTATCTTTCTTCTTTATTTCTATTTCATATCCTAATTTATGTCGTGTGTGTATGTTTATGTGTACGTTTTGACTCATCTGTCATAGAGGATCGAATATTGTTTATATTCATGAAAGTATTGTTAGCCCTGAAAAGGGCTTTTTGGTGTGGTGAGCGCATGCACGCGCGCTAAGCATCTCGGTGCCGCCGACTCCGTCGTCTGTGGTCTCTTCAGTTGCTTGCTGCTTCTGATGAATAGTTATCGGTCGGTCGGTAGGTCGGACGAGCTAGAGACACGTCGAGCGCGATTCGCGCCCTCCTACTACCGGAGGACGATAGATAGACGCGTACGTACGTACGTACTGCGTGCGCGAGGTTGGACGATTTTGTCACACTATATCAACAATATGTAGGTACCTGCCTGCTTTTGTTGTTTCTGATGTGTTGTATATATTGTGATCGGTGGTGGTGGTGATGATGATGATGATGATGGTTTTGGTCCGGGGTCCGGTCAGTCGACCCAGCGCCGCGCTGTCGAAGTCGTAGTCGTCGTCGTCGTCACCGTCGCCGGTGTAACGCGAACGCTACCGACCCTAGCTTACTTCTTAGCGGCGGACGCTTTCTTGGCTGCCGGCTTTGATTTGGGTGTAGCCGCGGCCTTCTTGGGCTTAGGCGCTTTAGGTTTCTTGGTTGGCGGCTTCGCGGTTTTCTTAGCTTTAGGAGCGGCGCCTCCCTTCGCCTTAGCGGGGGCTGCTGCCTTCTTTGGTGCAGGCTTCTTCGTAGCGGCGGCAGCGGCCTTCTTGTCCTTGGCGGAGGCGGCAGCCGATGCCTTGGACTTCGACGGTGAGCCGGAAGCGGCAGATGCGGCCGCGGACGCGGCTGCTGCCTTCTTGGTCTTAGCGCCGGCCGCAGAGGCGGTGGCTTTCTTTCCCTTCGCGGCGGTGGCGGCGGGCGCCTTGCCGGCGGCCTTGCCAGATGCGCCTGCGGGTTTCTTTGCAGCGGCCGATTTCGACTCGAGCTTGAAGGAACCGGATGCACCCTTGCCCTTGGTCTGGATCAGTGCCCCAGATTCGACGGCGCTCTTCAGGTATTTCCTGATGAACGGAGCCAGTTTTTCCGCATCGACCTTGTACTGCGCGGCGATGTACTTCTTGATCGCCTGCAGGGAAGATCCGCTGCGCTCTTTCATCTCCTTGATGGCGTTGGTGACCATCTCGGATGTCTTGGGATGGGTAGGCTTCGCCTTTGGTTTCTTCGCGGCACCGGCCTGTCTCGCCTGCTTCTTCGCTGGTGTAGCGGGGGCCGGAGCCTCGGTAGCGACTGCGGTGTCTGCCATTATTATAATATATGTATAAAAAATTTGTTGTTAATTAAAAAAGAAAAACAAAACTTCACAACACACAAACACACTGGTAGCTGTAGTACGTGAACGATTAATAACAACAACTTAGATGTCGCCACTTATAGGTTTCGAGTGTTTCGTGTACGTACGCTTAGGAACGGCGAAACTTTACCGTAACGAGCGCCGTGATGTCGCGGGAGGTTTTCTCGTATGAACGCTGGAAAGTTTTCACTAACACGTATCTAATAAAATAAAGAAAAACAATGGTTAACGAGGGCCGGCGACAAGCAGCGTCACGGTTTCGGATCGTTCATGAAGCTGAAGAGATGCGTGTGGGAATCCGGCAAGGGTGCGGCGGTCGTTCGGAAGGTGGCGGTGATTTATTTTGACGACTGCTTACGAAGCGCAGGTCGGGTCGTGTTCAAAACGTTATTTTCTCTATAAAAGTGATAGTTGAAGCCGATAAACGTCGACGCGCCAACTAGGAGGATATCGAGCATGTCTGGTGACAGGACTCCGTCGATATCACACAGTCTCGCGAGGGTATTATCGACCTAAAAGTGAAGCGTCGTAAAACATCACGCGACCGCTGAACATCTAAGGACGGGCGACTACAGGCCACGTTCGGCGAGTGCAGCCTATTAATATCTAGTGTTATATCAAAATACGAGAGTGACAGTGTACAGATTAGTGGCAATAGCATTAGAAAGCGTATTAAAGAACGTGCAAATAGACAGACAGACACCGCGTAGCCGCGTCCGTCCGCGTACCTACTCGGGCGGGCGGGCGGTTCGACAGCTCGGACAGAGTCTCTTCAGACTGTAAACGCATAAGGCTGTAATGTGCCTGTGTTAGAGTTTCGTGTATGTATTTATTCATGTGTCTGATATAATGACTAGTAAATAATATAATAAATGTATAAAATTGCAATAATCAAATATTATACACATCCATAAGTAGGTACCTACCTACATACAAAGTAACACACGTCACGACATCGAACATCCACATAAACAAACTGCACCCGCGCCGAGCTGCGATCAAACGAATAGGCACCTAGGTTTCTACCTACCTACCTAGTTACCTACCAGCAAGCAAGCATCTTAACGTAACGTAAGTATATATCTATCTATTGAATATTACGGTCTACTAATTAATGCGTTTTCTTTTTCAGTTTAATATCCCAGTTGGGCGGCAAGGCGGTTTTCACGCGTAGAACGAAATAAGTTTGTACTTATCTATTACCGTGAGTGAGTGAGTGAGTGAGTATGTATGTATGTATGTATGTAGATACATATTATATATATATATATATATTTGTTTGTTTAGAGGTACGTTTTTCAGACATTTCCATTAAAGAAACATATTTAATAGTATCGAATCATATGCGGCCCTGAAAAGGGCCTTTTTTTAAGTGCGCGCATCTATATGTATACACGCATGGTCGAACGATATGGTATTATATTCGAAACGAACACAACACACAGACACGTTCTCCGTCACGGTAGTATGCAGAGCTGGTTGCGCGCAGAGGCGACACGGTGGTGTGTTTAACCGCCGAAACCGTAGAGGGTGCGTCCCTGGCGCTTCAGGGCATAGACGACGTCCATGGCGGTGACGGTCTTCCTCTTGGCGTGCTCGGTGTAAGTGACAGCGTCGCGAATGACGTTCTCCAGGAACACTTTAAGCACACCGCGAGTCTCTTCGTAGATCAGACCGGAGATACGTTTCACGCCGCCTCTGCGGGCCAGACGACGAATGGCGGGTTTGGTGATACCTTGGATGTTATCACGAAGTACCTTCCTGTGGCGCTTGGCTCCTCCTTTTCCCAGACCCTTTCCTCCCTTACCGCGACCGGTCATCTTGAGAAATTAACTGAGTGTGTAGTGCACGAACACGAACGAAGCAAGCAAGCAAGCGAGCGAGCGACTGGCTATATTTTCGCTTCGTGGTCGGTCTTATATTTATATTAAACGCGGAACTCAGCGGGTGGGGAGACAGAGGCGAGAGGAGCGCGGGGCGAGGTAAGCCCGTTCTGTTAGCCGATTGGTCGGTTTGACGATGTCTCTCTCTCTCTTTCAATCGGTATTGTTTCGTAAAACAGAATTTCAGGTACTTAACTTTTAATAATAAATTATTACCAACATAGGTAAAAATACCGAAATGAATACAATAAATACACGTTAGTAATATTATGTACGTTATTATTATTATTATAGTAGTAGTAGTAGTAGGTTAAGGTAAGTAAATCATTTTTTATACTTCATAATAATGTATATATTTACATAGGTATGCACCTATCTATAGATATGAAACTGTAAAATATACTTATAAGCATTTTATGTAGTGCCCCTAGTACCTAGTTGTACTTATTATGCAAGCAAGATAAATCTCATTATAATAATAAATATTAGCGACCGACGGTCTTAATAGATAGAATGTATCTAATTAATTAAGTAGGTAGGTAGGTAGGTAGGTAGGTACGTACATACATGACTGTATCATTTTTAATGTATGTTTATGTGTGTGTGTGTGTGTGTTTTTTTTTTTTTTTTTTTTATTTATTTAGGTAGGTAGTAAGTAAGTAAGTAAGTGAGTGAGTAAGTACGTTTTTTGTTTTGACATCTGATATAAGGAAATCTGATACATATTGCGGCCCTGAAAAGGGCCTTTTGTTGTATGTTAACGCACAGCCACAGACACGCTGCACTGCACTAGGGCAGTCGTCATACGTGTCGTAGGGCGACGTGCGATTGTGTGGTGTAGTTTAAGCGCGTTCGCCTCTGATCCTGCGCGCCAACTGGATGTCCTTGGGCATGATGGGGACGCGCTTCGCGTGAATCGCGCACAAGTTGGTGTCTTCGAAGAGACCGACGAGGTAAGCTTCGCTAGCCTCCTGCAGTGCCATAACAGCGGAGCTCTGGAAACGGAGATCGGTCTTGAAGTCCTGTGCGATCTCACGCACGAGACGCTGGAACGGAAGCTTGCGGATCAGCAGCTCGGTACTCTTCTGGTAGCGACGAATCTCACGGAGGGCCACAGTGCCGGGCCTGTAGCGATGGGGCTTCTTCACGCCACCGGTAGCCGGAGCACTTTTGCGCGCCGCCTTGGTGGCGAGCTGTTTCCTCGGGGCCTTACCACCGGTGGATTTACGAGCGGTCTGCTTAGTACGTGCCATTGTAAACACTGAACGATAGTAGACAAATAAAAATCAACTCAAACAAAATAATCACTCGGAACGGACGTGCGTACAGCTCGAACGCCAGGGATTGAATAAAAACCGCATCGCCGTTCCAGCCGTATTTATATTGTGGCACCGTGGCTTAGGTAGCGACGGTACCAGTAGTTAACGAGCCGGCGGGCGAGCGGGTAGTAGGCCAATGGGCGCGCGCCATGCGCCATCTTTAGTGCAACGAGCTAACTAACTAAAATATTGTATGGTAGTATTAAAATTAGTCTAAAACCCACTTAATATGTATTTATGTTGGGACTGCATTATTTTTATATGTATATGCACGATTATTGTTTCTTGTATTCTTCACAAAGTATGAAATATATAGACATATGTACATACATACATATAAATAAAGAAAAGTACTGATGTAGATACCTCCAAATGTTTGTTGTTATTGCTAATATTATAAAACAAGCGGAAAGTTTATTAGGTGGTAGGTATATTATGTGTAGGTTGAAAAATTTACTTAACCCTTTCAGACCTGGCGTACACAAATGTACACATTAAAAGTATAAAAAAAAAAAATAAAAAAAAAAAAAAAAAAAAAATAGAATTTCGTGAAATATACGCATTACAAAAATGTGAATTGAGTATATAAAAATCTATTATGAATGTTATTTGAAGATAATATTTTGATGTAATTTAAACCTGTATAACCTTAGTTTAAATTTTCAGCTCGAGCTTTTTTTTTTTTTTTTATATTTTAGGAGAACATTAGAAGAACATAAGACATGGGCATGTGTAAAATATATATATAAATATTATTATAAATATATAATATAAATGACGAAATTATTTGTGTACATATTTATGCATATGGTTGTTATTGACATATGTGTATAAATGCATATGTTCGTTATTGACATATGTGTATATATGCATATCTTTGTTATTGACATATATGTGTATAAATGCATATGTTACTTATTGACATATGTGTATATATGCATATGTGTATATATGCATATGTTTGTTATTGACATATATGTGTATATATGCATATGTTTGTTATTGATATATGTGCATATATTTGTTATTGATATATGTGTATACATATATGCCATATGTTTGTTTAGTGTAAATAGTAACGTTTTGACTATATTCATATCAAAAGAAACGTGAACTTATCACATGAGTTTATTTGTGGCCCTGAAAAGGGCCTTTTGGTTTTTACTCCTGCCACGGTCCCACGGTGTGTGCGTGGAGTGCGCGTCCAGGAGTTTGTCGTGGTTTGCTCGTAGCACGTGCATCATGCGCGTCTCGCAAGTACATACATACATGTGTGTGTATGTATGTAGGCACAATACGATGACACTAACACAATTGACACGCACCACAGTCAACAAGACACACGAACAAAAGCACTGGGTTTGACACTGTACACAGACACAGACACGAGGCGGCGGCGTTGAGACGAACGGGAGTGTCGGGAGCTCTTGGTTAGCCCACCGACCGATAGCCCGCTCACTTGGAGCTGGTGTATTTGGTGACGGCTTTGGTGCCTTCACTGACTGCGTGCTTGGCGAGTTCGCCGGGCAACAGGAGCCTGACTGAAGTCTGCACCTCCCTGGACGTGATGGTAGATCTCTTGTTGTAGTGGGCGAGACGGGAAGCTTCGGCGGCGATACGCTCGAAGATGTCGTTCACGAACGAGTTCATGATAGACATGGCCTTGCTTGAGATACCGGTGTCGGGGTGCACCTGCTTCAACACCTTGTAGATGTAGATGGCGTAACTCTCCTTCCTCTTGTGCTTCTTCTTCTTCTTGTCGGTCTTGGAGATGTTCTTCTGGGCTTTCCCAGACTTCTTGGCGGCTTTACCACTTGTCTTAGGCGGCATTATGAGATGATGAGATTAATCAATCGAGTACACGTGCTAACGGAACGGAGTTCGGTCGCTGTATGGTCGACAAAATATTCAACACTCTTATTTATACATGCTCACGTGGCCCACGGTTGCGGCGTGCGGTGAATAGTTCGACTCAGCGGCGGACCAATCACAGCGCTCCTAACGCCCGAGCGTAGATCGAGCGCGGGGAGGGGGGACGCCCGGGAGTGAGGCGCGGAGGGTGTGGGAAGAAGCTTGCAAGTGCTACTTTGTCATTACAGAAAATGTAAATATGGAATATAATATAATATCTATCATATACAAATAAATATAATTAAATCCTTTTTTTTTTTTTTTTTTTTCCCCGTACCATTAGGCATTACTCACATGTATAACAGAAACAATAAAAATATTAAGAGTAACTTTTATAATTAATATACATAGGTACTATAAGTATACAAGTAAAATAGAATAAAAGTGTTTATTTATGTATAGTTATTTTCATGTTACTCTTTTATTATTATTCTTTCCTTCTTTCTTTCTCAATTGTTATGTATGTGAGTAATTAGAATTAACGTCAACGAAACCTTCTCCTGCTTGCTACAAAGTTCCGTGTTGTTTTATTATGCAAACAAACCAAATAGGTACCTATTCAGTTATGTATCTATATTATAATTGAAATATAATAAGGTCCGAGAGTATTAATATGATGATATACTGTCATGTTTATCTATTCATTCATTCATTCATTCATTCATTCAATAATAGTTTTACTAGGTAGGTGTTTAGGATGTTTTTGTTTGACGATAACAAACCGTTAAAGAAACTGTCTTTGGTTATAAATTTGACGAATCATATTGTGGCCCTGAAAAGGGCCTTTTGTTTTGATGATGCTCGCATGACCTGAGAGCATCGCGCAATCGACATAATACGATTTTTTATTATTATTATACCGAAATAAGCGCGCGCGGGGTCGCTCGCACGAAGCACCACGTTCGTTCGGAGACGTCGCGGCACCACGTTTAAGCCTTCTTCTCGGTCTTCTTGGGCAGTAGCACGGCCTGGATGTTCGGCAGCACACCACCTTGAGCGATCGTCACACCGGAGAGCAGCTTGTTCAACTCCTCGTCGTTGCGGATCGCCAATTGAAGATGACGCGGGATGATCCTGGTCTTTTTGTTGTCTCTCGCGGCGTTGCCGGCCAACTCGAGTACCTCAGCAGCCAGATACTCCATCACAGCGGCCAGGTAGACGGGAGCGCCGGCACCCACGCGCTCGGCGTAGTTTCCGTTACGCAGCAGCCTGTGAATACGGCCCACAGGGAACTGGAGACCAGCACGGTTGGAACGGGACTTTGCCTTTCCCTTCACCTTGCCACCTTTACCGCGACCAGACATAATTGAAGGATTTGTTTATATAACACACTAACAACTCAAGAAAATAACGCGAACAACAGTGCGCGCACCGATAGAATCTGGTTACAAATGCCGTCGCACCTTTTTTTTTTTTTTTTTTTTTTTTTTTTTTTTTTTTTTTTTTTTTCGATATTGCGTCTCGTAGGTGGCTACTAAGAGACCGGAACTACTTAATCGGACTTTCCTGTGGATGCCTTAATTAAAATTAAAGCCTCCAGCCAGGGGCACTTAAAACTAAATTAAAGTTAGGCGACTACGCGCTAAGGGCACCCCCTGTGGGGTACGAACCTCGGCTTAGGGCGTCGCTAGAGAGGACAGCAAGAGACGGCTGGATCGAAAGATAAACTTAATGATTTGATGACCGCAGCTTTTCCTAGTACTAGCTCTGAGAAGAAACGCCGAAACAAACTCAGAGGTCATTGTTGGGACATTATGATAATTACTGGCTCAGCTGCGGCGCGGGCTAGCCTTCATCGGACAAGGGACGGGGGAGGGGGTTGCTACGGGAAGCGCGTCGCGATGGACCTCGGCGGCGAGGTCGGTAGGTCGGTCTGTTTTTGTGTATTGTGCTGGTGGCCCTATTGGCCTCTTGGAGGAGGGTAATGGGGTCATCGGGGTCTGTGAGGGCAAGCTGAGGGCGGCGAAGTCGGGAGATGGTGGAGGGAGTGTAATTGGCGGCCGCTGCTAAAAGGGGATTGCGGTGCTTGGTGGCAGTATCAAAGAAGCGTTTGGAGAGACGTTTCATGAACTGCTGGATGGTGGGGATTTTGAGATCAAGGTGGAGGATCTCATTACGGACGAACCAAGGGGCGTTTGTGGCTTTACGGAGGAATCGGTTTTGGACTACTTGCATCCTATGGATATAACGTGGCTTGGCATGTGCGAACACTGGACAAGCGTAAGTCATAATCGGGCGTATGCAAGCTGTGTACAAGCGCATTTTGCACCTGAGCGACAGCTATGCCGTCGCACCCATACTTTCGTTTATTTTATACTCGCGCTGCGTGGCTGAGTTAGCGGGAGGGGTAAACAACAAACGAAACTATATTACAAAAACACGCAAACGCACACACTGAACCATGGATATAATATGGATGATACGCGGACGGGGTTGATAGTGTTTTTTTTTTTTTTTTTTTAAATTTAATTTAACTTAAAATAACATACATTTTCTCTTTATTTTTAAATTTACTACCTATCCAGTATGAAATTATGTATAACCTAACGTGAAAATTCTTACTTAAGTTATACCTATGTACTTATGGGTATCTTTTTTTTTTTTTTTTTTTTTTTTTATTTATTTCGTTAGTTAGTTAGTTAGTTAGTCAGTCAGTCAGGTAGGTAGGTAGGTAGGTAGGTAGGTAGGTATTGGTACAGATAATATATTCCTCTCTCTCTCTCTCTTATTTATTTATTTATCTGTCTGTCTGTCTCTCTCTCTCTCTCTAGGTAGGTAGGTATCTATCTATCTTTCTTCTTTATTTCTATTTCATATCCTAATTTATGTCGTGTGTGTATGTTTATGTGTACGTTTTGACTCATCTGTCATAGAGGAACGAATATTGTTTATATTCATGAAAGTATTGTTAGCCCTGAAAAGGGCTTTTTGGTGTGGTGAGCGCATGCACGCGCGCTAAGCATCTCGGTGCCGCCGACTCCGTCGTCTGTGGTCTCTTCAGTTGCTTGCTGCTTCTGATGAATAGTTATCGGTCGGTCGGTAGGTCGGACGAGCTAGTGACACGTCGAGCGCGATTCGCGCCCTCCTACTACCGGAGGACGATAGATAGACGCGTACGTACGTACGTACTGCGTGCGCGAGGTTGGACGATTTTGTCACACTATATCAACAATATGTAGGTACCTGCCTGCTTTTGTTGTTTCTGATGTGTTGTATATATTGTGATCGGTGGTGGTGGTGGTGATGATGATGATGATGGTTTTGGTCCGGGGTCCGGTCAGTCGACCCAGCGCCGCGCTGTCGAAGTCGTAGTCGTCGTCGTCGTCACCGTCGCCGGTGTAACGCGAACGCTACCGACCCTAGCTTACTTCTTAGCGGCTGACGCTTTCTTGGCTGCCGGCTTTGATTTGGGTGTAGCCGCGGCCTTCTTGGGCTTAGGCGCTTTAGGTTTCTTGGTTGGCGGCTTCGCGGTTTTCTTAGCTTTAGGAGCGGCGCCTCCCTTCGCCTTAGCGGGGGCTGCTGCCTTCTCTGGTGCAGGCTTCTTCTTAGCGGCGGCAGCGGCCTTCTTGTCCTTGGCGGAGGCGGCAGCCGATGCCTTGGACTTCGACGGTGAGCCGGAAGCGGCAGATGCGGCCGCGGACGCGGCTGCTGCCCTCTTGGTCTTAGCGCCGGCCGCAGAGGCGGTGGCTTTCTTACCCTTCGCGGCGGTGGCGGCGGGCGCCTTGCCGGCGGCCTTGCCAGATGCGCCTGCGGGTTTCTTTGCAGCGGCCGATTTCGACTCGAGCTTGAAGGAACCGGCTGCACCCTTGCCCTTGGTCTGGATCAGTGCCCCAGATTCGACGGCGCTCTTCAGGTATTTCCTGATGAACGGAGCCAGTTTTTCCGCATCGACCTTGTACTGCGCGGCGATGTACTTCTTGATCGCCTGCAGGGAAGATCCGCTGCGCTCTTTCATCTCCTTGATGGCGTTGGTGACCATCTCGGATGTCTTGGGATGGGTAGGCTTCGCCTTTGGTTTCTTCGCGGCACCGGCCTGTCTCGCCTGCTTCTTCGCGGGTGTAGCGGGGGCCGGAGCCTCGGTAGCGACTGCGGTGTCTGCCATTATTATAATATATGTATAAAAAATTTGTTGTTAATTAAAAAAGAAAAACAAAACTTCACAACACACAAACACACTGGTAGCTGTAGTACGTGAACGATTAATAACAACAACTTAGATGTCGCCACTTAGAGGTTTCGAGTGTTTCGTGTACGTACGCTTAGGAACGGCGAAACTTTACCGTAACGAGCGCCGTGATGTCGCGGGAGGTTTTCTCGTATGAACGCTGGAAAGTTTTCACTAACACGTATCTAATAAAATAAAGAAAAACAATGGTTAACGAGGGCCGGCGACAAGCAGCGTCACGGTTTCGGATAGTTCATGAAGCTGAAGAGATGCGTGTGGGAATCCGGCAAGGGTGCGGCGGTCGTTCGGAAGGTGGCGGTGATTTATTTTGACGACTGCTTACGAAGCGCAGGTCGGGTCGTGTTCAAAACGTTATTTTCTCTATAAAAGTGATAGTTGAAGCCGATAAACGTCGACGCGCCAACTAGGAGGATATCGAGCATGTCTGGTGACAGGACTCCGTCGATATCACACAGTCTCGCGAGGGTATTATCGACCTAAAAGTGAAGCGTCGTAAAACATCACGCGACCGCTGAACATCTAAGGACGGGCGACTACAGGCCACGTTCGGCGAGTGCAGCCTATTAATATCTAGTGTTATATCAAAATACGAGAGTGACAGTGTACAGATTAGTGGCAATAGCATTAGAAAGCGTATTAAAGAACGTGCAAATAGACAGACAGACACCGCGTAGCCGCGTCCGTCCGCGTACCTACTCGGGCGGGCGGGCTGTTCGACAGCTCGGACAGAGTCTCTTCAGACTGTAAACGCATAAGGCTGTAATGTGCCTGTGTTAGAGTTTCGTGTATGTATTTATTCATGTGTCTGATATAATGACTAGTAAATAATATAATAAATGTATAAAATTGCAATAATCAAATATTATACACATCAATAAGTAGGTACCTACCTACCTACAAAGTAACACACGTCACGACATCGAACATCCACATAAACAAACTGCACCCGCGCCGAGCTGCGATCAAACGAATAGGCACCTAGGTTTCTACCTACCTACCTAGTTACCTACCAGCAAGCAAGCATCTTAACGTAACGTAAGTATATATCTATCTATTGAATATTACGGTCTACTAATTAATGCGTTTTCTTTTTCAGTTTAATATCACAGTTGGGCGGCAAGGCGGTTTTCACGCGTAGAACGAAATAAGTTTGTACTTATCTATTACCGTGAGTGAGTGAGTGAGTGAGTATGTATGTATGTATGTAGATACATATTATATATATATATATATATATATATATATATTTGTTTGTTTAGAGGTACGTTTTTCAGACATTTCCATTAAAGAAACATATTTAATAGTATCGAATCATATGCGGCCCTGAAAAGGGCCTTTTTTTAAGTGCGCGCATCTCTATGTATACACGCATGGTCGAACGATATGGTATTATATTCGAAACGAACACAACACACAGACACGTTCTCCGTCACGGTAGTATGCAGAGCTGGTTGCGCGCGGAGGCGACACGGTGGTGTGTTTAACCGCCGAAACCGTAGAGGGTGCGTCCCTGGCGCTTCAGGGCATAGACGACGTCCATGGCGGTGACGGTCTTCCTCTTGGCGTGCTCGGTGTAAGTGACAGCGTCGCGAATGACGTTCTCCAGGAACACTTGAAGCACACCGCGAGTCTCTTCGTAGATCAGACCGGAGATACGTTTCACGCCGCCTCTGCGGGCCAGACGACGAATGGCGGGTTTGGTGATACCTTGGATGTTATCACGAAGTACCTTCCTGTGGCGCTTGGCTCCTCCTTTGCCCAGACCCTTTCCTCCCTTACCGCGACCGGTCATCTTGAGAAATTAACTGAGTGTGTAGTGCACGAACACGAACGAAGCAAGCAAGCAAGCGAGCGAGCGACTGGCTATATTTTCGCTTCTTTTCTTTTTCTTTCTTTTTGATATGGCATCTCATAGTTGACCTAGAGAGGTCGTCACTATTTAACCGGGCTATCCTGTGGCTGCCTTAAATGAATTTAAAGCCTCCAGCCAGGGCTATTAAAAGCTAAGCGACTACGCTAAGGGCACCCCATAGTGGGGTACGAACCTCGGCTTAGGGTGTCACTAGAAAAACAGCAAGGGACGGCTGGATCGATTTCTTATATTTGATTCGGTTTGATGACCGCGGCGTTTCCTAGTACTAGCTCTGAGAAGAAACGTTCGAAACAAACTCAGAGGTCATAGTTGGGAGTTTATATTTACTGGCTCAGCTGCGGCGCGGGCTGGCCGTCATCGGACAAGGGACGGGGGAGGGGGCTACTACGTTGAACGCGTCGCGATGGACCTCGGCGGCGAGGTCGGTAGGGCGGTCTTTTCTTGTGTATTGTGCTAGTGGCCCTATTGGCCTCTTGGAGGAGGGTTATGGGGTCATCGGGGTCTGTGAGGGCATGCCGTGGACGGCGAAGGCGGGAGATGGTGGAGGGAGTGTAGTTAGCAGCCGCTGCTATAAGAGGATTGCGGTGCTTGGCAGCAGTGTCAAAAAAACGCTTGGAGAGGCGTTTCATGAACTGCTGGATGGTGGGGATTTTGAGATCAAGATGGAGGATCTCATTACGGACGAACCAAGGGGCGTTTGTGGCTTTACGGAGGAATCGGTTTTGGACTACTTGCATCCTATGGATATGACGCGGCTTGGCATGTGCGAAGACTGGACAAGCGTATGTCATGATCGGGCGTATGCATGCTGTGTACAAGCGCATTTTGCACCTGAGCGACAGTTTGCTACGCGGGTTGAGAAGGGGGTGGAGTCGACCCAGAGCGAAGGCGGCGCGTGAGCGGACCGCCTTAATGTGCTCTGAGAAGTTGAGGTGTTGGTCGAGAATCACACCTAGGTATTTGGCTTGCTCCTCCCAAGGGATCGGCTTGCCGTCCATGGTGATGGGCCGTGGAAGGGTGACTTTGCGTCGCGGTTTCATGTAGAGTACCGCTTGGCTTTTTTGGGGGTTGACTTCGATACTCCACTTCTTAAACCAGTCAGCAAGGTAGTTGACCGCTCTTTGAAGATGGAGGCGAATCCGGTCTGGATTGAGTCCAGAGCAGTAGATGGCTGTGTCGTCTGCGAACAGAGCGAGTTGTGCCTTACTGCTTTTCGGGATATCGCTGGTGAAAAGCGTGAAAATGAGGGGGGCTAGTACAGAGCCCTGGGGGACACCTGCATGGATGGGGCGGGGGGAGGAGAGTGCTCCTTCGATTTTATAACGAAAGGTGCGGTTTGACAGGAAGTCCCGTAAGATGAGGACGAGACGATCAGGCACACCGAGTTGGTACAGCTTATAGATTAAGCCGTTGTGCCAGACTTTATCAAACGCCTTCGCTACGTCAAAGTAGACTACGCCTGTATACATACCCCGCAGGAATCCTGCGTGTATATGTTCAGTGATACGTAGGATCTGTTGGGGACAGGAGTGTTGGGTACGGAACCCGAATTGCTCATTTGGAATGAGGCCCTTGTTCTCGGCGTAGGCTCTGAGTCGCTTGTATATAAGCCTCTCATAGATCTTACCGAGAACTTTAAGTAAGCTGATGGGACGGTAACTAGTGGGGTCGGCTTTAGGCTTACCGGGCTTGGGAATGCCTATCACAGTGGCTTCTTTCCACGTTTGTGGGAAAATGTTGTTCCCCAATGCACCATTGAAGATGGTGGTTAAGAGGATGATGAGGTGGGCTGGGAAAGGGCGGACCACTCGGTTGGTGATGCCGTCAGACCCTGGCGCTTTCTTGGGTTTAAGCCCTTTGACAATGTCCTGCACTTCCTCTGGAGTGATGGGAGGCAGGGGGTCCTCAGGGTCGTCAACGGGCGGGAGGGAGGTTCTACGTTCGACTTCAGCGTCAACCTCGAGGAGATGAGCTTGGTCTACTGGTAGGAGGCTGGGGGAGCACTGGGCTTCTAGACAGGAGGCAAGGCATTCCGCCTTGTCATCGTCGTCGAAGACGATGGTATTGTCAGGGCGAACCAGGGGAGGCATGGTGACGACTTCTTTGGATTTTAATTTCCTCTGAAGTTCCCAGAAGGCTAGGTGAGTCGGCCCTAACTCATCCAGCATGCTATCCCAGGCAGCTTCACGCCACTCCGATACGCGTCTTTTTACAGTTCTCTGTAAATGGCGCATATGGGCTTTGTTAGCCAGACAGGGGAAGCTGCTGTAGGCACGGACTGCCGCGTTCTTCTCGGTCAGCAGTTCACGCAAGTCAGGGGGGAGTTTCCAGCGACGGTCTTCTGCCGCTGTGACCTCCCTTGAACATTCGTTCAAGACTGACTGTACGTGATCCGTGAACGAGTCGATCGCGGCTGTCGTGTCAGTGATAGAGTCGAGGCGTGAGGGTATGGAGTCCAAGTGGGGGGATGTGGTGGATTTCAGCCGATCGCTTACTTTCCTCCAGTCCGTTACCACTTTTGTCAGGGGCGCTTGACCTGGGTCAGGAAGGCCAGAGCGGGGAGCCAGTCGAATGACGACTGGGCGATGGTCGGACGATAGCTCTGGTATCGCCTCTATAGAGTCCAACCGTAGGTTGACGTTCTTTAGAAGCGCTACGTCGAGGACGTCTGGGGTGTGGTCTGGATCATAGGGGAAGTGGGTGGGGGTCATGGGCCCCACGACATCGAAGTTTAATCGGGTGGAGAGGTCAAACAGGAGTCTGCCTCTGGTATTGATCCTGGTGCTGTTCCAGGCAGTGTGTTTGGCATTGAGGTCGCCCGCTATTATAACAGAGTCACTCAACCCAAGAAGTAGGGCAATGTCATCTGCTAGGAGTTGATGGTTCTCTGCAGAGGAACTGGGAGGGAGGTAGGCCGACACTATGGTAATAGGTTGGTGACCTGACATGCCGAGACGGCACATTGAAACTTCGAGTCGTGAAAGGGGTGGGGGGTCAAATGGTATGCAATATAGAGCCCTTTTGAAGTAAATAAGAGTACCGCCTTTGTGACACCGCAGCCTGTCGTTGCGAACTACGCGGTAGTTTGCGATCAGGGGTGTGCGGTTACAAGGCTTGAGGAAGGTCTCTTGAGCGAGGAAGATGTCGATCTGGTGCTCTCGGAGGAAGGTTGAGATCTCAATTTTCTGATCTCTAATGCCATCGGCATTGAAGTGAGCCAGCTTGAGGGATCGGGGCTTGGTTCGTTGGGAGGGTCTGTTATCCATTAGTGGTTCAAAGAGAGGGAGGAGAGGGCCTGCGTAATTTCAGGATACGCATTGTAGATGCTATATATAGCATGAAGGTTGCCGTCAGACCTGGCGGTTAGAAGCTCTTGCGCCATTTGTTTCGCGCGGGGAGACATGAAGATGAGGAAGGTCCCCGAGATGACATTGAAGGCATCCATGGGGCCGTTCCCTACCGTTGGGGTTGGGAGAAGGGGTGCGGGAGCCGCTGCCGCAGCCTTGGAGGCGGGGGCGGGAGCGGGGGGTGATTGTGCGGGGGTGGGGGCGGAGGGCGATGGGGCCTCCTTTTGAGCCGTGGTCGGACGGATGCGAGGATCCTTGGCCTTCCAGGCTGGGTTGGTTGGGGGAATCTGCGGGGCAGTCGCCACTAGGGCTGGGAAGGCCTGCTGGTGGTTGAGGCGGTTCCAGGGACTAGGTCTCTGGGGGCTCAAGCTCACCGGGGGCTGGGTCGGGGGTTCAGGGGCTTCCCTTTGTTGACGAGTGCTTGCGCGCTTTGTCAGCTTAGGAGAGGGGGATTTGGGTGCTTTGGGGCACCCCCGGTAATTTGCCGGGTGACCGGTCGCGCCACAGAGGATGCAACTCGGTGGCTCGGTACAGAGCGATCGGTCTTTGGGGCGGAGACACTCTGCCGTGCCATGATCGCCCAGGCACTTAACGCACCTGGGTTTAGCGTGGCAGTGTGCCTGGGAGTGCCCGTACAGTTGGCACCTGTGGCATTGGCCAACAGTGCTGCTCTTGTGGGGCTTTTCAATCGTAATTCCTGTCAGTGGGCAGATGCTACTCACCAGGAAGATGGGGTGGTGGGTGGAACGTTCGACCGGGTGACAGATCACCATTATCATGTCATAGGGCACTTTACCACGCGCCCTATGCATGCGGTGGACTTCCTTTACCGGGATGTCCTGAGAGATCAGGTCTGCCTTAATGTCCTCGGAGGATAGCTCCTTGGGCACGCGGCGAATGACCACACGGGTAAGACGTTCCTCTGGGAGAGAGTATGTGTGGAAGGCCACACCTCTGAGTTTGAGGAGCTTGGTCAGCTCCCGGTAGTCCTTTGAGGACGGGACTGTGGCTTTGATTCCAGTCTGTGTAGACTGGGCCTTGGTGAAGCTGATCTTCTGATCAGCACACCATCCAGACACGTTGGTCCATTTTCCCTTGTCCTGTATGAAGACAGGCGGGGGAGGGGGGCTCTTGGCGGCAGCTCGGGGGGCTGAGTGGGAGGGGTTTGGTGTCGCGGCGCGCGAGGTGGCGGCAGCGTTACCGGGGGCAGGGGCGGGGGTGGGGGAGCCGCTGGCGGAGGCAGCGGCCGCCAGGTTGGGGGCCGGGTTTGAGGAGGAGACCTTCCTCCTCCTCTTCCCCGAGGCGGCGATGAAGCCGTCAGCTTCATCGTCCTGGGATGAGGGTGAGGACTCCTCAGAGGAATCCGAGGAGTCGGGGACGGACCGCTTTGCGGAGGGCACCTCGGTGTCCATGGACACCTCGGTTTCGACGGGGGCGGGCTGGAGAGCGGGGGCTGTCTGCTGTAGGGCAGACAGTTTGTCGCCGTACTTGGCGCAGACGTCGGGGTCTTTAATGAGGACGTCTACCAGGGCAAGAAGCGCCTGGTAGAAGACTTGGGGACCTGGACTTGCGTCCATGGTTCCTATCCCCCCGGGTGGATAGGCCCGGGGGTGTGTACCCTCCCCGTCGGGTTTAGACAGGGAGGTGTGTACTTACTGGTGAGCCCTAAGCTAGTAACCCGTTGCCAGTCTCAATGTGCAACGGGGCCCTGACCGGTCTAGTGCGAAGGGTGTAGACACACCCTAAAGACACTAGGTGTGTCGCTGGAAAGGAAAACTGTCACCAGGTCCGACTAGGGGTCCCCCCAAGGCCGGAGTACTGGGACCCGTCCGATTTGCTGCCTAGCCCTGAAGGGGTTCGGCGGGTGAGTCGGGTCAACACCCCTCTCGGCTTGTTGACACCAGTTTGGTTGCCACCGAGGACCACGAAACTGTGGTTTTTTTTCCAGAAGGGAACTAGTGATTCTAAAGTGAAATCGCGGCTGTTAAAGAAATAAGTAGTCTTGAAAAAGACTTTTTTAAATTAATCAACCAGCGGTCGAGAAAACAATATGTTAAACTCGACCACTAGCTGACGAATAATATTATTTTAACTATACGCGGAACGCCGGCCGGCCGGGCGAGCACGGGGCTACGGGCGCAGGGGCGCTCGGGGCTACGTGCCGATCGGCTACGCGCGGGCGGGTGCGGGGCGCGGGGCGCTCGAGGCTACGAGCCGTGCTACGACGCGCGGCTACGTACCGAGCGGCTACGCGCGGGCGAGTGCGGGGCGCGAGGCGCGGGGCGCTCGAGGCTACGAGCCGAGCTACGAGTGCTACGAGTGCTACGACGCGCGGCGAGTGCGGAGCACGGGGCGCGGGGCGCGAACGCGGCGATGTAGGGCTCTGCTGGCGGCACCGTGCGACACCTCTATACAGGTAAAGAGGGGAGCGGGGCGCGGGGAGCGAGCGGAGAGCGATAGCGTAGCGTGTGGTCGTAGCGGCGTCTCGTGGACGAGTGTGTCTCCGTACAAATTTTTCTGGCATATTTTGCGGGGGGAGTCGAGCACACAAGTGCAGTTACTACTACATCTGCACACAAAAGCACGCTTGTCATGACGACACACAAACATGGAAAATAAAACAACACATCAACAAAATCTGCACACCGCCATCTGTTTCTTTGTACAGATGAGACACTACCTACATATTGACACTTTTTTAATGACAGATTTTATTGCTTTTTTAGTGTAGGCCAAATGTCGGTACAGCAATATCGATACATTACTAAATGAGGCGCAAGGAATAAAAGGTAAGGACTAGAAAGAATTGAAACATTAGACTAGTATTAAATTTCTTTAATAACGAGACGAACGATAGAGTTAGTGGCTAATAACAAATTAAAACAGGATTTATTTACAGTCAATTACGGTACAACACCAATTACATGGTTGTACAAGTACTTTAAAATCAGATAGCCGGAAATGAGTGGAGCAAATTACACTTGTCCTCTTGGCATTCCAGGTTTGCTTATTATTGCAAAAAAATTCTACACATTCTTCAATTCAGGATTTTTAGGAAAGCTGTAAACACAAATAGTTTTGATTAGAAATTACATCATGAAAATTAAAATATATATCAGATTTTGTAGCAGTTTATCCTACACTTATAATTCTTATAATTTCCAATACACGGCTCCCAAAAATATCAAAATGTTTTAAACAAGTTTCTGTCAAATACATTTTTTTTATTAATCCAATTATAATCCTAGGCTATATTTTATACCGCTACTTTGAACTTTTAACATAATACATAATAACGATAAAATATTTCATATAAAAACATGATAACATTTTGTTAAGCCGTATATATCGCATTAAAATTATCGACACATTATTATGTGTATGAGGTAACATCACTACGTTGTTTAACGGTGGCGAGTAGTCGGATTTGTTGCTCAACTGATCCGAAATTTGTACCGAGAGAGCTAGAGCGTGCGGACTTGACAAATCCGACGATTACGATTGCACAAAATATCAGATTTTAGTGTTTAAATGATAATGAGTCACAATAATATGTAAAGATTTACTTACATGTGAAATGTAACACGATCTTTTTGTAAATTTGAAGTAGAAGACCTCATTTTACAGCAGAAAACAGAGCAATTCGGCATTTTGATGACAGCAGCGTCATAGAATAAAGAGAGGGAAGTACGTTATCTTCATACAAACGGACCGCGCGCGGCTTGTATGTGTGCGCCATAGTATCTATGCGTCGCCGCACGCACACCTAAACACAATATTAGAGTGCCTATGACTGCGCTAGTCGCGGCTAGCAAGCACCACAGAGTACTTTTAACGAGGTTCGCGCGTCACGGCTTTTCGGCACATTCGCTAAATCACAGATTACAGAATACTACGTAGCTAAATTAAAGAACAATGTGGGATTATCGCAGGAGAAAGTATTGTTGTTTGTTTGGGTGTCTTAATTCATCGATTTCAGAATTGTCTCTGTTCAGATTACCTACTGAGCAGGAAAGGTAAGCAAGTCACTTATTCTTTTAAGATTATAATTTTTACTTGATGATGAGATATCTACTTAGGAACTTACTTATTTCTTGTTGTAAGTATTAGTTTTCTATCAGATAGGGGAAGTAGGTAGGCCTGTTTTCGTACTAGAATTTATTATTCACACAAATCAATGATTATAGGTACTTTTGATCTGTCAGTTGATTTGCCGCTAGCGCTCTACTGCTTTGTTTACATTTAGTTATGCCGATTTCTTAGTACCTATTGTAGGTAGGTATAGTAACTACTTACTTCCAGTTATAAAATCGTTATTAAAAGTAAGTAAGTACCTAATTGACAATTTTTGAATCAGATAAATAAAGTTCAGATCTTAACAACAGAAATAATTAGTCAAAGAGGCAGTTGTCAGTATTTTTATGTTGTTTTACGATTTTTAGGGTTAATAGATATGTTTGTGTTATATAAATTTGTATTAATTAAAAATAAAAATAAATATGGTCCTTTATGAAATATTATGTAAATATATACAATATGTAAAGAAAACCCTGTCCGATCCGTGAAGGTATTGTTAGGTATCGATAACTGATTCTAATAATGCCTACAAAGCCGGGCTAAACTTAAAAAAAAATCCTCCATAAAAAATAAATATTATTTCGAAAAAGCGAGATAACTTAATGCATGTGCGGTAGGCAACCCGATAGCCCCGCCCCCCTTCACCCGCGCATACATGCGCGGGTGAAGGGGCGGGGCATGCGGCACGTAGTCGCATCGCTATTCGCTCCGTCACAAATGGTGTTGTCAGTTTTTTAAAAATTACCAAATATCGGGGAAATTGGAATTAATCCCCGGGAAAAAAAAAAAAATTTCAGAATTCATTATTATTGTTACTGTGATGATTATGTAAAATTTTATATTATATTTGGTCAAGTGTTTACCTAACCTTTATTATCCTTATGGGTCGGACAGGGTTTTCTTTACATATTGTATATGATATATATATGTATAATATATATATGTAAATATTTGTTAGCGGGTTCGGTGACAACCGAATCCGACGAAGCGTGAACAGTCGTCAACTTTCCGACCTTTGCCAATTTATAGACACTGAATTAAAATTTAGCTAAACGTGACAACCCTAAGACAGTAGGCAATTAAATCGTGGATTGGGTCGGAGATAACCTACTTCCTTCTCTTTATTCTATGGCAGCGTTCACTCGCGCGACTCGACTCGGTCTAGTTCACGGCTGGGAATCTCTTTGGAAAAAATTTAGACTACTTATGGACCGGAATACAATAGATTTGCCTGTTCACGAATGAATGGCCTTATCAGGGGGGGCACACTTAGTACTTCATCAATTTTTACAGTCGACAGCGACACCTGAACTCTTGCGAGTGAACCATAGACTTCTAGTATATAGACGTGAAATACCTACAAAAAAAACGTGCCATCGTTTGACATTTGTTTGGAACATAATATGGCCGCCTCTTTCTAGGGCTGTCACTGTTTATTGTTTCCAAAGATTTTAATATATTATTATTTTTTATTATTATATTTTTTTATTTAATTTATTAATATAGTCTGTTTGTTATATAATTATTTTAATTCTCTCGTATTCTGTCGGCTTCTTAGATAAAGTACTTATTCATTTATTCATAACGTCACGTCTTTATCCCTTACGGGGTAGACAGAGCTTGACGTTATAAGAACAAAAGCCACGTTTAGCGCGTTGGTAGGTGCATAGACATAGATAGAAAATGGAATCAAAATAGTGATGGGTTGCTAACCTCATCGCTTAATGAAATGATTCTTAAACTTGGCCAATTCCCTCGACCGGTTTTTACAGTCTGCATGGGATGAGAAGCAGCATTAGAAAATTCATATTTTACATAATATGCACACATTTCCGCACCACCTATGATTAACTCCTATGTGGTGCGGAAATGTGTGTACTTGGCGCATTTTTATAACGTGGTTTCCCCCGTAGCTATACTCCACGATCTAGTAATAAAGAAAGTTTGAATTTTGGCTAAGTCAAATGTCTATTTTGACTGGGTTACTAGATAAAAGGGTCCTCTCCCTCCCTCCTCTCAATTATGATCCTTGGTTGAAAGTATCTAAGTGTAATTATATTGTATAGACATTATTAAGTGCAAAAGGTGCAATAATAATAAAATACATTTATATTTTTTAAATATATTCGTTCATTAAACTACTAGCTTCCATAAGCGGGTTCGCCCGCCTTTAAAAGGTGATCTATGACGTCATTTGTATCCCGTCGTCATCATCATCATCATCTCAGCGTTTATCCCGATTGCATCCGCGGCTTTCGCGTTGGAGCCCGGGGTCTGCTTTCCTGCACATTCTCCTCCATTTCGCACGATCTTTAGCATCTTGTGGTAAGAGCTTGTTGGCACGCATGTCATCTCTTACAACGTCAAGCCAGCACTTCTTTGGTCTAACCCGCTTGTTCCGGCCCGGCGGAGGCGCCATGGCAAGACATTTGTTACCCACGTAACATGCCGCTTGCACAATGTTCTTGCATGTGGTAAACATGTATTATATGTTCTTCTTAGGTTCTTAGCCGCTCATTTTTAGGGAATCTATAAACAAAAGATAAAATCAATATCTATTATCAAAATCATTGAGTAGATCATTCATTTCATTCTCCTGCCCTTATCCCAATTTATTTGGGGTCGGCGCAACATGTCTTTTTCTTCCATGCATCCCTATCAGAAACCATCTCGGCAGTCACCCCCTTCTTAGCTATATCATCCTTCACACATTCCATCCATCGTTTCTTTGGTCTTCCCCTACTCTTATAGCCATCAACATTCATAATTAAGACTCTCCTCACGACATTCTCCTCAGTTCTCCGTAACACATGCCCGTACCATGACAGCCGATTTCCACACAACTTTCAGCTACCGGTGCCACTTTCAGACTTCCTCTTATGTACTCATTTCTTATTCTATCCATTCGTGTAACACCACACATCCCTCTTAGCATTCTCATCTCGGCTGCATGCAATTGCCTTTCATTCATCCCTTTCGTAGCCCAACATTCTGATCCACACAAGACAGCAGGTCGGATCATGGTTTTATATATTTTCCCCTTAAGTTTAAGGGGAATGCGGGAGTCGCAGATTGTTCCCGTGACCTGCGCCATTTCATCCACCCAGTGTTAATTTTGTGCTTAACCGTCCGATCTATTTCGCCATCGCTTTGCACGAGTGAACCGAGATACCGAAAGTCAGAGCAGATTGGTAGGAGTGCGCCATCAAGGGCTATGGCTCCAGAAGTGGAGAGACCGCCGAAATCGCAGAACATATATTCGGTTTTGGTTCTGCTGATTTTCAAACCAACATTTTCCAGCTTCTGTTGCCATTTCTCCAATCTGCTCTGGATCTCAGGTCCATCTTCACCGACGAGAACAATGTCATCGGCGAACAGCATGCACCAGGGTGCCTCCTCCTGGATGTCCCACGTAAGAGCGTCCATAATCAACAGGAAGAGGTACGGACTTAAAGCCGATCCCTGGTGCAAGCCTACCGCCACACTGAACTCGTCGGTATTTCCAGCAGCCGACCGGACGTAGGTACGAGATCGACTGTACATAGCACGAATTAACTCTACATACTTCCCAGGCAAACCTTTCTCTTTCAGGGCCCACCACAGCACATCACGAGGTACCCTGAATCTAAATTGAGTAGATAGATAATTAAATTATTTTTATTTAAAATATCATATTTCTTCCTTTAAAGCGACAAATTAAAAAAAAATATTTTAAATAAAAATAAAACCGCCTTCAAAACACACCCAATAATAGATAATTGAAATCGGTGCTAAGCCAAGTATATATGTTGGTCCCCGCTACACCCTGCGCATCTAACATATTGGCACCGACTTTGAAAGCTGTTTTATTTTTATTTAAAATAATTTATTTCTTCATTTTAAGCGAAATAGTTAAAATTCCCTATCTCAAAAACTACTGGACTGATTTTGTTGAAACTTGCAGTATTCACTAAGTTGAACAATGTCTAATATAAAAAAAAGAATACCGAAATCGGACTAATAGTTCCAGAGATATGCGAACACAAACATAAAAACATACATACATATTTACATACTACACTTATACAATTCAGCACATTTGTTCAAACGCTGATATAGACTAACATATCCGAAAACAAGGCATTTTTGAAAATATTACATACATAACAGTTCGAAATGAAAACCTCCTTTTTATGAAGTCGGTTAAAAAAAATTTTGGACAACCCTAACATATGTCAGCAAATTACGTAAACAAATAAACATTTACAATAAAGAGAAACGTGCTTATATAGTGTAAATAAGTGTGTATTTAGTAATTTAACGACTAATAAGTAATCATGGTTCATTTTAGTTTGAAAATTAGAATGATAAATGGTGATTTAGCTAGAAAAGAGGTAACTAACCTATAAAACGTCAATTGAGCTTGATTTCTGTTGTTTCTGGCACCACACATAACAATACAGCACGCAGGCATATTAAGTAATAGTTTTGTCACACGGTACACAACAAATCCACTTTAAAATGTCTTGTATATTATCAAAAAACTTAATTTTCGTTAAGTTACGTATCCCGTTGACAGCACAACTACCACGAAATTGTCACCTAAGATGGCCGGCGTTGGCACGCTGCCAACAACTGTCAGTTCATTTTAATAGTGTTACCATAATTCCGCAGTAACAAAAATATATTTGTCTCTTTTGCCGAATGCAAATGTACTGTTGAAAAAAAGAGACAAAATAATGTATTACGGTTTTGTACCCTAAATTACATATATATGTATAATGAAAAATTGTATAGCTTGACAACAGCATCTCCCTATATTTCTATCTCAATGGAGTGAACAATTTGGCAGCCATCTTGTCCCTAGGGTCAAATAAAGGTCAATGACAATGCCATATTTTTTCATTTTAATTTCATGAAAGAAGTAAGATGGCGGATAGAGAATCAAACAATTTTATTTTATTTAGACTTGTGTTGAATTAATGTAACAAGTGCACGTGTTAATGCCAAAATTGTGGTGTCTCTTCATGACGACAGGATGCAGATGGATAAATTACCATGGTTATGTGTTATTACAAAATAATAGGTATACTTATAAGTAATCCATACAAACTTTCAACCCCAAACTGTTAATTTGTGACACTTTCGGCTAATTTGTAATATTATTTCTGTGTGTGTCAGCTGTGAAGTTTCCACTCATAAAATAAATGAATTACTGAATACTTTTTTTTTATTCATCTGAAAACCCAGACCTTTAATATACATAGCTACGTACGCATAGGTACGTAGCAATAATATACATAGCTACATATGCATAGGTATGTAGCTATAGTATACAGAGCTACATATGCATAGCTACCTATATCACTCACTAGTAGTTGTTCACGCACAAAATGTAAGGGGGCAGCACTTTCCATACATGCAAATTTTACCACAGAGTTGTCACTCTTTATTATATACTTACTATACTCTTTTTTTTTTTTTTTTTTTTTTTTTTTTTTTTTTTTTTTTTTTTTTTTTTTGGCTTTGCCATCGCATTAGCCAATGTCAAGTTAAGGGGAAAGGGTAAAAGTTAGGGAGAACTTAGGACAATAAGGAACGGAACAAAGGAACTTCAAGGATTGGGTTACAAAATATAGATAATATCTAAATTTTAATATCATTATATTGAATATACTGAGATATAATACTATATATATGATAATCATTAGAATACAATAAACAATTTATAGACGTAGGAAAAGGAACATGGATAGATATTAACTGAGATAACAATAATGTACGATCGTATAAGTTACAAGAAAACAAAATGTGATTTAGGTCGCCGTACTCCCCACAGGAGCACGAAGGATCAGAAATGATGTTAAATTTACTAAGGTGTGCTGGTGTACAAGTGTGCCCTAAGCGCATTTTGCAAATTATAGAAGTAGACTTTTTATTGAAATTAAATTTACTAAACCATGGCTTTCTTGGAATACATTCTTGGATTTTACGATAATGCTGACCTTTTGAATTAGAATCACTCCACATCTGATTCCAAGAATCTATTAAATGCTTTTTAGAAATTGAAATTAAGTCTTGTGGATAATTAATATAGGGGAACAAATCACCGCTCGTAACTGCCTCATTTGCCAGTCGGTCTGCCCGCCCGTTACCAGAAATACCGGCATGCCCAGGAATCCAGACAAAAACCAGGTTAATATTTTTGATTCTACATTGAAAAACTTGATTCCTTATTGCGTATATAATTGGAGAATGTTTTTGGGGTCCAAAAGGGAACCTAGATATTGCTTGTAAGGAACTTAAAGAATCGGTAAATATAACCGCCTTAGAGATTTTAGTCAATATCACATATTCTATGGCCCTTAGTATCCCAAAACATTCCCCAGTATATACAGATGATTCTGGCGGTAATTTGATTTTCTGCACAATTTTGTACTGTGGATGGAAAATGCCAACCCCTACGCAGCTACTTGGTTGTTTTGACGCATCCGTAAAAATGTAATGCCAGTCAGGCCAATTATTCTCAGCAATGTTATTAAACTCAAGGTTTTGATACTGGCCGTCCTTATTCAGGCCTACACAATATTTTATTTCCGGTGTTACTGTAAGAATATTATAGTCATATAGGTACAAAGGCAATATCGGATTACGGTAAGTGGGTGCTTCCAGATTTTTGAATTTATTGTAGCTAATAACAAGACAAGGAGTACTCTTATGTGTCCAATAACTAGATGATTGAACAGCATTAGCAAGCTTTTCCAACTTGCTGAGTAGCGGATGATCGTTATATTGTATTATCCGAAAAAAGAACCTATCTGACAGGTATTGTCGACGTAACGCGAGAGGAGGTTCATTACATTCAACTTGTAAACAATTTATCGGACTGGATTTCACAGCCCCTATGATAAGCCGCATGCATTTTGCTTGAATGTTATCTATTTTTTTGAAATCACTAGTATTGCCCGGATGTAGTAAAAAGGTACCGTAGTCCATAACGCTTCTTATTATTCCATTGTAAATTAGTCTTAATGACAAGGGATGTGCACCCCACCATACTCCAGCCAAACATTTAATGATATTTAAATTCCGTTCACATTTGTTGACGATATAGTCGCAGTGCAGTCGACCTGAAAGTTTTTTGTCTAAAATAACTCCCAAAAATGTTGCATGGTCCTTTACTGGTAATGATAACCCAGCGTACAACACATTAAACTGACACGGTGAACGTTTTCTAGAAAATAGAACTACAGAACTTTTTGAAGGAGACAGACTTAAACCATTTATATCCATCCAAATATTGAGATGGGACAATGTTGTTGTTAAAGATGTGCTGAGATTATTGATACATGGTCCAGCGACATACAAAAGTAAATCATCAGCATACTGTAAGATATTAGCGTGATTATCAAGGGATGATTCCAAATCGTATGTATATATATTATATAAAATTGGGCTCAAAACGGAACCTTGAGGTAACCCCTTCCAAACACTTCTTTTTATTGACGTATTCATATCAGGCCCCAGTTCGTATTTAATATATCGTTCCGACAACAAATTTACGATGAAATTATTTAATAAAGCTGGAATATTTAGCAAAAGTAATTTTTGTTGTAAAATAGCTATATTCACATTATCATATGCTCCTTTAACATCTAAAAATGCCGCCATCAATGATTCATTTTTAGAAAGAGCTAACCTAATATCTGTGGTCAATATGGCTATGCTATCTATGGTACTTTTCCCTTTTCTGAAGCCATATTGACTGTTTGACAGCAAATTGTTATGTTCGATGTACCATTCTAACCTATTTTTAATAAGATGCTCTGTAATTTTACATAAAACTGTTGCGAGTGCAATGGGGCGATAAGAGGATGGGTCAAGCTTAGGTTTATTTGGTTTCAGTAGAAGAATTAACGTTTGAGTACGCCATGACTGTGGGATGTTCCCAGTGATAAACACAGTATTAATTACGGATAAAAAATACTCGAGAGTTTGGTCATTGAGTTGAGCTACAAAGGAATAAGGGATGCCATCCTCGCCAGGAGACGAGTCCTTCAGTTTGGAAAGGACACCTTTCAATTCATACATAGTCAAAGGTGAATTTAAATCAAAACTATTGTTATTATTACTTGTAGGTTGAAAAGTCAGGGAGAGAGATGTGGTTAAAAAATTATTATAAACAAACTGTTCAGGGACATAAGGTGGGGCTAAACGGTCCATGATTTGTTCTGCCAAATCTGGAGATACCTTATTTTGTTGGGGGTCGGAAAATGCCGACCTAAACCTTCTAATATTTTGCCACACAATGGTTGGATTAACATTAGGACAAATAGAAGTACAGAACCTTCTCCATCCCTCAAACTTCTTAACTTTCAAAAAATCTTTAGTTTTATTTGCTATGTAAACATAATTATCCCAATTTGCATCTGACATATCGGAACAGTACAGTGTCTCTGCCCCTTTTCGCTCCCTAACTGCAGCAGTACACTCATGATCCCACCATGGTGGTGAGGGTATTCTATCAGAACGAATGTTTTTAAGAGGAAAAGTTTCATCCCCTGCCTCTATTAGTAATTTCGCAAACAACTCTGAACAAACTGTAACATTAGAGTGACATAATTCAGGCAAGTTTAGAACCCTTTCCTCTACCCTTTTCTTGAATTCAAACCAATCAGCATCTTTTAATTTGTATTTCAGCCGAGGAACTTTCCCCTGCTTTGGAGGTTTGCTGAAAGGAAAACTTATAATAATAGGGAAATGATCTCCACCATGTGTAGAATCAAGAGTATCCCAAGTAAGGCTAGCAGCTAAATCCGGAGTACTGATGGACAAATCAATGGCACTTGGTCTATGGTTTGGTCTTGTAATCCTTGTTGGCAGACCAGAGTTTATTATACAAAGATTATGAGAATCAATCAATTCTAATAAACGCTCACCGTTTGAAGATGTAAAAGAGCAACCCCAAGACATATGGTGGGAGTTGAAGTCCCCTAAACATATGAATGGCTTTGGTAAGATATTAAACAGATTATCTATTTCATTTAAAATCTCAATTGTTGGACGAGCAAAATATATAGATACATAGCATATATTATTTACTTTTACAGCAATTGCAGAAACATCAGTAGAAAAGGCAGGAAGAGAAAGAAGAGAAAAGGAAAGAGAATTTTTAATGAGTATGGCGACTCCACCATACCCATCAGCCCTATCAGCTCGAACACAGGAGAAGCCCGAGACCCTAAACAAGGAGTTAGGCTTCAACCATGTCACTTGGAGAGCTATAACAAAAGGATCATAGTTATTTATGAGATCAATTAATTCATGTTTTTTATTGTTGAGACTTTGGCAATTCCATTGAATCACCTTGGACCTGGGATCCATTGTAAAGATTATTAGATTTATATAATTCATCTATTATTATAGCAACGTTGGACGGTGAAATGGTTTTTGACTGTGATAATAATTTTATTAAAAATTGTATTATATCTGAAAATTTAGTTTCATCATTTTCCTTATTTTTAAAAATTGGTTGGTTTTTAGGAAGAGGGGGATTTTTAATTATATCATTATGAGCAGCCATGTCACATGATTTACCCATTTTGGGCAGGGATCTGGGTTGTAAAAATATTGTTTTCTTATATGATTGCTTATTAGGACTACGGGGGGATGGAGAAGGGTAGTTCTTGTGTTGTGAAGAGACTGTTGGTGCTGTAGACAGCAGAGCATCAGCATATGATATTTTATTAATTGGAGGATGTAGTTTGACAGCCTCCATATATGATATGCAGCTTTTACTCATCGTCTCTTTGATGCTTCTTTGCCTATTATATTCTAAGCACTTTCTACTTGTTGCTTCATGGTGACCCTTACATAAGCAGCACCAATAGTCTTCTTCATCAATATCACAAGAGTTACCCGAATGCTCCTCACCACATTTATAGCACTTTGGTGATGAACGACATTGGGACTTAACGTGACCATATCTGCAGCAGTTATAACATTGTACTGTCGGGTAGATGTATAAGTCGACTAGTAAAGCAGTATAACACATATAAATCCTGGTTGGTAAAACCTGACCATCAAATGTAAACACCACAGTTCCTGTGTTCTCAAACGCTGTGCTTCCAGCAATCATCATTTTCTTTTAAGTCTTACCTTTAAAATTGCACCACATCCTATAGGGACAGTCACATTTTCCAAAATTTCCTCTTCGGACCATTCTTTTGGAACACCTCTTACTACTCCCATTCTAGTCACATTAAATGTAGGAATGAATGTTTTGTAACCTACATCATGTACAGTCTGATTATTTAGAAATGTATTAGCATCATCATGAGTTGTGAAAGCCAAGGTTATACGATTACGCCCTATACGTTTTAGACTGCCATTTACTATATTTTGAATATTGTGTTTTTTAAGGAAACGGCCGAAAGTAACGGGGTGCAGGGTTGTACCATCATTTTGTTCAGAAGTCTTTTTTTGTACGTGAATAATATATGGAGAGGCGTCATTTTTCTCATAATGAGTGCGGCCGACTGGCACACGGGCATTATTATCATTGACCTTGGAATCAGATGTGGAAAGGGGTTGTGTGGGAATTGGTAGTACCGGCGGCTTTTGAGACTGCGAGCTATTGTGAATGTGAGTCAAGTTCATGTTGTGCATATTGTGTGTCTGTGTTGTGTTGGTGTCATGTTGGTTTTGTATCTGTGAGAACGAATTTTTTTCAGTCCAGATAACATCATCATTATTAGCCTTCTCTAAGTTTATAGCATCATTAAGAGCATTATTGCATAAACAATCATTTGGACCCTCTTTCTTTTTTGACCCCTGCCTTCTTTTTTTCTTATTACAGGTTCGGCAGATTGCGCGGGAATATTGCCTTTTTCTACTTGGATTTGTTCCCTCCGCAACTGAGCCATCAGTGTCCATGGACGACTCAAAAGCGGCTTTACAAAGAGCGTCCATACGAGTTTGTTGTGTGCCATCAATTGTAACATAGTTAGACACGGGCGGAACAGTTCCACCCGGGTCATCGGGCGGGTCGCCCATATTATAATATCAAATTAAATGACTTACCAATATATAAAGGAGATTATGTACACTGAATATATAAAATATACAACTTAAACTACAAAAATATACAATTAAAACTACTATACCACAATCCTTTACTATTTAAAATTAATTTACAAAATTATTGAAAGAAAAATTGAACCGCGACGTTTTCCCGCCCTTTTCGTTCTGTCATCGCCACAGTTTGTACGGTACTTCTACTATACTCTTTGGGCCTTATATTGTTCATCAATCATTGAGTGAACTATTTGGCACCTGACCAGCCACAGAGTACTTTTTTATACATGAAATGACCAGCCATATTTATTTACCGACCGGCGTCCGCCATTACTGTTTTGATGTCGATCGAGTGAAGTTACGTTGAGGTGTTTACTCCGTGCTTATCCTCTCGCATTAATTCTTTAATATCCAAGTTCTCGTCAGCATCATCATGCGTACTTGCAGTGTTCCACATTGTGGAAGTAGGAGCGGCGGTAGTGTTAGGTTACACAAGTTTCCAAAGACAGAGATAGGACTCAAAAAGTGGTTGGCATGTATAAATCGTGATAAGTTAAAGGGACTCAGCGTGAAGGAACTGCAAAACAAATATGTTTGTCAAAAACATTTCGAAAAGAGGTTTTACACTTCTTCGCATCTGACCTCTGCGAATCCTAATTTGTTCACTCAGGAGGAAATGGATACTGGAATCCCTGCTGTTGCTTTTGAAGACAGCGGTAAGTTTCTATTTTAAGTTTTTGTTTATTTATAATTCGTATTGTTGTTTAAACTAGACCGAAAAATATTTCAATAGAGCGAACTTAATGGCGACGTTCAGTTATTATTGGGTGGTTGAGTCATGAGTGTTGTTTGAATGTGCCACACTTGTATTAAAAAACATTAGTGTCTGAGACAGAACCTCCGTAAGTCAGAGAATTGGCAGCACGATTCTTGCATCTGCCTGCCAACAGCCAAACTTGATTATGGTAAAATCCTATTTTAGGAACTACAGCAAGAGGCTGTCTAGCTTTGGACTGTTGGTTTTTTATTTACATTTTTTAATGGTGACTCAACATCAGAAAGAATAGATTAAAGTACTCTACTATGTCCACCATATTTCTATATGGTTTGATATTTATAATAAATATCAAAATATAGGATATTTATGATATAGGTATATCCCATATTTTTATCCATTTCATAAGACTGTCACTTTATTATCATATTACTATACGATTTGCACTGGTACATGACAATTAATTATTATGAATTATTATTACAATATGAAAATAACATATTTTTAGTTTTTATTTAACAAAATAAACATAAAAAAATAAAATCTTATAATTCACAAAAATCAACTAAAAATAAACATCATGTCTTATATATTAGGGTCTAGGGAAACAAAATTAAAATATCTTAAAAATCCTAATATTTATACTCAGTCGAGTTATAATCAAATAACAAATTAGTCTTTTTCTAGTCAGCTAGAACTGTCAAATTGTCTGTTGACATTCAGGACTATCACTTCACTTCACCTTTAAGGAGTATGTTTACAGATTATGGAATTGAAAATTATTTTGGCTTTTTTACATTGCACTTTTATTATTGATCGCAGTACCTACTATTCCAATTATTACAGTCTGAAGACAGAAAAAATTACGAATATGTCAGCAGCGCGTCGGTAAAAGTACCTAAATGCAATATACCTAGTAAATTTTTATATATATCACAAAAAATCGTTTGATATATGTATATCGGATATATATCATGATGTATATCAATTGATATAATTATATCCTTTGAACCCCGTATATATTACAGAACATAAATAAAAAGATTTTACAAAGGGTGACACAATGGGCGGTCTTATCGCTAAGAGCGATCTTTTACGTCTGTAAAAGATCGTTTGGTGCATCCAAAGATTGTCTAATCTTTGGATGGAATACTAAGGGGAAGAAGAAAGAAGTAATGTAGGTATTATTAGTAGTATTCGGGAGTTAACTGATTTAACTCAACTATGTTATTTTTTGTTTTAGAAAATCAAATGCTTATTGAACATGATTACACTGGTGCTCAGCGAAAAAGACACATTGATCATACTTATTGCGCGCCCCTACCATTAACAGAACTTCAACCATCAGAAGTCAGAACCATTGGTGAGTTAAAACTTATTTTTTTAGTCATCAAGTTTCTGACTCATGTGTAGCTCTTGCATGAAGTAATTAGTTATTGTGCTACTAATTACTTTCAGATTTCAACATGCCATCCACCTTTGCAGTTGCAATTCCAGACACATTTTATTCTGAACATCAATGTATACAAGGTAAGAAATATATTCTAAATCTTTAAATTATATTTTGTAACTGATCAACCATATCAGTCTCACTCATCAAATCATCATATCATGAATTGCCACAAAAAGAAGCAATAATGTATGTGACTTTATATATAAATATTGCTTATTTGTCTGTAGCATTCATTTCATCTGACTAAATAATAGATTTTCTTTTTTATTTATTATTATAAACTAGTGCTTGGCCACAATCCCTTCTGACGGTAAGCAGTGATCATTGCTGGTAAAGTGTGCTAGTTTATTACGAACCTATTCACTAAGAAAAAACTGAGTCAATAGAAAGGAAGACGGCAGTTGAGTGAGGTGATGCAATGTTGAACTCAACAACTTCATCTACGATGCTACACTAGAGGGAGATTGATCTGGAGACCCTCCACGACCAAACTCCCGACAAAACAACATTTGGCACATCATACCCAGCACACATCGCAACACAACTGATCAGACCTGTCCTAAGTATTTTAAAATTAGAATCGTGGACTTTTGTTATCCGAGACTGTAGGAAATTTTTCTGCATGCTTCATTTTAAATATTGATTGTGAAAGCATGTATTTCGATAGAAGTGTTATATATAAATTTGTCATGTAAATTTGGTATGATATAACCCGCAGTTCTTTTTAGTGATTTTGTATTAGGGAGGGGGTAAATAAATCAAAGTTATGAATATATAAAAACAGTTTCTTTTCTTCTTTTACTTTTCGACTCCCGAGAACTTCAACACGTTCTCCATACGGCTTCATCAGACATCATACCGGAACACGACGAATCGCTTGGCGGCAAGACTTTGTCTGATGCGTGGTAACTTCTGCCGGCAAATGATGTTATGTTCTACCACTGAGAAACCCTAAGGTAGTTGTTAGGAAGTTGATGTGGTGGTTAACAACTTTGAAGTTACCGTTACGATAAAGACTAAACACTATTTAGGTTTGAAGTTAATTTATTTTGTACAAGACGAATTGCTTGGCGGCAACACTTTGTCTGGTGGGTGGTAACTTCTGTCGGCAACCGATGTTATGACCTACAACCAAAAAAATAATTGATCAAAAAATAATTATTTAACTCCAATGGTGTCAATTTGAGTTTTCATTATAACCTCAGGTTTCAAGTCTCATAGATGAATGTCGTAAACTAAAATACATTTTATTATTCAATATCATATTATTTTCCAGATTTCAACATGCCATCCACATCTAAAGTTGCAGTTACTGAATCTCATACAGTGACCTCTGAACATCAATTGATACACAGTAAGCAAATACGAAACATATTATTTCTTATCCTGAAAGTTTGCGTAATTTTCGTGTATTTGTTGTAGCTCTCTCTTTCTCATCATCATCAGCCCCTACTCGTCCACTGCTGGACATAGGCCTCCTTCATGGCATGCCAACAAGCTCGATCCTGAGCAGTTCTCCGCCAGCCACCTTTTTGATGTCGTCGCTCCATCTCGCCCAAGGATGTCCTACGCTACGTTTTACCGAGACGCGGTCTCCACTCGAGGACTCGTTTACCCCAACGGTTGTCGGTCCTGCGGCACATGTGACCAGCCCATTGCCACTTCAGCTTGCTAATCCTGTCAGCTATGTCGGTGAATCTGGTCCTCTGTCGGATCACATCATTTCTGATACGGTCCTTCAGAGAGACGTCCAACATAACCCGCTCCATAGCTCGCTGAGCCACTTTTAACTTATGGACTAGTCTGACCGTTAGTGTCCACGTCTCGGCTCCGTAAGTCATGACGGGTAGGACGCACTGGTTGAAGATTTTATTCTTCAAATATTGGGGTATGGGCGACGAAAATACCCGACGAAGTTTACCAAATGCTGCCCATCCCAGCTGGATCCTTCTATTTGCCTCCTTTTGAAGTTGTTTTTCCCTAATTGCAACGTTTGCCCGAGGTATACATATTCTGAAACAACTTGGAGCGGCATTCCGTTTACGGGAACCGGTCCCGGAGTGACCTGTTCATTGAACATTATTTTGGTCTTTAAGTTCATCCGGAGATGCGTTGGGAGGAGTCAGCTAAGTTGGTCAGCATTTGTTCCAGCTCTTGCTGCGTTTTCCCCATGATGACGATATCGTCCGCAAAACGCAAGTGTGAGATGTACTCGCCCTTTTTTTTTTATAATTTATAAACCAGCGCTTGACCGCAATCCCGCCTGATGGTAAGCACCGATGCGATCGTTGATGGTAAAGCGCGCTAGTTTATTAAGAGCCTATTCACTCTAGCCTTGAATACACTCAAATTGATGTTAATGCCCCGACCCTGCCAATCCAGCGTCTTAAACATATCATCGACGGCTTTGGAGAACAATTTGGAAAATACTCTCTTTCTAGTATAATATTATTGCACCTTCATTTCCATTTCTACTTAATTATCCATAAACTGCTGCTTATAATGTGTATATTGTTTACATTTCCAGGTTACAATACGCCAGACACTTTTGTAGTTGCAAAACCTGACACATTGCATTCTATACATCAACTGAAAAAAGGTAAAATACTTATGAAATTCAGTGATTGAATTTGTTACAGAGCTATTATTTGTTAAAGTGGTATCAATAACCCTAATATTTTTTCAGCACAATCAAGGAATCTGTGTAAAACTTTGACAGAAACAAAAAGGAAATTTTATGCTGATAAGTTGAAAGCCGAGTCAAATATTCAGTATAAAAAACTTTTGGAGGTATATCACAAATCTAAGAAACAACTTACATATGCAAATAGGGTCAAGAGAACCCTTAAGTTTTCAAAAAATAAAACTTTGAAAAACTAATGAACAAAATGAATCCAATTGCTAAAAAAATCTTGTGGATGCAAGTACATCTTTGCACAAAAAAAACTAAAGGCAGAAGGTTTACAGATGAAGAAAAAATGATTGCATTAGCCATCTTGAAGCAAAGCCCTAGGAGCTATAGATTTCTTAGGAGGATATTTATCCTGCCATCAAGCAGAACAATCAATAAATTAGTAAGTAATTTGAAGGTGGAGTCTGGGATTAACTCCCAGATATTCAAGGCAATTAAAACTGAGGTAAACCCTATTTTCAAAATTTCAGTATAGTTTTTGAACACTTAGTAATTTATTTTTTAATAATGTTGTAATTTGAAATTTCAGGTTGAAAAATGGAAAGAAGCAAAAAAATACTGCTCAATAATATTTGATGAAATGGCTCTTGAACCTGGTCTCACATATGAAAAGCACCGAGATAAAATATGTGGCTTTGTAGAATTAGAAACGAAGTCCCACAATTATGCTGACCATGCTCTTGTATTTATGGTGCGTGGGGCACTATATAAATGGCAGCAACCAATTATTTTTTACATCTGCGAGGGTGCTACTTCAGCTGTTATTTTGAAAAATTTAATAAAGGAAGTTGTAACAGAAGTTTCGAAAACAGGCTTGGTTCCCGTGGCGCTGATAAGTGACCAAGGAACATCATTTCAATCTGCTTTCAATAAATTAAAAGAAGATACAAGGAGGCAACAAATTCTCGAAAACAAAAATATTGGTAAGCCTGGCAGCTCTATCTGTAAAGTTGATTATTTCTTTTTTTTACTTTTGTTCTTGTATGTTTTTAATTAGCAAATTGAAATGTATTGTCCTTTCTTTGGATGCTATTTATCTTCTTGTACGGATGACAGCAGGTCAAGCTACGCCAAACTGTCAGATTTTCCCAATTAACATTGAGCCTTAATGCTTTAGTGATAAAGTTGAAAATCTAATAAATAAATATGACAGATTGTAGTAGCTTGATGTGCTGTCGTCTGTACTTCACCTTATCAAAACTGTTCTCTGATCATTTGTTTAGGCATGTAAAGATAAACAGTAATTGAGGTTTTTTCACCTTCGCTCTACATGTTATAGCTTTGGGCCAATTTTGTATTGTCTAATATGTATTTGTGTCTTATTTCAGACGATACTATTATGATAGAAGGTCATGTTCTAAGCATTCTATATGACCCACCACATCTTATTAAGGGCTTGAGGAATAATTTTTTAAATAAAAATATTGCCTACAAGGGGAAAATATCCAAATGGAGCGATATCGTTGATGTTTACGAAACAGATTGCAAGCATACAGAGATGAGGATGCTGCATAAACTGAATGACGAACATGTCATTCCTGATAAAATTAAAAAAATGAAAGTAAGTTTAAACTTTAAGATTCACAGAAGTATTATCCGCACTTTTATGGTTATTCAAAATCATAGGATAAAATATTCACCCTACCCCTGTATTTAGTCATTTCCTCAACCTCAACTCACGACTCAAGGATTTAGTTGTAACATAGATATAAGAAAGGGGGGTATAAACTATGTACTAGAGTGTTTAGTGAAGTTTAAAGAAAATCTTATGAAAGTCTGTGTTATAGATCATATAAGATTTTTCTCTACATTAGTTTTTTTTAATATGACTGGTGCTTAGTGTGATGTATATACAATTAAATGTGGCACACAGCTTAATGTAGCACCTCAAGGCATTCCCACTCTATCCCGAGTGGCGACTAGACGTGCCCCTTAAGCTGTGTGTACTTACTGATAATTTGGTGGTTTTACTTCAAATCTCAAAGCCCCTATAAGTGATTATAGTGAACACCACATTGGCGACGAGTAAAAGCGCAGTAAGTAAAACTATTACTGAAATTATCTGCTTACGGAAATTGGTCAGCATGAAAATATGGTTGCACAGTGTTTGTTTGTGTAGAGAGTTTTAAATATACAAAAAAAAAAAAAAAAACTTAAGTGTAACCATACACTAGTCGTGGTGGTTACAATTTCCATATAAATTCATGTATCTTTAAGCAATTATCTTCTTATCTATGCTCAATCTACGTTGGCGATCAGCTGAGACGAGAACGTGATGCACAGATCGACCACTTAAATTCAACTCAAATACCTAATATAAAACCATCGTGGGGCTCGTAGCTAACCATTGACAGCCCCGCAAAGGTCGATCGATCAGCACCCTAATTGTGTAACGCGCCATTACTATTAATTCGAATCATTTCGAAGCATATTGCCAATCCATTGTTTCATATTATGTTCGAAAATGTGTGCTCAACAACGGAAATAATGCAATGAATGTTGTTGAACTGTCAAAATGAAACCCATTGCTACTGATAGTGTGTTACACAAGATTAAACAGCACGTTAAACCGTTGCTCCCGGCTGACATTTATGGATATTTGACAGTCGTTAGGGGTAGTCAGTAGCCCGAAAGTTTGACAACCAGTCTTACCATGGGGAATTACCCAATAACTGGATTGTGGAGGTCAGGCAGGCAGTCGTTCCGTTGAAAATACTGGTATTCTGCCGAAAACGGTTAGACTGAAAGCCGACTCCAACATACAACATAGGAAAAGCTAAACGGGTGATGATATTATATAACCGTCATTTATGAGGTAATACCATTTATGTAAATATGGGTACAATACCTTAAATTATGACCTAAATGCTTACTGAATGGTTGACCAAATCCGTATGTAGATAATACCTACCAATGAAATATTATTCGAAAAAATCATGAAAAGTGACACAACGAAAGTAACGAAAATACCAATAATGTAAGTACACACAACTCAAGGAAAATAAAAAATACATTCTAAAGAAAATATCGTGAATGTATAAATCTGATCAAAAGTTCCACTTCGGTAAAATCGAAGTACAGTAAGAAATTATTATCTTACTATAAAAACTAACTTGTGTAATACACAAAATTCAGAAATAAAAAAACATTCCAATGAAAACATCGTTAATGTAACAATTTTAACTAAAGTTCCACTTCGGTAAAATCGAAGTAAAGAAAAAAAAAATATCTTTATAACTATTAAAACAGTGTATTACACAAAATAAATAAGGAAAAAAACGTTCCAACGAAAATATCGTTAATGTGCCAGTTTTAACAGAAGTTCCAACAAAAGTACGGAATTATTTATTATCTTACTGTTAAGACTAACACTAGTGTCATAATAAAATAACGTAAATGTATCAGTTTTAACAAAAGTCCCCCTTCGGTCAAATCGAAGTAAGGTAAAGAATAATTATTCTTGCCGGTTAAAACTAACTAGTGTCTATATAAAATCTGTGAAGGTTGAACTGGTTGTAATGATTGAACTAATTTTAGTCAAATCAATGCATTTTGGCTGGCTATTGTAATAAACAAAAGAACTCTAGTGACCGTTGGAATTGTGGCACGCCACTTAGAGCGTAATTAAGGTGTCTCCTTCTGTGAGACTCGCTTACTAAAGCTTGTTTATTTAAAAGTTTACATTTAATACTTAGAGCGTTAATAAAGAACCTTTGTGAGGTGAGCGCTTAAGCACAAAAACCCGTCTATCCGTCGAGAAAGAACAATTGGTTATAAATAACCCAAGTTGTTGATTATATTTCAACAGGAAATATACATGTACTTTTGTTGATTATTAAACGATGATAAGAAATAATTCAAGTTACCTTAAATTATTGAGTAATCTGTAAATTCTCTTACTACAATACGTGCTGTCTATATCTCTGACTTGGCACAGCAACATGAAAACTGAATTTGTGACAGCAACAATCGAAAAGACATAAAATTCTGTATTCTGTGAATCTGTAAAACGACGGTGCGAAAATGCCACAATAGTCAGTACAAGTTCAACAAGTACCAGCCTCAACAAAATTATATAACGTGAGGAAAAGTAAGTGCATGGTGTTTCAGGGTGGGCCCAGGAAAGTTTTAGAAATGCCTCCAATAAAGTTGATTGGCTCTCCCTTGGAAAGGGTGGAGATTTTTAAATATTTGGGGCATTTCGTGACTTCTACCTTGAAGGATGATGCAGACATTGAGCGGGAACGGAGGGCGCTGTCGGTCAGAGCGAACATGGTTATCCGCAGGTTTGCTCGGTGCTCTAATGATGTAAAAATAACGCTTTTTAGAGCCTACTGCACTACACTGTACACATGCAGCTTGTGGACTGACTATACGCAACGGTCTTACAGCGCCCTTCGTGTTCAGTTCAACAACGCGTTCAGGATGTTGTTGGCGCTCCCCCGCTATTGCAGTGCGTCAGCTATGTTTGCGGAAGCGCGCGTGGATTGCTTCCACGCCACTATGCGCAAGAGGAGTGCGTCACTGGTGCGGCGAGTGCGGGGGAGCGCAAACAGCTTGTTGGCCGCGCTTGCGGTAAGATTTGATTGTTCCATCATCTCCCACTGTTGTAAGCGGCATGTGGTTGGCTGATGTGACTCAAGTGTAATTATGACTTTTTATTGTTTTATTTAATAATGTTTTGATTTGATATTGTAATAATTTTTTTTTAAAGTATTGACATTTTTGATTTGAGTGTTGTATGTGTAATGTGACTATGTGTGTATTAATTGTTTATGTATGAGTCAGTGAAACTTGAATTAAATGATTATTATTATTATTATTATTATTAAAATTGACACTAAACAAAACTGACACTAAAACCAAATACTTTTAATTAAAAAGAGGTTGCTTGCAAAACCATCACAAAAGTGATACATAATTGTTCCTCAAGCAACCCATCACAAAAGTGATACATAATTGTTCCTGCCCTGCAGTTAATCAGAATTGCATAAAATATGGCAAAATTGACACTAAACAAAATGACTTGCAAAATCACAAAAGTGATAATTGTTCCTGCCCTGCAATTAATCAGAATCGCATAAATTATGGCAAAAACAGAAATTGCAAAATTACAAAAGTGGTATTGTTCCTGCCCTGCAATTAACCAGAATTACATAAAATATGGTTCCGAGGACATTTCAAGACCCACTGCAGAACCAGGATTAACGAAAGAAAAGCTCTTAACCTTGAGTCAATTGACAACAATAAAGCTAACGACCCCAAAAAAAAGAAATGAAAACTCATAAAAATAAAAAGTCTGTCTACATATAGACAATGCTCACTGATTCCCGTAGTAGATTTATCATAATAAATGATAAAACTTGAAAGTTAATGAAACTATCTAAAGTATAGTCTCCAACCAGCAAATGTCTCTGGACCAAACATTCATGGCTTATGGTGCCTAACATCTATAAAAATATTGGGATTGTTTGATGCACCCATAAAAGCTAGGTCGAAATCAGTAGGTATCGGCAAAACGTTGTTATAAAAAATTTAGCAAGAACCTAAGTTTTCATCTCAATTCCATTAGGGTTAAATCATTTCCCTAATTAAAAGATGTTCCGATAGATGTATAAAAGGTACGCCCGTTTGTCAATCAAACAATTACCTTGGATTAAAAAAAAAAAACACTAAAAAAAGTCGAACTGGTAAAAATGCGATTCTAAAGCCCGATGGTGATATTTGTAGTGTGCTATCAACAAAGCTGTCATTAGAGAAAATCAATAAAGTGGTCCTTGAACATTAAAAAAAAAATCATGGATAATCTTATTGCCATGCAATGAAAATTTTATTCACGTCATTGTTGTCGTTGGATGTGATGAAAGAGAACATCTGAAGGACAATAATGATTTACTGAACAAAACTAAATAATTCTTCAGTTCAACACTATTCAGATTCTGTGTTATGGATCGAATTTTCGTATGACGGCACGGTTGCCGTATGTGGTTAAATGTTTGACTGCTGCGTTTCGTGTCGCGGGTTTGATTCCCGCACGGAACAAATACATATTAGTACGACTTACAAATAGTTTTTCTGGGACTAGTTGTTTGTGTATGTGAGTTTATATGTTGTAAACGCACCCACGATACAGGAGAAATTCATAAAAAAAAAGAAATCATCATCAAGCGTCAACCATGTGACAAATAAATTTGAACAATAGAGTCTTTTAGACCACCAGAAACCATTGAACAAAAGGTTTCAATTTTGTTGATCGATCACCGATTTGTCAACCTTAACAGATCCCATTGTCAAATACAAAAAAGCAATATGCACAAAATGTCAATATATAGGTAGGTACATTCTGGCATAAGGATCAAACAATAAACCATGTCTGTCTGAGATTCTCAGGCTTGGCTACTCAAAAGACCGTATTCAGTAATTGCTGATGCAAGTCCTGTTCATCTAGAGGCTGTACCTACTGATTTAGTACGTCGCCAAAGGCGCCGCATCATTTCCTTCGGAATGATAAACGTTAAAAACGTATTGTCAAATCGACTAAAGAACCATTTAAAAAAAAAATTAACTTATCACAGACCATAACCCCTAGAGGTTAATAAAAATAAATAAAAGTAACAGCATACATAAAAGTTTTGAACATGAACATCATATTAGCTAGATGTTCACACAAGCGACCCGTAGCATTATCCCTTAGAAGAATCATTATATCATTGAATAATGACCATGAATTTAAATAATCAAAGACGTTTTACAAAATAATGCTTGGGAGGTTTCAATAAACAGCTACTACTTAATAGAACATGAACTTTGACACATTATGGTGTCTTATTATATGTATATAAGAAGCAGCCCAAGAAGTTCACCGAGGCATTCTTAATATAAAGACTGGGTCAGGCACAAAGGTGCGAAAGTAATCTAGACACGCGGTAGCGTGTCGAGCCAAGTTCAAGTAACAGATGACGAGCAGCACCGTGTTATAAATTACTGCAGAGGCTATAAAACCTCTAAAACAGACTACTAAAATACTTACTAGACTAAAATACCTTAGTCTCAGGCCTAATTCCACAAGTAACCATTAAAAAATTTGACTGAATACTGATGTTGGTTTTCGGATCCGCTGTGTAGTGGGAATTATAATTTTATTATCATCGTATTGAAGACGATAAAAAGACATTAAAATGATGAAATCTACACAAATTAAACAAAAGGAAACTGAATGAACCGGCCTCTCAGACAACTATATAACCAAAAAAAAAAAAACAAAATCAGATTGCGCGGCGAAGTCAAGACTGGGAAAGCGCGGGAAACCTCAAATTTGGCGGACGTGATTTTTTCTTGGTTTTTAAATTAATTTTTAAAATATTGGATTAGATTAAGTTTTTGTATATATTTTATCTAAATACTAAGTAGTGTAGTTAGTCGTAGCGTTTTCTCCTATTTGGTAAGTGTTTTTTCGTTATTTAATATGGATCCTCCGGAAGATCCCGGAGGGACACTGCCGCCTGAAGTTGGGCATTATATCACGGTGTCAAATAACGACACCAGCGTAGATACTGATGGTTCTGTCAGTACCACCAGTACAAAAAGAAAAAGGGTTTCTACTCGCCCCATTATTTGCAAACATTGCAACAAAAAAAGGCGCAAAAGTGGCGGGAAGCGTCACAACGACTGTAGTTGCGGCGAGGTGGAAATGGAGATAGAAACATCAAATACGCCATCCAATCCTCCCCTTAGTTCTCAGATTAACTTAAATGAAGCACCACAGAAACCCGTTTCGGTGGCCAGAATATTGTACAATTCTTCAGATGCGGCACCATTTCTAGTGCATGTGCAAAGGGAGCAAACTGCTTCCAATGATAATACGTTTTTAAATCCCATATCATTTGGTAGGTTCTTGAGGAGAAACGCATTTAACGGTATTGTTAATGGAAGTTTGAAAAAAATTGGACGTAATCGGCTCGTGATATCTTTTACAACATTTCAAGATGCCAATTCTTTCATTACCAGCAAGTTGTTGGAGAAGGAAAACTTTAAATCTTTCATCCCGACGTTCTCGGTCACTCGCATGGGCGTCGTCAGAGGCGTTCCCATGGAGTGGTCTGATGACGAAATTCTTGATAATATCTCTGTCCCAGTTGGTTGTGGGAAAATTCTAAAGCTTAGGAGAATTAAACGGAAAGTAATAACAGATGGTATACCTCAATTGAAAAATACAGAAACAGTAATTTTGACGTTTGATGGACAAATCTTACCTAAGCGGGTGTATATGTGTTACACCTCTCTCACTGTGGACTTATATATTTATCCAACTATACAGTGCTACAACTGCTGCAGGTATGGACATGTTAAAAGCCAATGTAGGTCGACACCTAGATGCTTTAAGTGTGGTCAAGGTCACTCTGGGGATGAATGCACCATCTCCGAGGAAAACTTACATTGTTGCCTTTGTAAGGGTTATCATGAGGCAACCAGCAAAAAATGCTTGGAATATGAGAGGCAAAAGAATATTAAGGAGTCAATGGCTAAGTCTTGCATTTCTTATGCTGAAGCTTCCAAACTTCATCCTACAATTTCAAAATTATCATATGCTGATGCCTTGATCTCCACACCCACTATTTCTAGTAATATAAATGCTCCAGTCCAACATCATTACTCTCCACCAAAAAATAAAACTTCATATAAAAAAACAGTTTTTATTAAACCTAGATCACCACCAACATTTTCTAAAGGTTATGAACAGCAATTCCATGAAGAATTTAATAGAAGCATGCCTCAACCAAAAGATGGTTGTGCTCTCATACCCAGAAATGATATATCTGCAGCATCTGTAAATGAATTAATCATTGCTTTAATTAAAACATTAACACAATCACAACACCTCTCACCGAATTTCGCTGCCACTGTAATGAATACAGTAACTGAATCTTCTAGTATTATTAATGGACAACCAAGTCAAGGCAATCCAGTGGAATTGTCGAAGTGCAACAAGTAAAAAATCAGATGTAATATATATTGTAAATAAATTTAAACCTTTTGTATTTGCTCTTCAAGAGACATGGCTTAAACCAGGGTCTCTGTTTAAGGTCCCTGGGTATGCCTGTCTTAGGGAAGACCGCTCAGATGGGTATGGCGGTGTAGCCTTACTCATCAAACATCATCATCCATTTTCACTCTTCTCACTCCCATCTCATAATAATAACTTTTCCATAATTGCAGCAATTGTAGATAATATCTGTTTTGTTTCTGTATATATTCCTCGGCCTTCTGCTGTAATTTTTAATGAAATTGTAAATATTTTTTCTATACTACCAAAACCATTTATAGTTCTAGGAGATTTTAATTCCCAAAATGAAGTATGGGGAAGTTCATCAACAAATAGCTTTGGTAGTTCTTTGTTAGATATTGTAGATAACCTCAATCTTTGTATTTTAAACACTGGGTCCCCTACTCGACGCACCTCTCCAAATCAGGGTGCTAGTGTGCCTGACTTGTCACTATGCAATGATAAATTAGCTTCGCGGTTAAGTTGGGAAGTTATGCTTTCCACTTATGGCAGCGATCATTTCCCCATAGTTCTAACATTTCCTTACAACCAAAAATCTTATATTAAAAGACCTCCGCGGCTGAAATATAAACTAACGGATGTAAATTGGTATACTTTTAGGGAACATTTGGATAAAACAGTTTCAATTCTTCCGGTAATTAAAAGTGGAAATGAACAGTTGTGCGCTGATGCTTTATCTGAAGCCATTATAAGAACCGCCGATAAAATTTTCCCATTGAAAACGTCACACAATAACAATAAAATCCCATCACCACCATGGTGGGACAAAGATTGCACAAATGCAATATTCAAAAGAAAGCAATCGGAATTAGACTACTATCATAATTCTACCGAAGAAAATTTTAATATTCTGTGTGAAGTTATTGCACAGACTAAAAAACTATTTAAAAAAAAGAAATTTGAAAGCTGGAGATCATTCTGCCTCTCTATTTCACCTAATGTTCAACCATCTGTTGTTTGGCGCAATATCAGAAGGTTCAGATCTGCGTTTTCAGAATCATCCACCCCATTTCTTCCATCACAGTTAAAACATAATTTTTTAGATAAATTAGCTCCCTCGTCCGTCCCAGAAAATAATACTACCTATTCTATTCCGTACTCATTCTCAGACTCTTCGTGTGAACTTAATAATCAATTTACTCTTGAAGAGCTGAAAGGTGTCGTTTGCAACCTCAAAGACTCCGCACCAGGCGCAGATGGAATTCCGTATTCTTTTCTCTCGAACATGAGTGACCTATCTCTCTCATATTACTTAAATCTTGTCAATCAAATTATGCTTACTGGAAATATTCCCATTTCTTGGAAATCGCAAGATATTCTCCCTATTTTGAAACCTAACAAAAGTCCATCTGACAGCTCATCTTACCGACCAATAGCCTTATCATCAGTAATGTTAAAAATCTCGGAACACTTAGTTAAAAATAGGTTAGAATGGTTTATAGAAAGTAAGAATATATTAAGCGAAAGTCAATTTGGTTTTAGGCGAGGTAAAAGTACCCTAGACAGCCTAGGTATTTTTGTCACTGACATTAGATTAGCATTGTCTTCCAATTACTCCATAGTTGCAGCTTTTCTCGATATAACTTCGGCTTATGACAATGTTGTTATATCAACGTTAAAATATAAACTTCTACAGTTAAAAGTACCTATTTTACTTTCAAAATTTATTTTAAATATATTATATGAGAGGTATATAAAACTTACTCTTGAGAATTCTTGTGAAACTAGAATCGTGTGGAAAGGTCTCCCTCAAGGTTCAGTACTTAGTCCTCTACTTTATGACATTTACACTTATGATCTTGAATCTTCTCTAAATAATAAAGTGAAGGTGCTCCAATATGCCGATGATCTTCTATTGTATTACCCTCATAGCTCTATTTCAACGGCCTGTAACACATTGACTTTAGGACTTAACCTTTTAAAAGAATGGATGGATAGCAATGGTCTTGAGTTATCTACCGCAAAAAGTACAATCGTACTTTTTTCTAGAATGCGCCTTCCTCCTCCCGTTTCTGTGTATTATGATAATATTCCCATACCTGTAAAATCTTCAGCAAAGTTTTTGGGAGTGATTTTAGACAGTAAACTTACTGGAATTCCACACTGTGAGTATATTGCTGCAAGGTGTGAACAAAGATTAAATATATTAAGATGTTTGTCTGGGGTCTGGTGGGGGGCCCATCCATTTTCTTTAAAATTAATTTATAATGCAATAGTTAGAAGCGTACTAGATTATGGTACATTTTTACTAGAACCCGGAAATTCTGCCGCTTTTAAAAGATTGGATGCTATCCAGTCGAAGGCTTTACGGATTGTGACTGGAGCTATGAAATCCAGCCCAATTAATGCCTTACAGGTTGAAACAGTAGACCCTCCTCTGTCTCTCCGACGTCAGTATCTTTCTGACAGATTTTTATTCCGTGCCTTACAATTTACCAATCACTTATTACGTGTAAAACTTGCCTCTCTTTTAGATGAAACCAATTTCTCTCAATATTGGTCTCACAAATCTCTTCCTTGTCTTGTAGTTAGCTATAAAAAGTTTATAGCTCTGCAAGCCCCTACATACCAGTCAATAAACTTTCCACTCTATAACAATTCCTATGAATCATTGGTGTTTACTCCGGATGTTATCTTGAACATAGGCATTAGTAAAAACGATAATTTTGCAAAAGAACTGTTTAACGTTTCTAAAGGCTTGCGTTGGGAGAATTGGCATCATATTTATACAGACGCATCCAAGCACTCTTCTGCAGGGAATGTTGGAGTTGGAGTTTTCCACTCACAATACAACATAGTTCAGAAAGTCAAACTCCCACCTGAATCCTCGGTTTTCACTGGGGAATGTTATGGCCTTTTTAAGGCCCTTGAGTACATCAACTTACTGAAATTAAAAAAGACAGTTATATTTACAGACGCTCTAAGTGCTTTACAAGCTATTAAAAGGAACCCCTTCAGATCAAAACCAGTTATTCCTATAATTCTATTAATCAGAAGTATTTTATATAAATTGAATTTTGAACTAGGCCTTCAAGTGGAATTGGCTTGGATTCCGGGCCATAGTAACATAACTGGAAATATCAAAGCAGATCTTCTGGCTAACGAGGCGGTGAATTGTGGTGATCTATTTCCCTATATTAACTATAGCCACGACTTGGCCAGTTTGCCTAAGAGTTATCTTTGGGCAGACTGGAGCAGGTTGTGGGCAGATAGCAGTATTACTAAAGGAAGCTATTATGCACGTATCCAATCATGTATTCCTAGAAAACCATGGTTCTCCAAATTCAGCCTAAGTAAAGTTGCTACCAGTTGCCTGATCCGCATGAGGTTGGGTCATAATTGTTCCCAGGTCCACCTTGCACGATTACAGATCGTTGATAGTGCCCTTTGCGAATGTGGTGAGGTGGGTGATTTGAACCACATGTTTTTTTCCTGTCCTCTTCTCAATCAAGATGCTTTTATTTCTAGTCTGTTGTTCTATAAAGTTCCTTTTCCTACCTCTATTTCTATCTTATTAGCAACGAATGATCCAGTAATATACAAGTATTTAGCATCATTTATCTCCTTTAATAACATACGTATTTAGTAATTTATATCCTTATAATATCCACGTATAAAACATCCTATCCAATATCCATCCAAATTTCCGTATCCTAAATTTAATTTAATTTCTACCAAGTTTCCCCGTTTTTGTTAGTGGCATTGCGCAAATAGCGACTTGCCAAAGGAGAAAAAAAAAAAAAGTCAAGACTGGAAAGACCTTATTACTCAACAAGAAAATCTACTTCCAAACTTATCTAAGTTAGGAGAGATCGCGAAAATAGATAAAATAATCCAGAAGACAGACAGAAAAAAAGGGAGGTTAAATTAAACGAAGATAAGAAAAAACCTACATACATAGAATTAGAAATTGACGAAAAGCATAATAAGAACACTATAAATGGAAACAAATTGATTCAAGAATTTAATCACACACCGCATACAGTTACACAAATACTCAAAGAAGCGATATAAATACAAGAAATGATGAAACTGGTAAAGAGTACAGACTGAACATCGTACACCAAAAAGGTAGAGGGTCAATGAAAAGTTGTCGATCACGAAGCGTCTAATAAAGAAGAATTCAAATGTTAACGACTGTGTAAATATTGTAAACTTCATGCGAAATATTTATGAGAAACGCTCTCGATCACGAAGCGCCAGATAAAGAAGAATTCACATATTAACGATTGTATAAATATTGTAAGCTTCATGCGAAATATTTATGTACTATATTATACTCAAAGCACAATTATTTGTGAAACTTAATTTGTGAAACTTAATGAAATAATCTAAATGTTTAAAATGGTTATCATATCAGATAAAGAAGAACTAACGTAAAAGTTTAAAATTGTTATCGTATCAGATAAATAAGAACTAATCTAAATGTTTAAAATTGTTATCTTATCAGGTAAAAGAAGAACTATATCAGATAAATAATTTTAATTCATACTGTATAGGTACTGTTTAATGATTGTAGCTTAATGTGAAATATTGAACTGTACTTAAAACGTAATTATTTTCTAAATGTTTTAGTGGCTACTTTAAACTTAATGGATTGAAATTAAATGTCTCAAATTGTTATCTTACTTTATAAAGTAATTAACGTCTAAATGATAAATATTGTTAAACATCAATTAACATATAAAAAGGAAGAGATGTGATGTATATACAATTAAATGTGGCACACAGCTTAATGTAGCACCTCAAGGCATTCCCACTCTATCCCGAGTGGCGACTAGACGTGCCCCTTAAGCTGTGTGTACTTACTGATAATTTGGTGGTTTTACTTCAAATCTCAAAGCCCCTATAAGTGATTATAGTGAACACCACACTTAGCATGCGGAGGCTCGGTCTAGTTTTCAGGTTTGGTTGCTTCACAATAAGCCCAAGTCTGGGAGGAAATGGAACTAGCCAGAAGATTTTTAGAAGTAGACTTAAGTGGTGTCAGTGCCACCAAGACTAGATTAAAATGGACATAATAGCATCAAACAGAACTACTAAAAATTTTCCTCAATTCTGGAAGGCAACCAATAGGCTGGGAACTGGGCCAAGTCGCCCCTTGAGCGTGGGGGAATGTAGTTCGTCTGAAGAAATACATGTTCAGGGAACGTTTTGGGGTGTCATCTCAGTTAGGGCCGGCTAAAGGGGGAATCGTTGAGGAGATTAGTCGTGTTTATGAACCAATTCGTTTCACGGCTAAGGAGGTAAGAAGATAAAACCTAAGTATGGGCGGTGGTAAGTAGTAAATATACTTTAGGGAATTTAAGGTACTACAGTCAAAATCTGTTATAACGACATGGAAGGGACCACTCATATTTAGTACGAAACTGATAGTTGTAATAGCCAATGACGGGTATTTTCTACTCGGGCTCGTTTCATTTTCAAAAAATTCTTGTCATTTGGAAACCATTTGGAAAGAAAGGGAGAAAATTCAAATCCTTTGAACTTTCTCCCTTTCTAAAATTCAAATCCTTTGAATGTTCTCCCTTTCTTTCCAAATGGTTAAAATTGTCGAGTGTGATACACCATATTCTTTTGCCAGGTCTTTGTTTGGAATTCTTTTCTCTAGCTTTGATATAATACGCGATTTTTTCTTCGATATTGGTTTGTTTCTTTTTTTTTTACTACATGTTACAATTTTACAGTTAACTTGTAATATATTTTGGTGCGTCTAAGTAACAAATTGACAGAGATATGATGAAGCGGGCCTTGAGGCTACGACATACATGTGCTTTGTTTCTAAGAATTGCAAAAGACCCTATACTTTGTTTACTTTTACGATAATAGCCGTTGACCATTATAATGTGCCAGATGCAGAAACTGTTACCGTTGTTATTCTAATTGCTTAAAATACAGCTGAGCCGATCGTTCTACTTACAGATATAATTCTCCGGAAAATTAATCAAATGTGGTCGCTTAATGCGGTATATCGTAGTAAACAATGTCGTAAAAACCAATGTTTATGATAAGGCGGTCATATAGCTATCAATCAGGACCTTTGATTTTGGTCAATTTAACCGGTATGTTGTTGTAAACGATGTCGCCATAAACGGTTTTGACTGTATTTTATACACCTTTACTACATTTCACCTGCCCAAGTAACTAATCGCGGGTCGTTCTTACCTGTGTTGGAGACATACACAGAGAAACTTTCAGCTTTTATAAAATAACGAAGGTCTGGCCGTCGTGGGCTCTTGCTCTGTTATTGCTAAGGTATTGGACGGTCTGCTTCATAGACATCCGGATAACTTATATCACATTGCATGACGCCATTGGCGTACCCAGCTTTAATTAATTACACCATACATTTTGTCAGTGTGTACTACGTGGTTTATTTAAAAGTTAGAGATAAGTCGTCATTTATACTTTGTTTAGCAATCAGGGGAGTTGACAGATGTTCTGCGAGTTCACACGTGATCTCGCAGGGAATGGAATCTGAACGGAGTTATGGAAGTGGAGTTAGGCAAGTGTGCTTAACGTCACCTAGGCTCGTCAACCTGTACGTGAATGAGTTGATCGTTGAGCTTAGTACCAAACCAGTCGGGTGCAAGATAAATGGCACCAGTGTTAATAATATTAGTTAATGGGTATTTGATCTTTGAGGTCCCCGGGAGACGGTTGCATTAATTATGAGCCCATAATTTGTTTAAATGGGAAAACATTAAAATATAGGGTAACCCAATTTAAGTTCTAGTACCTAGTAGTAGTAGTAGGTACTGCAGTGCGTCTAGATACCACATATTCGCTTTGGCGCGGGTTGATGACTTTCATGCCTAGGTAGACCTAGGACCAGCGCTAACAGCATCCTCCAAACCATGGCCGACAAGTACAATGCGCCGGTGCTAACCAGTGCCTAATGGTTAGCATTGCTTGTGCGGCAGTCAGGATTAGTTTTTAAGTGTTATTAACCCTTAGACAATGGTCCAATGGTTAGTAACTTATCTAAGTTACTAACCATTGGACCATTGTTGTCATTAAATAAAAAAATATTATAACATTGTATGTTTTTTAAATAATTATGTTTATTAAAATTATATTATTTTTTTAGGTAAAAAACTGCACTCGCGTGTTGAGCAATACAGTCGCAAGTGCATTAACGTATACGGCTAATTTCAGTAAGTTTTTTGTTCTTTTACAATATACTAAGAAAATTATCAACAATATAATTATGCTCTGCGCTAACCAGCAATCTCGTGGGTTCGATTCCCGCAATGATTAATGTATGTGTGCTTTGTCGGCTTCATTCGTCATACTAATGGTAGAATAGAATACTCTTTATTATGTACACAATATAGATTACAGAACATAAATAAAAACATTTTACAAAGGGTGTTCACACAATGGGCGTTCTTATCGCTAAGAGCGACCTTTTACAGACAACCTTTTTATTATGTTAACAGATATTCACTATATAAATATAATATAGTTACAATATTAATAAAACCAAAATAGAATTAGTTAAAAGATGATATTAATGAACCATTAGAGCTAAATATAACTTGTTTTCTTTTTCAGCTCACTATGTCGATGGAAGAGTTGTTAGTCCAACACTTGCAAACACGGCAGATACAGTCTCTTTTTTCGACGAATTATTCGATTCCTGCAATGGTTCAGCATTGTCCTGCAAAAATAAAGGAAAACCACTCCGGCAAGCCGTGACAAGAAATTCAAAACATCGGGAATTTTGGAAAGCAGCAATAAATAGGCTAGAAAATACAAAATTTGTTGACTGTCACCAAAAAGAAAGTTTTGTGCCATCACAAAAAAATTTTATAACCACTATTAAAAGTTTGTTACGGTTGTGGCAATTTTTTGAAGAAAAGGGTTTTAAAACTATACGTCCGCGATACTTCAATTCAGACCCTATAGAAAATTTCTTTGGTCAAGTGCGGGCGTATAGTTTTAGAAATAATGACCCAAACTGTCAAACATTTAAAAACATATTTCGCTCACTATTAATCACACGATTTATACATTTTCACTCTGACACATATAATTGTGAAGACGCAATGGGAACCCAATTAATAAAATTAAAAAATTTATTCCAACAAAGTGAGGAAGATATAGCTATGCCTACTTCGTTAGCTCTTTCTTCCTTGCATATAGATGAATTAGGGTCTCCCGAACAAAATGTAATTGATGAAGCTCGTAGAGAAAGGCTCAATGTGCACTCACGCGCGTACACTGCAGGACGGGTTGTTCGACAGTGCCTAAAAAAATTTAAATGTGTGGACTGCAAGAAAAGTTTAACACAAAAAAATCAATCAGCAGTCCACAAATGGATTTCCCATAGGGAGTTTAAAAATTTTAAAAACCAACAAAAGTTGACCTATCCCGCAGAAGATGCGGTGTGGCTTTTTTCATACATTGTAAAAGAAACAAATGAGTATTTAGATGTAAACCCAAACACAAATAATATTTGTGAAAAAATTTATGAAGAAACATCCAAATACTCATTTGACTTCATAAAATGCCTTTCTCATAAAAGAGAAGTTCATCAATATTTTGTATATATAACGTCTAAGTTATGTGTGATTAATTGGTGCAGCATTATTAATAAAATATTAAGAGGCGTGGATATCGCCCGACTAAACGCCACATCCTGTATGCAAAAGAAGGCACTAGAAAAATGTATGAAACGAATAAAAAATAAAAAACTTAATAAATAAACAATTTCTTTTATTTATTAATTTAATATAGAAAATAAGCAGTTTCAAAACTTGTAGTAGGTGAATGTATTGATAAAAGTGTAGTTTTTCTCCTAGAACTGTAAAATGTACTACCAAAGAAGATTTCGCAAGTTTTTAGGGGAAATCTACACTTTTATCAATACATTCACCTCCTACAAGTTTCATAAGCAAAGCAAAAAAAAGGGTAGAAATTTGAATTCCGCGGTATGGCAGCCGCATCAATTTTAAAATTTCCCGCGCATAGATCAGCACAAAAATTTAAAAAAAAATACTGTCAAAATGAAACACGGACAGATTATCATTCAGTTCAGTCGAAAAACTGACTATGGGAGTTTCCCGTCTGATACGTAGTATCTTCTTAGTAGTCTGTGGTCTAGTTTGAAGTCAAAGCGCAACTAGTTTTGTTACTTGGGGTTAGAGGTGGTTAATATAGCGCATAGCGCCATTCTATAGCACGCTATTTTTTCATAGCGCATAGCGCACGCTATGTAGGTGGACGTTAAGACGCTATAACGCTATTTACGCTATGAATGAAATTGATCTAACGACTCGCACAGCGCGCGCCTGCTCTCCGCGGGCGCTGCGCGCTATCTGCGCTATGCGCTATGAAAAAATAGCGTGCTATAGAATGGCGCTATGCGCTATACGGGCAGTCAGTAATCGCGTGAGCGCTGTGGACTATAAATGTATGTTTGTTGTCGGAGCACGCTATTTTCATCGCGCGCGATCTTAATTGTTAGTGTAAATATTAGTATAAAGTTCTGTTGAAAAACGAACTAGTGACGATTATTTAGTGTCTGCAAAGGTATTATTAGTGTGTGTAAATATTAATATATAATTCTGTTGCAAAACGAACTACTGGATATTATTTAGTGTGTACTCTATGTAAAAATGTCTAATCGCAAAGGTGGTGGTTTGCCAATCTGGAACTTTTTTGAAAAATCTGCAGACGGCAGCAAGACTGCTATTTGTAATTATTGTCACTGACAGTTGTCCTTTAAATTTATTTTTTCGAAATCAGGATATATTATCAGTAATCGAGGAACACGGTTGTCTACTACAAAAGTAGTTCAACTAATGTTTTTAAATGTAAATAAAATATAAATTAAAGAAGAACCACTGTATATATCTGTGTATAATGTAAATAGTTTTTTTGTATATATACAATCAATGAACTTTTAAATACGCCTATATTTGATTTACGATTTATTAAAATTAATGTTAGAATAACCTTTACCAATTATAGACAGTCCTAAACCTGAAAAGTATGAAAGAGAGTTCATTGATATCTTTTTATATTGCTTTTATTAGCGTTCCGTTATAGCATGCGGTCTATGTATCGAAGAACGCTATGTAAAGTAACACGCTACGAAATGTAGCGTGTTGCAAGAAATATCGCGCCTGCTGGACGTCCACGTGCTTTCTTATTTATAGCGTGCTATAACATAGCGCATTTAATAGCGCGCTATAAATTAATAGTTTATAGTCTGTAGCGTGCTATTTTTTTATAGCCGTTTTGAACAACTCTACTTGGGGTAGCTCACTTGGGCTTGTACTTCGACAGAGGGGAAACGCTGCGTATGCCCACTCCCTTCCCTGTGTTGCTCGAAGACTACGATAGAAGAGACGGGACTCCCTAACAAAAAAAAAAACTTAAACGAATGTATGTTATACATGGACTGCCTCAATACCAACCTAACTAAAACCACAGATAATTTATTAGTAAGAATTTTATTTCCACGTATCAATGTCGCCAACATGAAGAAAAAAAAATAGTGATGCTAGCGTTATCGATAAAATAGGTTCGATAATAGTAATAATTTTTCATATTCTCAAATTAAAAAAAAAAAAGAAAAAAAATTAAGAAAGAATATTTTATTTTTATTACATTAAAATAAATAACAATATTTAATGAATTTACTGCTGCCGCATTTTCCGCCGCCACTGACTGATCTGGACTCCGAGTGTGTTGTTTCTGGAAGTTCTGCAAAAAATTTGGAATTGATTGTATGTTTGTATTGAATAGGCTTCTTGGAATTGAATAGGCTTGGAATCATACAAAGCGACATAGGGAAAGTAAAAGTGACTTTGTTTTATAATATGTAGTAATAATGCAAAAACTATTTTTATTTGTCACAGACTCACAGCTCATTCGCTAAACTGATTTTAATGAAAACTGAATTTAATGATGTTATGAACTTATAAATACCACTGATACAAAAAAGGATTTATAGATAGTCGATAAAAAATTGCACCACACTAGTGTTTACAACGAAAAACATATTTGCAGATTTATTTTCGGAAATATGTCTTATAATTGTATATATTTTAAGATAATTATGTTGATTTAGAGTATAGTTAATTCGTAAAATGTACTAACCGATCTTCATCCAATGGAAATTGGTCCATAAAAGTTCGTTTCTTGTTTTCCACCCGACTTGTTCTCAGTCCACATATCTCGCACGTTACAACTGGCATGTTTATAGATAAAAAGTACACAAATGAAAATAAATATAATACGCAAATTAAAAATAAATAAATATAATACGCAAATTATATGAATAACTTAATTTTAAAATAGCAGATTCAAACAATAACAGATAGGTAGTTCATTACCCTTTAAATATAATGTACTCTGTGGAACTGACAATTGACATTATTTTACTTTTTGACATTGACGGCAACTAATCACTTGCAAAGATGGCCGCGGTATTATACGGCTAAAACAAGAGAACCAGAGATGTCATAGCAACCATTTGAAAGTGTACTTACTTCCCTACTTTGACGGGTTCTGCCGCCATTAAAATTTCCATGAATGTCATACTTCTATTTTTTTGTTCTAAGTTGCGCCAGCCTGGACCTCTCCGCCGAGGTCCATCGCGACGCGCTCCACGTAGTAATCCCCTCCCCCGTCCCTTGTCCGATGAAGGCCAGCCCGCGCCGCAGCTGAGCCAGTAATATCATAATGTCCCAACAATGACCTCTGAGTTTGTTTCGGCGTTTCTTCTCAGAGCTAATACTAGGAAACGTCGTGGTCATCAAACCATTAAGAATACATTCGATCCAGCCGTCCCTTGCTGTCCTCTCTAGCGACGCCCTAAGCCGAGGTTCGTACCCCATAGGGGGTGCCCTTAGTGCGTAGTCGCCCAATTTTAATTTAGTTTTAAGTGCCCCTGGCTGGAGGCTTTAATTTTAATTAAGGCATCCACAGGAAAGTCCGGCTAAGTAGTTACGGCCAAAAAAAAAATCCCAAAAGACCAAAAGTTATTTTAAGTCTGTAGCATTCTGTCTAAAAAATGATTCCTTTGGCCGAAAAGAGAATGTAAATAATCAACCTGAGTGTTTTGACGGGAAAGTTAAGATGAGTGTCACGCGCATTTTATGAGCCTATTCACTCTAGCCTTGAAAACACTCAAATTGTAGTGTGAAACACCGCTGCTGGCAAATTGTTCCAGTCCCCACAACAATATGCCAGCGGCAGTGTTGAGGATCCAGATTTAACTCGAAACGGTCTCCAAAGCCTGGAGCTCAGTCGTAGAGTAGCCAGCCTTTCGGTCTTCTATAGGATACATTCTGGCGAGTGTGCAAGGGAATTGCATGATTTAAATCCCCCATCTCCGTTTCACCATCGGACGACCCGTCATACGGCAACTTTCCACCCATACGTTGTTGACACCACTACGATCCGGACGAAGCGTTTCGCTTCTTCTTTTAAACCGCGTACATAGAGGGACTGGAACAATTTGCCGGCGGCGGTGTCTCCGTCTAGTGTGACGGAAACACCGCGCTTACCATCAATAATGCAATAAACTAGCGCGCTTTACCATCAACGGTCGCATCACTGCTTACCATCAAGCGGGATTGCGGTCAAGCGCTAGTTTATAATTTATGAAAAAAAATAAAACTTAAAATTATTTATATTGTCGTTTACTAAATAAAAGCGCGTGATTTATGTAGTAAAAAGTGCGTTGGTGCAAATGCAAACATTGAAATATCGCAGCATAGTGGCCACACCATGATTTTGCCTCAAACTTCCCTCATAGACGGTTCACGCGGCCGTCTTTTTCAACTGTCATTGGCGATATCCGACATTATTGTGAAATAAAATTTTCAAAGAATATCTATAATTTGTTACACGTGTTAATGGCTTTGTAATAATACAAATACAATAATTCAATACCACAATTTATTAATTGTGGTATCTATTCCACAGAGGCCATTGATCAAGAGTTGAGGTTGAATCTCACCCAAAGAAATTATAATTCTTTGTCTCACCTTGAAAAAAGAAGATAGAAGTATAGTGACGTAAATGACATTGACAAATGTCAACAATCAGCTGTGTAGTGTTTTGGCGCGTAGAATAGAAATCTCGATATATTTATTAAATTATGCTAAACTATTCGGTACCCCAAAACAATGAATCAAACGAATTTCTATAAGATGCGTTAGCTAAAATTCAAAATGGATCAAGATAATCGTGTAGTAGTGCTCATAGACATGGACTGTTTTTATTGCCAAGTAGAAGAGAAAATTAATCCAGAATTAAGAGGAAAACCTATTGCCGTTGTACAATACAATCCTTGGAAGGGCGGAGGGTAAGTGACGGATAGAAATATTTAGCAATTTCCAAGTAGTTTATCTATTGCCCACTTTGTCGTATTTGAATGTTGTTTTACTAGTTAGTCCTGCTCCCAATTTGTCAGGATCATAGCCGTGAACTACATCGCTAGAGCTCAAGGTGTTGGTCGCCACATGCGAGGAGATGAAGCCAAGGAGAAATGCCCTGATATAGAGCTACCAGTTGTACCATGCCTTAGGGGCAAAGCAGATATTTCCAAGTAAGTAGGTCAATAATTATTGCTTCTTTCATAGATGTAAATAAACTTACAGTATTATCAGCTTTACTTATAGCTTTTGTAAGCTAAACTCACTAAGTTCAAGGCCAACAAATGGTAGTTAATGTTGTCACCTGGACCTACATTATGAAATTATTTTTCTAATTTCATTAGAGTTTGCCATTTGGTTTATTTTATTAATAAATGAAATTTATCATAATTTTCTCATAATATTTCTATTTCAGGTACAGAGAAGCAGGCAAAGAAGTAGCCAGAGTGTTACAGAAGTTCACACCACTCTTGGAGAGAGCTTCAATTGATGAAGCTTATCTGGACATCACTGCTTCTGTTAGTGTTAATATATAGTAGACCCTCTTTAATCTGGCACTGCGCTAATCCGTCACTCCAATAATCCAGCTCTCTCAGATAGAGGAGTGATGAGGGAATCATGTTAAGAAATGATACTGTACTTTTAATGTTCTCTAGAGTAGATCTTATATGACTAAATAGGAAAATTTGCTCTGGTTTCCAGGTGCAAGAGAGACTAAAAACCCTCAATGTAAACACAGTTTATACAGATATGATGCCTAACACCTTTGCCCTGGGCTATGATTCTGTGGATGAGTTCCTTGCAGATGTGCACACATGTGGCATTGAGAACATTGAGTTTGACTATGAGCATGCCAAGCGTTTGCTTATAGGTGCTGTCATAGTCAGTGAGATTAGAGCTGCTGTTTATGAAGAAACAGGTAAGGTTAAAATGACAACAAAAAAAAAAAATCAAATCCAGTGACTAACTTAGTCTCCTTCTATGTATTTAAAAATAATAAATCTTGGTGTTGCTGGTTGCAGGTTACAGATGTTCAGCTGGTATAGCTCATAACAAAATACTAGCTAAACTGGTGTGTGGCATGAACAAGCCCAACAAGCAAACAGTTCTACCAAAACATTCCATTGATATACTATACAGGTATGTTTCTTGGTATTTATGCAACCGAGAAGCCTGAAGCTTGTGGTGACATCAGCATCTTGCAGTAGAATTGATCTATATGAAAGTTGAAACTATTTATTTAGTAATGTGCAAGGTATTAACTTAGCTAATACTAAAAATCTCCAACTTTCAGCACATTGCCCTTGAAAAAAGTAAAACACCTTGGAGGAAAGTTTGGGTCTACCGTTTGTGAAACATTGAATATAGAAAAAATGGGTGAGCTTCAGAAGTTCACTGAAAAAGACCTACAAGCAAGATTTGATGAAAAAAATGGGTAGGTAGTCCAAATAGTTTTATTCTTATCAAAAACTTATTCCTTCGATAAAATATGATATTTAACATTATAGGACATGGCTTTACAATATCGCACATGGAATTGACTTGGAGCCAGTACAAGCAAGATTTAACCCTAAGAGTATTGGATGCTGCAAGCAATTCCGAGGGAAGGCTGCTCTTCTTGACTTGGAGAGCGTTCGGAAGTGGCTCAAAGACCTCGGCGATGAAATAGAAGACCGACTAGATCAGGACGCGTTAGAAAATAATAGAACACCGAAACAAATGGTCCTTAGTTACTCTACGCAGCTTCCTAATGGTCGAGATAGCAGCAGTTCTCGTTCTTATAATTTTGTGGCTGATGACGAACTTTGTGGTGAATTATTTTCAAGCAAAGCTTTAGAATTGCTCTTAGAAAGTTCTGAAGGAGTCAAAGAAAAAGGCAAGTTTTGCATATTTAATGTCTGTATAGATCTATGATGATTACCAAGTGGTGCTTAGGGCGTATGCTAAATTTCGCGCGAGTGCACACTCGAGTGTCTGTATTGAATAAGAGTAAGTATGAGCAGTACCAATTAGCGTAGGTGCGTATAGTGTCTTTTAACACGTGGCGGCCGTTGGGCTTGTACACAAAACTGCGATGCGACGCGAGGGGAATTCGCAACGCAGAAAATCCACGAATTGCTGCGATGCGATGTCGTGCGGCAAGGCGTCTCCCAGGGTGACCATTCCTTCGACGACCGTCAACCGTACTAAACGTATTTTGAATTGAAAACTAGTCGTGACATGGATCTTTTTACGATCCATGTCACATTATTGTTTAGGAGATACAGCAAAAATAAACAATGAAGTTGTTTAGTATAGCGCAGGAATGCGCGATGCGAATCAATTTGCAAGTTCTTGCGATGCGTAGAGGGAGCTCGCAGATTTTTGCGATGTGACGCCGCATCGCTGTTTTGTGTACAAGCCCTTACTGACGCTCTGGAAGGACACCAGCCGACCGATTCTGTAAAATCTAGAGGAAAAAAAGACTGAGCTTGGAATAAGATGTCAATACTTTAATCCCTAGCTTTAGTTGAATGATAGCTTACTTTACCGGTTTTCACAGTGAGTTAGTTACATGGTCACGGGAGATCTGACTTACGTGCTCGCCTCCGACCACGTGCGCGCCACGTGGGATGCGCGGAAACCCGGACGTGACCGTCGACGGTGACCTAGGCGAAACTTCAGATAGGTACCTACGTGGTGTTGCCGGCTATCGTAGCCCGACTGTCGCTGACGTTACGTTATTTTCCCATATAATAAATTAGCAAAAATTCCAACAAGGCTGTTTACCCAAAGGCCATGAGCGCCCACGGTGCTAGGTCCTAGCCCGCGTGGGTGAAAGCGTTAATCTTTATTGTTTATCATCTAAAAGAATTTGTTTTTCCAGAAGGTGGGGGCAACAGGAGATTGAAAGCACCAATAAAATTTCTAGGAATAAGTGTTGGAAAATTTGAAGATCATACAGAAATAAAGAAGACTAAGAAAATACTAGATTACTTTTGTGCTGGAACATCTAAAAATATGGCAGATAACTCTAATGACAGTGTTAAACAAGAAAAGGCTAACAATGAACAGCTTGATATGGGCAATAAAACTACTACTAAAAGTGATGACAAAGATTACATCATGAAAAAATTCTTCAAAGTGGTTGAAAAACCTCAAAAGACCGATTTTCAATCTTTAACAAAGCAGAACCTCGCTCAAAGCAATATAACGAACGACGCCGCTAATATAGAATCTAGTTTAGATAAGCAGGAGTCGTTTTTTGCAAAAATATTGAATCAACACAAGGATCCCAGTGTGACTAAAATACAAGATTCAGATTTGGAGAAAATACGGACAACGACACCTGTATGTGATGCGGCCATATTTGGAGAAGATAGCAATGAGACATGTTATTCAGGTTCAACAATTGTTGACGAAATAAACAACAGCGTGGCGCTGTTTGAAGACGATCCGCAGGACGTTTCTCGTATTACTAGTATAAGAGAGTTACTGAACAGCTCCAAAAGAGGAAAAGAGGACTCTGACACTGTTTTAGAACCAGAAAAAAATATTGCAGTTGCACATATCATTCCCCAAAATGAACCACTACAGGTTGAGACATTTAACTGTCCTGAATGTAGCATATCTATACCAATGAATGAGGTCGCCGAACATTCAGATTACCATCTTGCATTAAAGTTGAGAGAATTGGAGAGGCTCCAGGTTCGCAGAGAAATAAAACAAAAGCATAACATCATAAAAACTAAACAGCATGATGAGACAAAGAATAAGCAACCAGAACAACATAACAGTTCAAGAAATGAGACTATATCTTCAATTGCTAACTTTTTAGTAAAAATCGATGATAATGTTCCAACAGAGACTTGCTCAGAATGTAATAAAAAAGTTCCCCTGGAAAATTTTGGAGAGCATCTCGATTTCCATGAAGCACAGAAGTTGAACAGAGAATTAAATAAGAAAACTAATCCTTCATTTACTGGAAATAATGTAAAAAGAAAACGCAAATCAAATTCCCCAATTAAGAAGAATAAAATGCCATGTAGATCTATAGACTCTTTCTTTAGATAATAATGACTAGTGATATTAAATAGAATGGAAACACAGCTTTGTTGTTTTAAAGGTGTATATTGTAGTGTTAATAAGATTTACACAGCGTAGATCTCATTCTGGATCTTTCTCCAGGCGTCAAGGGGTCCGTGCTCGGGGCGGTATTTGACGTTGCATCCGTCATTAGCGAGGCGGCCTTCCTCACGCAGCTTCTCAAACTCCTCACGCTCGTACTTGGTGAAGCCCCATTTTTTGGAGACGTAGATCTGAAATAATATATCGTCAAATCACTAATCGTAACTAACAACATACTTCCTTTATACATACGCCTTTCACTTTACCCCTACTCCGCAGCCGACCGTCACGCGACATGCTAACACAGACGGAAAAGTTTGAGACAATGTAATAAAAGCTTCAGTATAAAAAAAAAATCTTTTAGTTCACGAAAATCAAAAGAATTCCCTAACCCAGAACAAAGTCACTATTTTTAGTTTGTGCAAGTTGCGTTCTCTGAAAAAGGAAATATATATGAACACTCATGAAAATATACCTTCTGGCGACCAGGGTACTTGAACTTAGCACGACGCAGAGCTTCGATGACCTGAGCCTTCCAACGGTCACTGGAGCGCACTGACATGATGGGCTGTCCGATACGCACGCGCGCTACGGTACCTTGCGGCTTGCCGAAAGCACCTCTCATCCCGGTCTGGAGCCTGAAGAGGAAACATATTTTACATTATTAGAATTATGTTAGCAGGAATGCATAGCCCCTTACTTTAGTAACATTTGTCCAAAGTTGGTATAGTGACAGAGTGATTGGCTGCTGCACTGCGTGTCGCGGGTGCTATTCCCGTAAGGAACAATTATTTGTATGGCTTACAGGTAGTTGTTCAGGGTCTGGCTGTTTATGTATATGAGCCCACCCATAATACAGGAGTAATTAATTCCTAGTGTGGGGGCAACATTTTATTAAAAAAATAAATAAAATTCGTCAAGTCCAGTGCAGGTTAAAAAATTCCACTACAAATCTTTATACATAATATAATTAACTAGCGGAAGTCCAGTGCAGGTTAAAAAGTCCACTACAAATCTTTATACATAATGTAAAATGTCCATAAAAACATAATAAAAGGTCTTGTAAAAGTCGTATATTTATTTTATACTGTGATTACTTCTAATCAAGTAGTGGCGCTGAGGGCACGAAAATCTCGCACTTGTATAGAAGTGATTGGCGTTCAAAAGGTTAAAAAGTCCACTACAAATCTTTATACATAATGTAATTAACTAGCTGCCGCGCGCGACTTCGTCAGCGTTTTTTTATATGCTCCGCTCCTATTGATCGCAGCGTGATGTTATATAGCCTAAAGCATTCCTGGATTAATGGACTATCCAACATAAAAATATTTTTAAAATCGGTCCAGTAGTTCCCGAGATTAGCGCTTTCAAACAAACTGTTCAGCTTTATTTGTATAAAGCTGAAGAGTTTCGTTTGTTTGAAAGTGCGGGAAAAAAATATTATTTCTAAATTCATTAGTATTTTATATTATGTTTAGTCATGTGTTTACCAAACCTTTGTTATCCTTATGACCTTATGGTCAGACAGGGTTTTCTTTACATAGGTATTGTATATTAGTATAGATAAAGCCTGAAAGTCTGACCAGTAACTGGATTGTTGAGGGGAGATAGACAGCTGCACCTTGTAAAATACTGGTCTTAAGCTGGATCTGGATACACCCCAACATAGTTACAAAAAGCCTAGGCAGCTGTGTTATGAGTCAAAAACGAAACCCTGTTATAAAATACATGTACTCTCATTTTGATAACCCATGTCATGATTTCAGAAAAGTCATGCTTTCGCTTGAGCAGACATTATAACTTGCAAGTCACACACAGTAAGCAACTGTTGCTATGACCTATGACTAATACTAAGACATGACATGATAGGCACAGTTACTGTTTGAATATCACAACATTGTGCAACAATATCTTCAAAAAGTTTGTTTATTGCTGTTTGAAAGAAAGAAAAAACGTTTATTTGCGGTAATTTGCACTATTAAACATTACTCATGGCACAAATCAATTGATTGGAACAAATATTTGTATGACAAGTAGTAGTTTCAGGTCTGGCTGTTTGTGTATGGAGTTCAAATGTTTGTAAAATGCAATGTGCTGTAGAAAAAAAAAAAATGCTGTTGATTATCAAATTCTATATAGCGCCTAAATCTCCCATTTAGTTTTCATGTTTCATCACTTTACCTTATTTATTGAATTGCTTTTAGCAATATCTATCATGGCTGTATATTTGAGTTGTTACAGGAAGTTGAAGCAAAACATGTTTGGCCTCAGTTTATATAGCCACATTAAACACCTTTTTATACAGTGATTTTTGCAAATAAATATTAACATCTGACAACCAGTCTTACTAAGTGACATCATGTCACCAGAGTAGCTGGTGAAGTGTGGAGGTCAGATAACCATTTAAAACACTGGTTAAGCTGTATTTAGGATTTGAACCAAATCTTTATTCCATTCGGTTCATGTGAGTGAGTACTATCAGCAAAATCAATATCCGACAGCTATAAGGACTATTCCTGCTTATAGAGCATACATTTTTTGCTCAAACTAAAAAGGATCATCTCTTGATTTACTCACAGGCTTCGTAATCATAATGTGCAGGGGATCTTTTTTTAAAAATTTTTAGCCACTCAAGCGTCCGGGCCACCAAAGTTGCCTAAAAAATTTTCCAGTTATGCGTTCAGGCAACCATGGTGGCCTCACCGACCTGTACAATTTAAACGAGTTTTTTTTATGATACGTATCAAAGAGCTTCATGAACTTTTTACTAGATGGTTCTGCATTAAATAACGATTCTCGGGTCGATAAAACAGTGCCCCACCGGAAAGATAATATCGGAAAAAAAAGTTGTTTAAAAATGGTGAGTGCAGTTTTGTACAGTGGCTGTGAGTTCTGCGATTAAAATAAGAGTATTAGATTATGTATTTTTATTAGTGTTACATATTAAAATAATTATCGAGACTTATTCTTTCTGAATATGTATAAATACTTAGTAATAATGTCTGATTAGTTGACTTTACGAGTGTTTTAATGGACGATTAAATTATTGCTCATTGTGTGCCGGATTTTCGTCAAGTTTTTGTTTAATATAATATCTTAAAATATGACAAAATAATCCCTGAAGGAAAAATTGTTCATAATAAGTAATTAATTAGACTTCTGCTAAAAAAATACGAAGAAAATAACGAGGATTTTACGAGCGCTCGGCGCGGCTTGATCCCGATCGCGTGCTGGGACGTACAACGTTTTCCTAGCTGTCAAATCGGGACGTTCAAGTGGTTAGAGATTATGACAAAAAATAAAGCACAACATTTGCAAATACCAATTTTTGTTCAATTCTTATTTGTCATGAGTGAATTGAAATGAGTATGCTATTAATTCACCCCATTTATGTTCACTGTGGATAATCCACAGTTACTTCACACAATTTAGTCTCATTGGTTTAAAAGAGGCGTAACAAAAAAGTTTCTGTAGGAGTTTTTAGATGATGGCAAAACGGTCTAGGTCCCTAACTTAGACAGCTCTGCCTTCATCAGGGTATGACTAAACACTTCACTTTTCTGGTCAAAATACTAACATACAACATTGACCAGCATTTTTAGAAACTTAAATGACTACTAAAAGCATGCATTTGATTGTAACTTCATTATACCACTTAATTGACAAGACATATTAGTGTTCCTTTATATTGTACTATAGTCACTATATTATGACCAAGCTTAAGGGTTATTTCCACATGTGAGATAAAAAAATAACTACATTTTATCACACCCAACACTGTGACCAGATTAATACTGGTCGGTAGTATATTTGCTGCCTAGCATAATCTTAATACATAATATTACTTCAGCATGCAATTTTAGAAAGTTACAGTTAACAAACAACCTTAGATACAGGAATATGTAAGTGATATAAAGGATGCTTACCTATCAGCTCCAGCGCACGATAACATTTTGTTGATGCGGATAACATGGAATGGATGCAGCCTCATACGGATGTGGAACTGATCCTTGCCGCAGTTCTTGACAAGGTACTTGTTGCAGCAAATGCGGCCTGCTTCCAGCGCCTCAGAGCTAAGCTGCTCATACTCGTCAGACACCAGGTGCACGCATAGCGGGAAGTCGTCCACCGTCGCCTTCTTCTTACCCAAGTCGAAAATACGGATCTTGGGGTCGGGGACACCACGACAGAAACGTGATTTAGGGTATGGTTTGTTTTTACAATACCGATAACTGAAAAATACATTTCACTAGTTAAAACTTGGTCCTAATAGTGATGTGATCATAACACAACTTTTGAGGTTGTAAATTATTTACCATCTCGCTGGCCGGCGCCCCATTGTGATCTGAAATAAACAAAAAATTAAACTTAGTTAGTCTTACACTACACGTCTTAGTAAATTCACAGAATAAAATTCATCACTTTTCAAGATTACATTCGATTTTATATCAAAAAATTATCAGCACCTTCACAAAGTGACACCACTTCCACGAAAAGACAGACGGATGTTGGTTTGACGTTGACGTAAACTTTTTTTTTTTTTTTTTTATTAATTTATTTCATGACCATGGATACAAGTCCTTCAGTCAAAATCTTAAAGTATTTTTAAAACATATCCTAACTAATCTAACTCTTATCCTAACTTATCCTAAACTTATCCTAACTAATCTAACTCCTTTCGTTTCCCGCGTGTGGCACATTAGGAGTGGTTTAGCGTAAAGACATGATGTGGCCACTATGCTACAATATTTTACTGTTCTTTATGAATTATTCACTGAATGCACTTTTTACTACATAAATCACGCGTTTTTATTTAGTAAACAACACTATAAATAATTTAAAAGTCCAATGGAAAATGAGCGTGGCACTCATCATCGCTTTCCCGCCTAAACTTTGACGTGGACTCTGTTTTTAGTGTGACAAGCTCAAATAAATATTTTTTTTAAATAAACCTGAAAAAGCGATGGCAAAAGTGCCAAAACACAAGTCGCTAAAAGACTAGGCTAGAACTAACTAAGAATAAAACCCTTTCAAAATACGATTGATATGATTTTGATGACCTTGCTTTAGATTAGTGTAAAGCCTACTTCCTTTCTTTATTTATTTTGCACTTATTAATATAATATTATAACAATTAACTATGGGTGCTAACTAACTTTAGCATAACGAGCATATTATGGGTCCCATATTATCACGCCTGCCCGGGTGAACGAGAACAAGCCTCACTAAATAATTATAAAGGTAACAATTTTTAAAGCACCCAATCATCCGGTCACAAATGTAGGTCCGTATTGCAGAACGTCACTCAAACTCAAGTCTCCTTTCAAGCCATTTGATTGGTTGAAACTAGTTATAAGTAATGTTTAAACAGAGATCAATGCATGAGTTTCCTATAGACTCTCGGATGAGCGCTACTGAGAAAAATCTCAATATAAACTTTTTCAGACCAACAAATATTATTATTGTAGCAGCCAGACAGATGCTACACCTTCCGCGAAAGGGTTCAAATAAATCTGTTCTTATATCGAGTCGCGTCTACACTCTTGTAATTAGTTAACTTAAAGTATACATTGTACCTCTTTACTTACGTGCAATATACAACGTTTTATCTATCCGAGTTTTAATTACGTAACACGACCTACGCGCTACATTATTAATGTGAGTCACAATAATAATAATTTGGACCCATACCTTATTATTGAATTATTTGATTATTTTATAGATACAAAGTTATTTACGATGTAGGTACCGTGTACATTATTTTTTCTTTTGTAAAATGAGTCTTATTCCTATCTTATATATAAAATTGTCGTGTCACAGTTTTCGTTCCCATACTCCTCCGAACGGCTTGACCGATTCTAATGAAATTTTGTGCGCGTATTCAGTAGGTCTGAGAATCGGCCAAAATCTATTTTTCATCCCCTTAATTGTTAGGAGTAGTGCACCCCCATTTTTTTTTTCTTTTTAGACAAAATTTTTTTAGTTTCTATTTTTTTTTATGATACAACATACAAAAATACATCACCCTTCTACGATCAACTCTTATTTTTTAATAGCCATTTTAGTAATTAATTCTTTATTCATCTCCGGTCGAAAACTGATCAATCGTCATTTATTTAGTTTTATTCCCGAGGGAAATCTAAAAAACGCGATATAACCGAATTCCACGCGGGCGAAACAACGAGCGGAAAGCTAGTTCTTGTTTTATGTACAATGTTCCTTAAAATAAAAAGTATTCTGTGGTACAATGTTTCTGAAGGATAACTTTGGTGATAGATCCCATTTCCGGCAATTTCACGACGATTTTTAAGCTGTCAAAACTTTGATGTAAAATGTCAGCTGTATTAGAACAAAACACGTATTTTTGCGTAAAATTAATCATCTACTAAGAATATTATAATAAGTGATTGTCCAAAATGGGTGCTTTAACAAGTAGACAAAACGCTGGTGTCGAAGAAGCGGATGTAGTGTCTAATCATGCTTATAAATATCCGCCTAGATCAGGTAAATGGGCCATATCTAATTCGATTACCTTTTTATTGTGATGTCATATTCAGTAAGATCCATTATCATACTAAATGTTTATTTTTAACATATAATTTATTTAGATAACTTAGATGCAAATACGTGAATTTTTGTCTAATTTAACTGACTAAGACTGACAGTGAGAATCATTGTCCGATTTTGATATTCAATTCGATATATCGATTTCATAAATGAATAATATTGAGTTGTGTGATTAAATTGAGTACACCGCTAATAATTATTTAAATCTGTTCTGAAATGACATCTTGATACAATCTATTAAATAAATGCTACTGTTACATTTTCACATTATACATTATAAGTAAGTTAAGTAATGCTATAAGGAACATTTAGAAACGGATGATGCAGGTAATTACTTCGGGAGCCACTTCATCATGGGTGGCGAGAGATTTGACACACCTCAGCCGGAAGCATATTTATTTGGAGAAAATGCAGATTTGAATTTCCTTGGCAGTAGACCCACACCTGTAAGTATAATTATATCAAAGACATTAAAGTTACAAACAAAGACAATAAATAAACAGGACATCACTAACGAAATCGTGATCCAATACATGTGTCCTAGTGGTTAAAAGTCGCTCAGTCTAGTGTGGTACGCCTGCGTGTCAAGACGTAATTTGTGTCCACCAAAAATACATAAATATTTTCTAAGGAAATATTTATAATATCTCTAATTTATTATCTCGTTATAGTAAAACGACTGGACCTACCTTCGGATTATTTTCGTATGAATTATTTATATTTCCTCAGTAATTAGAATTAAACAATTTTCTTAAATAGATCTAGTAAGTTTTGTATTATTGTAATAAGCATTCTCTATTGTTGAGTAGTTCTACTATTTCCTTGTAGAGATTTAGTAATGTTGTTTTTCGAAGTTGAAAACATATTGCTATATTTCAAGTTTATTTATTATTATCTAGCAACCCGCTTCGCACAGGTGCAATGCTGATACTAAATACACTCATCATTCTCCTGCCCTTATCCCAATTTATTTGGGGTCGGCGCAACATGTCTTTTTCTTCCATGCATCCCTATCAGAAGCCATCTCCGCAGTCACTCCCTTCTTAGTCATATCATCCTTCACACATTCCATCCATCGTTTCTTTGGTCTTCCCCTACTCTTATAGCCATCAACATTCATAATTAAGACTCTCCTCACGACATTCTCCTCAGTTCTCCGTAACACATGCCCGTACCAGGACAACCGATTTCCACACAACTTTTCAGCTACCGGTGCCACTTTCAGACTTCCTCTTATGTACTCATTTCTTATTCTATCCATTCGTGTAACACCACACATCCCTCTTAGCATTCTCATCTCGGCTGCATGCAATTGCCTTTCATTCATCCCTTTCGTAGCCCAACATTCTGATCCATACAAGACAGCAGGTCAGATCATGGTTTTATATATTTTCCCCTTAAGTTTAAGGGGAATGCGGGAGTCGCAGATTGTTCCCGTGACCTGCCGCCATTTCATCCATCCAGTGTTAATTCTGTGCTTAACTTGATACTAAATACACTACAGAAAAAAAAACTGTGAACGTATAAAAACTAGGGATGTGACATTAGTGGATAATGTTCTATGTTATTCGTTTGGTTTCCGCACTCAGTCCCTCCAGCGGACCATCATTAGTGGATAATAATCTATTTAATAAAAATCGAATTTTCTTTATCCAATATTAATTGATTTGTTAATAATCGATTTTAATGAAAATAAATAATCGATTTTTGCGAAAAAATCGATTTTTTCTATAACTTAAAATCCTATATGCTTTACATATTCTAATAATAAACCTATGAGATTCCTGTTAATAATTCATCATATTAAAATCAAATAAAACAATATTAATTAAAAAATAACCAATTCAAACTAAAAAATAAATTTACAGTATCATTAAACGTGTTATTATAATAAAAAACCGACCAAGTGCGTGTCGAACTCACGCACAAAGGGTTCCGTACCATTGATTTATGAAATTAAAGCATTTAAGTTATATGAAAGATTACGCGGTAATAAGCGGTTTATGATTTACGAGGTATTAAAAAAGACTGGTTACTAGATCTCGTTCAAAACAATATTACAAAATAATTAATTTAAGCTGAATAAAGCTGTGATGATGATGGTGTGAAAATGGCTGTGACATACGGACGGACGGACGGACAGACGGACAAACGGACAGACAGACATGACGAATCTATAAGGGTTCCGTTTTTTGCCATTTGGCTACGGAACCCTAATAAAAAAGAAATGAACAACCAAAAAAATGTCAATCTTAGTATCTCAGAAACTAAAATATGAATTTAAAAAAATGTCACAAATGTCCAATCTTATTTTACATTTGACTGGTATTAAAATAAAAAAACTTAAAATATTAAACGACGACGTTATGGTCTCAAAAAAAAAAAAAATATTTTCGCCAGCCGGTTTTAGGTCTTTTACGGTTCGAAGACATTTTTATTGTTGACCAACAACCACAGAGTACTATAATATAAAACCAACAACTACAGTGTAAGTGTGTAGTGATATCTGATATAATAATATCAGATCTCACTCACCACTCACGCACTGAAACTACTTTATACGCATACACACCTAAGGATGTCGTCGCTTGTCATTTAATCAACTTGTACCTAAGTGTAAGTAACGCACAGATGGTGTTATTTATAAAAATCGATTTTTTTCGTGATTTTTTTTTTTTTTGATATGGCATCTCGTAGGTAGGCTACTTTAGAGACCGTTACTACTTAATCGAACTTTCCTGTGAATGCCTTAATTAAAAATTAAAGCCTCCAGCCAGGGCATAAGACTACTTAAAACTAAGCGACTACGCACTAAGGGCACCCCCTGTGGGGTACGGACCTCGGCTTAGGGCGTCGCTGGAGAGGACAGCAAGGGACGGCTGGATCGAAAGTTATACTTGATGGTTTGATGACCACGGCGTTTCCTAGTACTAGCTCTGAGAAGAAACGCCGAAACAAACTCAGAGGTCATTGTTGGGACATTATTGTAATTACTGGCTCAGCTGCGGCGCGGGCTGGCCTTCATCGGACAAGGGACGGGGAAGGGGACTACTACGTGGAGCGCGTCGCGATGGACCTCGGCGGCGAGGTCGGTAGGTCGGTCTGTGTTTATGTAGTGTGCTGGTGGCCCTATTGGCCTCTTGGAGGAGGGTAATGGGGTCATCGGGGTCTGTGAGAGCATGCCGAGGGCGGCGAAGGCGGGAGATGGTGGAGGGAGTGTAATTAGCAGCCGCTGCTATGAGAGGATTGCGGTGCTTGGCAGCAGTGTCAAAGAAACGCTTGGAGAGGCGTTTCATGAACTGCTGGATGGTGGGGATTTTGAGATCGAGATGGAGGATCTCATTACGGACGAACCAAGGGGCGTTTGTGGCTTTACGGAGGAATCGGTTTTGGACTACTTGCATCCTATGGATATAACGTGGCTTGGCATGTGCGAACACTGGACAAGCGTAAGTCATAATCGGGCGTATGCAAGCTGTGTACAAGCGCATTTTGCACCTGAGCGATAGCTTGCTACGCGGGTTGAGGAGGGGGTGGAGTCGACCTAGAGTGAAGGCGGCGCGAGCGCGGACCGTCTTAATGTGCTCTGAGAATTTAAGGGTTTGATCGAGGATGACACCAAGGTACTTGGCTTGCTTCTCCCAAGGGATCGGCTTGCCGTCCATGGTGATGGGACGTGGAAGGGTGACGCTGACCCGCGGTTTCCTGTAAAGAACCGCTTGGCTCTTAAGGGGGTTGACTTCGATCCTCCATTTCTTAAACCAGGCAGCTAGAAAGTTGACTGCTCTTTGAAGATGGAAGCGAATCTGATCTGGGCTGCGTCCCGAGCAGTAGATGGCTGTGTCGTCTGCGAACAGAGCGAGGTGAGCCTTGCTTCTTTTCGGGATGTCGCTGGTGAATAGCGTGAAAATGAGGGGGCTAACACAGAGCCCTGGGGGACACCTGCACGGATGGGGCGGGGGGAGGAGAGCGCTCCTTCGATTTTGTAGCGAAAGGTGCGGTTTGACAGAAAGTCCCGTAGGATGAGAACGAGACGGTCAGGCACACCGAGTTGGTACAGCTTATAGATTAAGCCGTTGTGCCACACTTTGTCAAACGCCTTCGCTATATCGAAGTAAACTACGCCTGTGTACAAACCACGCAGGAAGCCTGCGTGAATATGTTCAGTGATGCGTAGGATCTGTTGCGGACAGGAGTGCTGGGTACGGAACCCGAATTGTTCTAATGGGATAAGGCCCTTGTTCTCGGCGTAGGCTCTGAGACGCTTATATATAAGCCTCTCATAGATCTTACCGAGAACTTTGAGTAAGCTGATGGGACGGTAGCTAGTGGGATCGGCTTTAGGCTTACCGGGCTTAGGAATGCCTATAACAGTGGCTTCTTTCCACGTTTGTGGGAAAATGTTGTTTCCTAGTGCACCATTGAAGATGGTGGTCAAGAGGATGATCAGGTGGGCAGGGAAGAGGCGGATCACTCTGTTGGTGATGCCGTCTGAGCCGGGCGCTTTCCTGAGTTGAAGACCCTTGACGATGTCCTGCACCTCATCAGGGGTGATGGGGGGCAGGGGATCCTCAGGGTCGTCAACAGGTGGGAGGGAGGTTCTACGTTCGACTTCAGCGTCAACCTCAAGGAGATGAGCTTGGTCTACTGGTAGGAGGCTGGGGGAGCACTGGGCTTCTAGGCAAGAGGCGAGGCATTCAGCCTTGTCATCGTCATCGAAGGCGATGGAATTGTCAGGGCGAACCAGGGGAGGCATGGTCACAACTTCATTGGATTTAAGTTTCCTCTGAAGGTTCCAGAAGGCTTGATGGGTGGGCTCTAACTCATCCAGCATCTTATCCCAGCCAGCTTCACGCCACTCCGATACACGTCTTTTTACAGTTCTCTGTAAATAGCGCATATGGGTTTGTTAGCCGCGCAGGGGAATCTGCTGTAGGCACGGACCGCCGCGTTCTTCTCGGTCAACAGTTCACGCAAGTCAGCAGGGAGTTTCCAGCGACAGTCTTCTGTCACTGTAACCTCCCTTGAACATTCGTTCAGTATCGACTGTACGTGATCCGTGAACGAGTCGATCGCAGCTGTCGTGTCAGCGATAGAGTCGAGGCGTGCAGGTATGGAGTCCAAGTGGGGGGATGTGGTGGATTTCAGCCGATCGCTTACTTTCCTCCAGTCCGTTACCACTTTCTTCTGGGGTGCTAGACCTGGGTCAGGGAGGCCAGTACGGGGAGCCAGTCGTATGATGACTGGGCGATGGTCAGACGTTAGCTCTGACAGCGCCTCTATAGAGTCTAACCGTAGGTTGACGTTCTTTAGGAGCGCTATGTCGAGGACGTCTGGGGTGAATTCGGTTTGATGGGGGAAGTGAGTGGGGGTCATGGGGCCTACGACATCGAAGTTTAATCGAGTGGAGAGGTCAAGCAGGAGTCTGCCTCTGGAATTGATCCTGGTGCTATTCCAGGCAGTGTGTTTGGCGTTGAGGTCGCCCGCTATAATAACGGAGTCGCTCAACCCAAGAAGAAGGGTAATGTCATCTGCTAGGAGTTGATGGTCCTCTGCAGAGTTGCTGGGAGGGACATAGGCTGACACTAACGTGATAGGTTGGTGCCCTGTCATGCCGAGACGGCACATTGACACTTCGAGTCGTGAGAGGGGTGGGGGGTCCAATGGGATGCAGTGAAGAGCCCTTTTGAAGTAAATAAGGGTACCGCCTTTGTGACATCGCAGCCTGTCGTTGCGAACTACACGGTAGTTAGCAATTAGAGGAGTGCGGTGGCAAGGCTTCAGAAAGGTCTCCTGAGCGAGGAAGATGTCAACCTGGTACTCTCTAAGGAAGGTTGAGATCTCGAACTTCTGATCTCTGATGCCATCGGCATTGAAGTGAGCCAGTTTGAGGGATCGGGGCTTGGTTCTTTGTGTGACCGTAATATCCATAATTAGTTCTTGTTGGAGGCGAGGGAGGAAAGGGCGTGCGTAATCTCAGGATACGCGTTATAAATATTGATTATGGCTTGCAGATTGCCTGCTGCCATGGCTACCTTTAAGTCGCTTGCCATTTGTCTGGCGCGGGGCGACATAAAGATAAGGAAGGTCCCCGAGATGACGTTAAACGCATCTGTGGGGCCGTTTCCTGGCAAGGGGGTCGAGGGAGGGGGTGTAGGGGTTGAAGCTGCAACCAGAGGTGCAGGGGCAGGAGGGGACGGAGCCGCCTTTTGGGCCGTGGAAGGACGGATGCGAGGATCCTTGTCCTTCCAGGCGGGGGTGGTTGGGGGGGTCTGGGGAGCAGTCGCGACGAGGGCCGGGAAGGCCCTCTGGTGGTTCAACTGGTTCCAGGGACTGGGCCTTTGGGGGCACAGTCGCTCTGGGATCTGACTCCCTGGGGATTCACGCTTTTGGCGTGAGTTGGCCCGGGTGGCTAACTTTGAGGAGGAGGATTTGGGGGCCTTGGGACACCCGCGATAGTTGGCCGTGTGGCCAGTCGCGCCGCAGAGGACACAACTAGGAGGCTCTTTGCAGAGCGCTCGGTCCCTGGGGCGAGGGCATTCTGCCGTGCCATGATCGCCCAGGCACTTAACGCACCTGGGTTTGGCGTGGCAGTGAGCCTGGGAGTGACCATATAGCTGGCATCTGTGGCATTGGCCGACGATGCCGCTCTTGTGAGGCTTCTCTATGGAGATTCCTGTGAGAGAGCAGACGCTCTTCACTAGGAAGATGGGGTGGTGGGTAGTTCCCTCTGCTGGGTTGCAGATGACGAGAACCATATCGTAAGGGATTTTACCGCGTGCCTTGTGCATGCGGTGGACCTCCTTTACAGGGATTCCCTGAGAGGTGAGGTCCATCTTGATGTCATCGGAGGTTAACTCCTTTGGCACTCGGCGAATGACGACTCGAATGAGGCGTTCTTCCGGGAGGGAGTAGGTGTGGAAGGCCACACCTCTGTTGCGGAGGAGCTTGGTCAGTTCCCTGTAGTCCTTGGAGGACGGAAGGGTTACCTTTATGCCAGTCTGTGTAGACCTGGCATTGGTGAATTGGATTTTTAACTCAGAACACCAGCTGGACACATTGGTCCATTTGGCCTTGTCCTGAATGAAGACAGGCGGAGGAGGAGGGATTTTGGTGGCGGCTCGGGGGGCTGAGCGAGCGGGGTTAAGAGTCGCTGCGCGCGGGGCGGCGGTAGCGTTTGCGGGGGCGGGGGCGGGGGTGGGTGAGCCGCTGGCGGATGCAGCGGCTGCCAGTTTGGGGGCGGGATTGGAGGAAGATTTCTTCCTCCTCCTCTTTCCCGTGGCAACGATGAAGCCGTCGGCTTCATCGTCCGGGGACGAGGATGGAGACTCCTCGGAGGAATCCGAGGAGATGGGTATGGGGCGCTTTGCCGAGAATACCTCGGTGTCCATGGACATCTCGGTTTCGGCAGGGGCGGGTTGGGGGGCGGGGGTTGGCTGCAGAAGGGCAGGTCATTTCTGGCCATATTTGGCGCGGACTTCGGGGTCCTTTAAGAGGACCTCGTTCACCAGGGCCAGAAGGGCCTGGTAATGAGGGGCGGGGCTAGGACATGCGTCCATTATTATTAGAAAAGGGGGGTACCTAGTCCTCCGGGCTGTGGGCCCGGGGGGTGTGTGACCCTCCCTGTCCTAGTGACAGGGAGGTGTGTACCTCACTAACCTGACTCGTCCGGCGCCGAGCAGCTTCGGTGCACAACACGACACTACACTACACTGCACGACACCACACCACACACACACAGGGGGACCGGGCAGGAGTACCGACGCCTAGGGCGCGTTGAATCGGGGATTGATTAATCGCCCGGTAGTACGTTTGACCGTTATTCTGCCAAAGGAATATGAAGGACGTTTGACCGTTATTCTGCCAGAGGGATATGTAGAACGTTTGACCACTCTGCAGGAATAAGTTAGGGCGTTGCTGCAGCTTTCGATACAGCTCGGCAGGTGCAGCAACGAGACACTTCACAGTGCACTGACACTGACACTCCCGAGACTCTCAATGCACGCGGGCAGAGCAATCTGCGATAGCGCAGCGGGTCGAAAAGCGCGGCGAGCTAGACAGGACGCACGTGGGCGGCACGAGCGATCTGCGATAGCACGGCGAGGCGAAAACGAAAAGCGCGGTGAGCTAGAGCGGCGGAGCGGAGGTAGACACGACCGCACAGGGCGAGCGCGCGACGCGGAATTGATTTTTTTCGTGATTTATTTAATTGATTTATAAAAAATCGATTAATATGATTTTGAAAATCGATTATAAAACATCGATTATACGAAAAACATAATCGATTAAAAGAAAAATCGATTATTTTTTAACATCCCTAATAAAAACCATAGCAGCCCGCCGCCGCTGCCCTGCCACCCCGACTGACTGCTACGGCCCGCAATTTTTAAATCTGTAAATCTTCGAATATATTCATTTGAATCATACACTGAAAAAGGCCAATATAGGTCTTTTCAATGTGTACAATATTTAGTACATTATTTTGATAAATCTCCTAGGGTTCAGTCTGCATTTCACTGCAAACGTGGAACAAAATGAAATTATTTACGACACTACATTAGAAACCTCAAAAATAATAGTATTTCTCCACAATTTAATGAATGATCTTATACATTCTTTAATCACTGTTATCTATTACAAAAAACCGCATCAATATCTGTTGCGGATTTATAAAGATTTAATCATACAAAAGGGACAGGGAAAGAGAAAATGACTTTATAACATGTAGTGACTCTGTTTGAACATAATCATGTCATATTATTTAATGAACAAGTACTTTTCATTCATTTAAGTTTTTGGAGGCCTTTACCCATTTGTATGACATAATGGCTAATAAATATTATAACATCCCTTTATTTTTGTTTGTTTGCAAAAACAAATTTATAACGGAATGAGGTCGGTGTTTCCTATTTGACTACTTTGATATGATATGTCAAAACAATCAAGATCACAGTCTATTAAAAGTCTGGACATATCAGGTTGGTCAGCTTATGACTTAGACAAACACTTTATATTCATCACATGAATAATTGTCTCCCATGGAAATCACACACAAAACTGGGTGTTCAGCAGTCTGACTCATGGATAACTAGATAATAATAATTAGTGATTTGTATATCAAAAGAATTATTTAAATAAACTACTTGTAAACATTGAAACTGCTAATCATTTTTCTGCTTCTTAATTTTTTGTTTCAAACTATCAAAATGTGAAAAAACATCGTCGTAGAAACTTTTTTGAATTATCGATAACTTCATGTAGAAATGATACAATCCCTACCACAGTCACCTCGCATTGCCATTCAAAAATATATGCAAACGAACGTGTAAAAAGAATAATTTTGCTAAAAACGAAATGCAACCGACAATTACGAAACAAAATGCGCTTTATGGCTTATTATATTCAAAATCGCAATAAACTGGGTATTATAATAATTTATAGTACCGAATAAAATTCTAAAATAATTTTTGCGATTTCTATGACCACAAGTCTTACTTATTTTGATAAGTTTTCAATGTTTGTTTACCCGATTTGAATATGGGAATAAATCGATTCTGGCAACATAGACCACACTGGCCACCAAAGAGTATAATAATACTAGGGAAAATATGAGAATAATGCTGGCCACCTACGAGGCAATAGCTGAACATATATTTTATATATACTTATTTCATTTTTACTATTTGATGTCTCTCGTATGTTTTTCCCGGTGATAGTCCATAATATCGGCTGCCGGCAGAAGTTACTACCCACCAGATAAAGTATTGCTGCCAAGCGATACGTCGTGTTCCGGCATGATGTCTGGTGAAGCCGCACGGAGGACGGGTCTGAGCAGTGAGCAGTTGTGTTGCGATATGTACCGAGTACGATGCACTAAATGTTGTGTCCCTTTGGCGCAGCAACGTTAGTCGTGTTGTTGGGTTTAACATTGCATCACCTCGCTCAACTGCCGTCTTCCTTCCTATTCACTAAGTTTTTTAAGTGAATAGGCTCTTAATAAGCTGGCGCGCTTTACCATCAATAATTGCATCACTGCTTATCATCAGGGGGGATTGCAGGCCAGCACTAGTTTAAAATTAAAAAAAAAAAAGTTTGACTAATTTTACTACATGGCGTCACTAATACATAGAATGGTGGGATCACAGTTTTTCTATGTCATTGTCATTTTGAATTTGACTGTTGACATGTCATGTGCTCTCTCTGTTTATTTTGAATCCTTTGTGTTAATGACTGTTGACACGTGCTCTTTTTGTTTACCTATCTTAAATCTCTTTGTGTTATATTAAACAACCAAAATTAATTTATTCAAGCCCTCAAATGTTTATAATATTTTGAAATGATTGAAGTGTGACAATACACAAACGGAAAGTATTCAACATAAGATATTTTAAAACTTTTTAGAATATCTTATACACACTGGCATTTTACAAGTTCTAAATCTCGTTCGAAGCAATTTGATTGGTTGAAACTAGTTTTAAGTAATGCTTAAATCTTGAGTGAAGTTCTGTAAAACGGTCCCTATAATGTCAGGTTCAGGGTTACATTGTTACGTGGGTGCTTTACAGAAAAATAGGAAAGTAAGTCTACTAAGGTCATCTAACTAAAAACTTGTTCATTAAAAAGATTTAATTACCTGATTCTGAAACTTGAAGGAAAATTCATTTGAATTACTTCATTATCCTACTTCATATTTCTTTGTATGTATTGTTCTGTCATTACCTAATTTATCATAATTAAATTAATAACAATTGACATGTCCTCAGTTCCCGTACCCCCCGCCGCAGTCTAATGAGCCTACTAAAACATTAAAAAGTCAAGTAAATATACGTAAGGAGTCTTTACGTTTTGTACGCTGTCCTGAGCCCGTGGGGAAGTTGGCAGAGAACAAGATTGGAGATGGCATGGTCAAGTCTGTGGACAACAACGGCAAAGGGACATATTACAATATCGAGTTCACATTTGATTGTGATGCAAGATGTGCTATCACTATATTCTACTTTTGTACTGAAGAAGTCACTCCCACTGGCGTTGTGTAAGTACCATCTTATTATCTTCATTCACTACAACTAAGCTATTGTAACTGTCATTATGGTTTTGTTTTGTTTTTTTTTTTAATTTTAATACTTTACACCGCATTAAATGCTCCCAGATGTAAAAGCAATATCTTTTTATTGTGTCTCATTCAGTGTCCTTCAATTGTAATGTGATCTTTGCATCCGTAACATTTTATTAAAAATAAAATATGTTGTATTTTTTTAAACATGGCAGGAAAAAATATACATATTGGTACAACGGTTCATAAGTTACTTAAATTTTAATCCAGTTTAACAGCTTAGTTTATTAGAAGTATAATAGTCGGACAGTGAGCTAAAGTCTACTTTTATGGTTTACAGACTTGGCTTAAGAAGCTTCAATAGATACATTAAGGTTACGAGCAGCAAAACTATGTTTAACCAGAACAAATTTAGAATAATGGTTATTAATTTACTTTCTGGTAATCCTTAACTCTTACTGTCTCTTGCTGATATTTGGTGTGACGTCATTGTGCCCATAGAACATATCTGGACAGGGCACTCTATTTTGAATTGGTTTGTGTGATTTTTAGGGTTTAGATTTAGTTTTATTAATCGTTACTTTCTCACTGTCCCCTTCTGTATACGTCCGTTTCCTTATGTCTTGTACAATGAATGTAATTCCGTAGACATTGGTGTGGGTTATATGTTTGTTTACTGTGTATTATACCTTAGCCAACTATTAATATTGTAACATGTAACTGTTTTTTGTCCCAAATGAATAAAATATTATTTTCCTCTTCTCCCACAGTTACTACCCGCGCGACCCTGCTATGAATTCCCAGACATACCACTACAAGAAGGGCGCAAACCAGCAGTTCTGTCAGATATCTCATGTGTTTGACCCCTCTAAGCACCCTGAAGAGGACCTGATATACAATGCAGACAGGGAGATCATACCTATCGCTATATACTGCGTCGTGGATGAGGGTCAGGAAGGTAGGCATTAAATCCCCTTCTTCATAGAGATTTGTATTCTCTATAATTAATTTGACTAAAGATGAATATGTTGACAACTGAAACAAACTGATGTGAATCACCACTAAATATAGGATCAGAGTGAATGATGAGGAAATGCAATATGTCCAGGAATAGATCTACTTGGGCCAGTTAGTCGCTTTCCAGTCCAGATAAGACATACTGAAAATGTCTGGACGAGCTACTGGGCCCAAATGAAAGGAAATCTGCTTTGATACTAAAGTGGCTTAATAAAAACTCATGGACATGTGCATCCTTCCCATTGTGACCTAAGATCCTTTGGTCTTTAACAAACGTTTAAAAGGCCAAACTCCACTTTTGGTAATATGGAACAATTTAAGGAATTAATGGGTAGACTAGACAGCCTGTATACGCAAATATTTAGGTCTTAATATGTTACACTATTTTTGATGAGAGACAGTTGAGCCAATTCCGTTGTTCACTTGAGTTCAATGAGTCTTTATTTTTTTCTTTCTATATTATTATGAAAAGCACAGGAGATAAATAGTAGCATTACACCTTTCTGCCGTCGAAAAAATCAAGAATCAGAAGAAGCTAAGACTAGGTGTCGTTTAACGAAAAGAATCTAATTTAAAGAAATAGAACAGGGAAATCAGTAGATTAAGAATTTATTGAAAAAAAGAAACAAAAATATTATATAAAATAAATTATTGAAGTGATACGTGGCTGAAATGAGGTGATAGACAAACAAAAAAAAGTTAGTTGTAGACACTAAATGGCAGCGGTCAGGAGGTGTTCCCAAAAGGTGAAGGGCAGCAGAGCAGCAACAACCTCCCTTGGAGGTCACAGGTAGGTTGGGACAGCAGCAGAGTAGCAACGACCTCCCTCAGAGGCTGCAGATGAATGCGATCCGCCACGGGAACGGCCAAGAGGCCGTTGCCTTGCCTTCAAGAGAAGGCAAGGGCCTCTCGAAGGCAGCGGCCTCTCTACGGCAAGAGCACGTGAGGGCAAGGGCGGATGAGTATGAGTACTGCAGCAGCAACGGCCTGTGAAAGGCCACAGGCGAGAGAGTACGGCCATAGCGAGGGTCTGTCAAAGGCTACAGGCAGGTGAGTACGGCAGCAGCGAGGGCCTGTCAAAAGCTACAGGCACGTGAGGGCGGCAGCGATAACAGCAGGGAAGGGGCACTTAGCAGTAGTAGCGGCTTACAGGCAGGGTACCCCTAGATGGGCTCTGAAGGCAGTATTGTACGTCGACTTAATTACTTCAAGTTGCGTATTTGAAAGCCAGACTTCAACTGGCCACTGCTCTGCGAGGATTTCTTAAGAAACCTCGGAGAACATTTTTAAGGCGTAATTTGAAACATGAGTGCCTCGCGACAGGTACTGGATGTCTCACTGCGCCACTTAAATCACGGTCGGCACGAGGCGAGCCATTTCCAAGGGACAATTTTCTTTTATTAATCCATTAGTCACATCCGTGTCTCACCTTGGGCGTTAATCAAAGGCTATCATTTTTAAATAATGTTCACAATCTGCAATCGCGTTTAATTGGCGGTAAAAATCTAAACAAATATTTGCTTACAAAAAATAACTTTACGAGTAACCCTAAAACGTCAAACATTTTTAAAACTATATCAATATGGTGCTTTTTATTCTATAAACCACGAAAGATTTTAAACAAAATTTAAGGAAATCTAAAAAGCGCGATATAACCGAATTTCACGCGGGCGAAGCCGCGGGCGGAAAGCTAGTTTCTATTGCTATCCTAAATAAAATGGACTGTCCATTTATGATAGCAATATATTAGAAACTATATATTGCTATCCTAAATGGATATAACCGAATTTCACGCGGGCGGGGGGCTAAATACAGTCCATTTAGGATAGCAATATATTAGAAACTAGCTTTCCGCCCGCGGCTTCGCCCGCGTGAAATTCGGTTATATCGCGCTTTTTAGATTTCCCTCGGGAATATTTTTTTTAAATAAAAGGTAGCCTATGTCCTTTCTCAGGGTCTAAAGATTGTCTGTGCCACATTTCATCAAATTCGGTTAAGAGGGAAAGCGTAACAGACAGACAGACAGACAGAGTTGCCTTCGCATTTATAATATTAGTATGGATTATAAGTAAATCTGCTTTCCAGTTCGAAAGGAAGTGCGCTCGCCAGTCGCCATGCCGTTCGGCGGTCGGCGGAACAACGCTGTCTCATCATGGCTGCGTTCCATTTAATTTAAGTTTTTGGCAGCGTTCATCGCCGACTAACACAAAAACCAGAGGAGATATTCAACATAGGCAATAAAATACATAAATTTGATATTTGTTAACTTGAAATAGGGTGGAGACACCCTCCACAAATGATAAACTCGTGGCTTTTTCATATGGGTGTAGGCAGAAACTGTTGACATGGTTCGCACATTGACTGAGCACTCGACTGCTGCGCTGCAAGTTGAGGGTTCGATTCCCGCACGGAACAAATATTGTTATGTGAGTTAAAATGTTGGTAAACGTACCCACGATACTAGAGTAATTCCTGAATTGAGGCGATTTACAAAAAAAAAAAAAACTACCATCTTACTACAGTCTGTCAGATTTCTTTATCCGATTTTCAACTTTATCTCTAAAGTATTAAGGCTCAAGGTTGATTGGGAATATCTGAGAGCTTCGCGTAGCTTAACCTGCTGTCGTCCATACATATACACACAAACACTACAGACACCACTGCGATCTGGACGAAGCGTTTCGCTTCCTCTTTTATACCGCGTACATCGAGGGACTGGAACAATTTGCCAGGGACAGTGTTTGAGTGACAATTTGAGTGTCTTCAAGGCTAGAGTGAATAGGCTCTTAATAAACTAGCGCGCTTTACCATCAACGATCGCATCACTGCTTACCATCGGGATTGCGGTCTGGCGCTAGTTTATAACTTATAAACAAAAAAAAGAAACACTTTACAGTAGATTTCAAAAATAAACGGAAAAAGCGAGCAAGCATAAATGTAAACAAAAACTTAGCTTACATTTGTAAAAGTCACAAACAGGCATTTCATAATTATTACCTCTTTGAACATTCCAACTTCAAATATTGTTTTTTTTTTCAGCTGAAATTAGGCAGTCCCACACGACGATAGCGGTGGTAGAGAAGCACTCAGACGGCACATACGTTCTCAAAGCACTTAAACAGAAACTATTCGTGGACGGCCTGTGCTATCTGTTGCAGGAGATATACGGCATTGAGAACAAAAACCTCGACACCAAGGTAAGCTGTCATACTGTGTTAGGAGGAGTATTATAGTAAAACGAATACAAATTAAATATGGAGCATGTCTTTTACTAAAACTATTGCCGGTGCTACCAATGTAGGATGTTGTACTAAACACCTCTCTTTCGTCCCTTGGGGATTGCGTGTTCATGAAGCCTATAGAACAAATCGTTAATTACTTTTATTTATTTCTCCAACTAAAATTAAAAAAAAAAAATCTTTCTTTAATTTTTTAACAAGGGTCCAGTAAACATTTTTCATGTTAAAATGATTACTTTGGGTAGTTGGGGTATTAAAGCCAAGAAGCTCATTAGTGAGATAGGGCACAAACTCCGTGACAAAACCAGTGACTCCCGCTCTGGCTCGTTCTTGGTGCAAAGGCTGGCCATCGTCATCCTCCGTGGCAATACGTCAATGGTTGCATGGATTGTATGATTTGACAGAACTCTACTAATATTTCCGTGTGGTACCAGGCTTAGAATAGTACCAACCCATATCCTCCCGTGGGTGTCGTAAGAGGCGACTAAGGGAACTCACCAGGGAAGCGGGCAGCAGCGCTTCTCCTGTGTAATATCAAATTACTGCGATCCCCAACCCGCCTTTTTTTTTTTTTTATACGAGTGTAAATGCGTTACGCACCGTACCCGCCGCTAGCTAGGCGACAGGCGTGTGTGGGACTCGCCCGGCCGGAGCCGGGAATACCCACTAAAAACACTCGGTTCCCTCGAGCCCTGCGTTGAGAGTGACCCGGGCTCGGCCCGAAGATCTGACTCCGGGCCACTCTCAGGGCTTACCGGCCTAATGTAGGCCGGTTTCCGCGCCTAGGGAGGATTACCCGGGAATGGATAATCCCCAGACGTGGTGACCAGTGCAATGCGCGTGCGGGAGCTACCCACACACGCTGGTCACACTCGGGGGCTAAAGGAGACGGGGGTTCGTCCCCCGCCTTCTTCGCCCCGCCCGTCTACGCCGGATGGGAGCGGCAAGAGCATTCTCTTCCCGCTCCCTCTCCGCTGCCTCCTTCTGCAAGAGGACGGTCTCGCAGAAGGAGGCGGCAGCCTCCCATGCACTCTCTCTTTCAACCATGGCTCGCACCATGGTTGCCAGGGAGAGGCTTCCGCCTCCGAGCGCCGCAACGAGATCGCGGCGCTCGTTTCGCCAGGCCGGGCACTCCACCAAGGTGTGCTCGGCCGTGTCGTCGAGAGAGTCACAGTGGTGACACCGCGGCGACTCCTCCCGACGGGCGACACGGTGCAGGTAGTGACCGAAGCACCCATGTCCGGTCAGTACCTGCACCAAGCGGTAGGTGAGGCTGCCATGCCGGCGCCCAACCCATCCCTCCAACACCGGACGAATCGCTCCAATCGTCCGGTGGCCGGCAGCTGGTGTGCGGAGTGCCTCCCTCCACCGACTCAGGGCCTCCCCCTGAGCCGCTATTCTGGACCCGCCTTACCTCCTCGAAGGCGGGTCGTTCCCCCCGTTCCCGGGCCGCGACACGGTGTCGATGCACCTGGGACAGAACCAGGGCATCGACCTCCCACGGCGGCGTGCCCGCGAGCACGCAGGCAGCCCCATGGCTGACCGTGCGGTACGCCCGCACGGTCCGTGTCGCGATGACCCTCTGCGGCTTCCGCAGCAGGGCCACTGTGCGCCGGGAAAGGCACTCCGCCCACACCGGGGCTCCGTAGAGTGCCATCGACCGCACCACACCATGGTACAGCCGACGGCACGCCGAATTCGGCCCCCCCAAATTGGGGAGGAGCCGTCCGAGGGCGGCTGCGACAGAACACAGCCGCGGGGCGAGGAGCCTAAAGTGCTCCTCGAAATCCCAACGGGGATCCAGGATCAGGCCGAGGTACTTGATGTGCACCTCGACGGGAACCTGGACCCCCTCCACCCGGATACGGAGCCCCGGTGGGGTTCTGCGTCGCGGGGCGTGGAATGTCATGGCCCTCGTTTTCTCGAGGGCCACTTCCAGCCCCAATCCCCAACCCGCCTGCCAAGCGTGGAGATTATGGCAAACCCCCCAACTTGGGGGAGGCCTTTGTCCAGCAGTGGACCTCTATAGGCTGAAGAAGAACTAACATTTATTTTCAGATTTAATTTTTACAGTCTTGTTGTGTGACTGCACGGTTAGCGTAGTGGTATAGCTAATGACTGCTGCGCTGCGTGTCTCGGGTTCGATTCCCGCACGGTACAAATATTTGTATGAACTACAAGCAATTGTTCCGGGTCTGGTTGTTTGTGTATTTGAGTTTATATGTTTGTAAACGCACACACGATACAGGAGAAATACATAGTGCGAGACAACGTTTTTTAAAAAGAGAAGATAGGTAGATAAGATAATTTACTTGTTTAAATTTTCACATTTCAAGTGATTTTTATCTCTATAACAAACAGCCGAGTTCGGACGAGGAGACGGAAGACGGTGGTTCAGAGTGCGTGATCTGCATGTGTGACGGGCGCGACACACTGATCCTGCCGTGCCGACACCTGTGTCTGTGCAACTCGTGTGCCGACTCGCTCCGGTACCAAGCCAACAACTGTCCCATATGCCGCGCGCCCTTCCGCGCCCTGCTGCAGATACGAGCCCTGCAGCGGAGGCCTGACAACGCGCCTGCTCTACCTGCTGCTGCCAATGATGTAACTCATATTTTGAAATCTCACCTGGCATATTAATCCTAATGCAAATGTACTAATAGCCCTATTTCATAAACCCAGTTCATTTGCGAAATACTTTGGTCAAACTGACACAAAAATAACTTCTACAGACTTATTTACACGGTGCAATTTAATTGCCTATGACATGCCAACAAATGACTTGCATCGTCTAAATAGTGTTTAGACAATGCAACTTTTATTGTTGCTTCATTACACCATGTAAATCAGTCCTTATTTTTATGAATTACTAGCACAGTGGTTTCACCCATGAAATTTTAGATTCCGTAGGAATATAGGAATAAAAAAAAAGTGTTTGTGTCAGCTCCGACGCACGACTGGAGTTTACTCCTTAAGTACGAGAAAAAAATTAAAAAAAAAATATTAAAGAAAATAAAAAATAGAAAAAATAAATAAAAATTTATTAAAAAATAAAAATAAATAATATTATTATTTTAAAAATTATTTATAAAATAAAACATAAAAAATTAAAAAAATTATAAATGCATATTTATGAAAATTTTAACCAATTTTAAGAAAGTTGATAATAAAAAAAATTATATATTTTTTTTTTTAATTATTATAATTAATTTTTTTTAAATATAACATTATCTTAATAACTAACAAAATATAGTTGTAAAAAGATAATTATGCCACTTTTTTAGATTAGAAAGTTGCGCACCAAAGGTGCGCACTAAAATAGTAACGCTTAAAATTCGTTGCTCGTTAGTAGGTTTTACCCCTCGGATTTTTCTCATACCGGGCGCCTTTTATATGAAAATCGATTCTTAAGGAGTAAACTCCAAAAAAAAATTTTTCATCCAAATCCGTTCAGTAGTTTTGCGTGAAAGAGTAACAATAGGGATGTATCCAAGGTATAAAAATCAAGAAAATAATTAGTCCGTCTTATAGATAATAAAAAAAAATTAAGACCCGTATTTTTATTTTGTCGAAATTATCAAAAACTACTGAGATATGGCGTATTAAAGTTACGGAGTGGGGGCTAATTACATCACGCCATGGTATATTTTGTACCACAGCGTGACGTCACGCGACATTTTAAATCAATATATCTTCCTTAGTATTTGAATGAAAGAAGAAATAAAAAATACGTGTTCAATATTCTTTATAAACCTATCTGTTCTCACAAACTTTCGCTTTAACAATATTAGTATGATCTGTATATTTTTGAAACGCAGAGGTTTTTTTTTTTTTTCTAAATCACATGTCTTTAGTAATGTAATGTTGATACAGGGCAGCACAGAGAACATCCCAGCAGGGTACGAGCCGGTATCACTTCTGGAGGCACTGAACGGGCCGCACCCCGCGCGGGCGCTTCCTCCTCCACGACCTGCCCCCGCCATCGCCAGCCCTGATACCGATACTGCTTCTCAGGTATGTTTAGTTTCACTATTTTTTATAGATAGGTAGATTAACGTAATCAATAATCTGAATATAAATAACTAGCTACGCCGCGCGGTTTCACCCACGTAGGTTTAGATATGTTTTTTTATATTCTCCGCTCCTGTGGTCACAACGTGATGATATGTAGCCTAAATCCTTCCTGGATTAATGGGCTATCCAAGGTAAAAAAAAAAATTCAAATTGGACCAGTAGTTCCTGAGATTAGCGCGTTCAAACAAACAAACTCTTCTGCTTTATATATTAGAATAGAATTTTTAAAAATCACCATAGCCTGTTCATCATCAGGTGGGATCGCAGTCAAGCTAATGTTGATATTGTTGTCTAATGTGAAAAAAAAAAACCTAGAAAAAACTGTTTTTTTTTCTAGACCATGTTTTTTTCAAGAGCATGAAATCTGAAACTGTTATGGCATATACCGTTAAATAATTAATACTTAAGAGTACATAATAGAGTATTAGGTTTATTCTTGAACTTGCGGTACTTTTGTGATAAAATAATACCAAAATTTCATAAAAACATTGGCAACATTCATTGATATACAACAACAATAAAAAAAAATGAGTTGTGATTTATTGTTGGAAGTAGTGAATTATTGTTAATAATTAAGATCTCTTATTGTGAATGTTGTGCATACCTATAAGTGATGTATTTGTGTTTTTTTTTTTTTCAAGAAAGTGAAAAGAAAAACAAATTGTTTTTTTTATTATTTTTTAACACCCTTGCTCGTAAAGCTGATGTAATCCCACCGGTTTTAAATATGTAAAGCGGGCCATAACAAACGCGTGTGTTATCAAAGCAAATAGTTAAGTTATAGTCCATACAAATTCCATAACAGCATTATTTGTCATTTCAAATAATTATGGAACTGATCGCCGCCGCGTGGCTCTAGCCAGTGAGCACCGCGCTGTTCCTTAATTGAAATGGCAAATAATAATACTAATGGCGGGAAAGCAACAGTGAGCATTCACAGATTGAGTTTATTTAAAATAACTGATGTCCTATTTGAAATAAACAAATTTGTATTTGTTTGTATTCAAATGAGTATTTGTAAAAAAAAAACAGTTTATTCGGTAATTTAAAAACTTGACTGCATGCTCTAGCATCTTTGCCAACATTTTCACGCAGCTACGACAGAAAATAAACCTCGCGCCATTTTTCTCAAATTTTCTTTTCTTTGTACTTGTAATCTGAATATCTTTCTTTCTGTTTCCTCGCAAGTGTGTTAAAAAATGTCGTACGATATACGTGCGTATTGGTTATAACATGCTCGGCTCAATTACACCCTCGCCTTCGGCTCGGGCTGAAATTCCGCCTCGCATGTTATAACCATCATTACGCACTAATATCGTAATGTACTATTACATCACTAGGTCAAGCACTAAGGTTTATAACATTAGAACAACGAAATGGCGATGCGGTGGTGCAAAAAAAAAGTTGATATGTTTTTAAAGAAATAGTCTCACTAAACAACTGTACTCAATACCTTACACTACGACTACATTAATGTTGAAAAATGTTTAGTTTTGAGTTATAACACAGAGTAGTTAATAAATGGAGTACTAACTACTATGTCAGTCCAAAGTAAAATAATGAAATTCTGTGTTAGTTGGAATGTTCTTGAATTAAGTTTTGTGTGCAATTGTATTTCATACAATTACACACACGGCCGTCAGCGACATCGTTCGCGCGGACTTAGTTATGCTCCGCTCCTATTGGTTGCAGCGTGATGTTATATAGCCTAAAGCCTTCGTGAATTAATAGGCTATCGGACCAGTAGTTCCTGAGATTAGTGCGTTCAAACAAACAAACTCTTCAGCTTTATATATAAGTATAGATTGAAATCTATTATAGTTATGTATATCATGCCAGCAAGATAGAAAAGTACGTTAATAATTATTTTTCCGATAATGTTTAAATACAATACAATTTTGTAGGCAGCAGAAATCTTGAACCGCTGCAACTTAGAGCGCAGTTCTTCCACGAGCTTGGGCAGCAGCGGCAGCAGGAAGGCCAAGAGCGGCTCCAAGGATGATGTCAAAAGTGTCCGCGACAGATCTGCAGCGCAAACTGTCACGCCTGAGGTATGTTGATGATAACTTAAGAATGCAAACAACGAAAGTTGGTGCCTTCATGACATTGGAAAATTGTGAAAAGAACCGAGTAAAACCAATATCCTTAGTTTATAAACAAAAACCACGGTTTTTCTTATTATTCCCATATTCACTCTAGTCGTTTTTGTTACGAGATCAATGATAATAGAATTACGTTGAACAATGTAATACGATCAACAATGTAAATTATGGCTTAAAGGAGTCACAGTATGAAGAAAGAGTATACTAAAAGTAGAGAGAGTACCTATGGAGGACTCTTATAACAAAACATTTGTGTGTATATATAGATATATACCCATGTTTGCAAACTAATAAATGATTTGATTTACTTCCATCCAGTTTATTGCAAAATGAATTTGATTTATTAATAACATTCATAATAAAATGTGGTGTATGTGTGCAGTTCCGCATGTCAGTGCTGCTAGCTCGTGAGGAAGAAGCCAAGCGCGCCGAGGAGAAGGCAGCCGCTGCCAACAGCCCGTTACTCTACAACCACAAGACCGTCAACGGAGACAAGATCTCTAAGGTACCAATGTGTTTTGAGACTTCTAAATACACAAAATTAGTTTTTATTGATGGATATGGGCTAGGTATACTAAAATGTACGTAAGGCGTGTCACGCAATATTGAACCATACGCCATTGACATAAGGTGCATTCGTAACAATAATATAACCCGTTTTTTAAATATCTATAATCAAAATGAAGGAAATTAATTATGTTAGTTGTTCTGATTAATATCTTATTTACAGTCGTCTCTAAGCCTGGAATACCCTGGGGATATGGAATCCGTCCAAGAGGCGTCTGGTTCTGAGGATGAGGCACGCGCGACGCACCCGGAACCAGATAGTGACGCCGAGCGACTGTCACCGCTGCTCACACACCCTACTGCTAACGGGGTAAGAATACTTGAACAGATTTTGAATAATAATCGTGCCGCCATCTACCTAGATGACAATCCGAGATACTTATATGCTTTAGTTATTTGACTCTTATAAGTCGTGGTGGCCTAGTGGTTAAAACACCAGCCTCTGAAGTATAAGTCTTCATCATCATCATCTCAGCGTTTATCCCGGTTCGGTTGCATCCGCGGCTTTCGCGTTGGAGCCCGGGGTCCGCTTTCCTGCACTTTCTCCTCCTTTTTGCACGATCTTTAGCATCCTGTGGTAAGAGCTTGTTGGCACGCATGTCATCTCTTACAACGTCAAGCCAGCACTGCTTTGGTCTACCCCGCTTGTCCCGGCCCGGCGGAGGCGCCATGGCAAGACATTTGTTACCCACGTAACATGCCGGTTTGCGTAAGACGTTGCCGTACCAGCGTAGGCGACCCTCCTGCAGTTTGTCTGCAATGTCACGGACACGAAGGCCGCCCCGGATGCGGGAGTTCCTGATGCGGTCTTCCCGCGTAACTCCACATATCCACCGCAACATATTCATCTCCGTGACACGCAGTTCCGGCTTGTGTCGCTCAAGCACAGGCCACGCCTCATTGCCATACTGGAGAACAGGTCTAATGATGGTTTTATAGACCTGCCCCTTAAGCTTAACCGGCATTTTGGGGTCACAAATGACACCTGTCACCTCACGCCATTTTGCCCAAGCTGCGGAAATACGTGCCCTGACGTCGCAATCAATGTCGCCGGACGCGTGGAGCACAGACCCCAAGTATTTAAACTGGTCCTTGCACTCAACAAGAGGCAAGTACCAATGTAACTTTTCTAAAGTTATATGTAATTTCTAAGTATATCTTGGACACCAATGACTTATTACAAGGTGAAGGAAAACATCTTGAGGAACCCTGGACTTTAAGTCTGAAAACGCCAACCTGCATTGAATAAGCGTGGTGATTACGCTTAGTCCTTCTCTGTGTGAGAGGAGAGGAGACTCTGTGCCCAGCAGTTGACTATGAAACGGTTGATGATGATGATGATTTGACTCTATAATTTGTTTGTTTATTAACCTTGTTATTAATTTGTAATCCAGACAGTATCAAGCCTGGGCAGCGGGTCCCCGGGCACCATGCGCGCTGTGAGCTCGGCACTGCGGCTGTCGGCGCCCGCACTCGCACACATCGACGACACCGACACGGATGAGCCCGACCACAAGCACAACTGTCAGTATGACACTCACACAATCACACATTCATTTACATACAATAATTAACACATGGAGAGCTCTGAGTGACGCCTTTCCATGGTTTGCTAATGTGCAAGTGACTAAATGAAAACATTATATATTACATACCATTTTGTATACCGTTAGCCTGCGTTATCCCACTGCTGGGTAAGGTCTGACCCCCGTGACTTCGAGCTCTTACAATCTAGGGCTAAACTAGACCCACTTAGCGGCTTTTTGAGCAACGTCAGAAATTGTGTTTTTGAGCGTAGTGTGATGTTGCGAAAATTTGACGCCTACAATATTATGCTCCTTTACACGTTGGCATTTGGCATACCTTGAGTTAGGACTTTTAGATGTTTGTCAAAGACCTAGTCTGGAATCTTAAGTCAGAAGGGAAATGGTTAAATGGAATCATTCACTAATAATACATATTTCTGCTGCATAAGTGTATGATTACACCTCTATATGCCATGAAGCACAAGCGAGATATTATGTATTAACAAAATTTACGAATAAACATATTATGTCATTTCATCGTTGCGATTGTCACTTCCGCGTTGTCTTTGCATATTAGCAATCCATCTGTACACTACTCCGTGTCCCAACACAATGACATAACACCCTACTAATATAATATTTCTCATGTTCTTTTATTCATATAAATTCAAATTTCGAACGTCCGCTAGTAGGCCGCTATTTATTTGAACCTACTTTCAATTTGTAGACATTATTACGTGGAAGCTTTGCTTGGAAATAAGGGTGATATTGCACTGGCAGCCTAGTGGACGCTAGTATGATTTTGCCTTATATGCTCATTTTGAATGTATAAAGGTGATTGATCATTACGTCATTCAGTAATCGTCCTGTTTAAAAATACGGTTTAGGATAATTAGTTACGTATGATTGTAAAATAAGTTCTTAAGATAAATGTAATACTTCAATGTTACCATGCAAGTCATGCCTGGGGGGTGAGGGTGGGGCAAGTCAGGCCTGGGGGGGGAGTTAGTTAAATTAATAATAATAAGAGTAATCTTTGTACGCGGTTTTTTTTGGCAATTACACCATATGTTTTGCCATCCTCCACATTTATACTTCATGCTTAGTAATTATGGGAATTCTACAAGTTCTGTGAGATTGGGGGGGGGGGGGGGCTGTCCCCCCCCTGGGTACGCCCATGAACTACAGACATGGTAGGGTACTAGAGCTTTTCCCCGTACCTAGAGTGTGTTTAAAGCATGTTCAATCTAAACCACACTGTTTGAATTTTCCATCGTTACTCATTTCTCAAATGTAATTGATGATTATAGCACTTGATCATAATAACATCTCTATAAAGGCGCTGTAGTTAAACATACCAATAAAAGCAGCCATCAAAATCGACATGCTTTTTATTAGAAGTTATCACATCCTAAAAAAAAAAAAGATAGTGCGTAAACCTTGCTAGGCGTTATGCTAGCAAAAACAGGAGTAGAGTCATCGTGAACAGTTGATAATTGGGTGTAAAATCGCACGCAGCGAGCGGAACACAGTCTCGTAACGATGTGGAGTCGCCGGCTGTCGCCGAGGACTCAGATTATTTCACGCCGGAAGACACCAACACGACCATTCTGACCGTTCCTAAGACGAACAAACTTGCAGTAAGTCCGCCATCTTGCATCAGCTGTCATCGTAGTCGTGACCTCATTGAGCTTTGTTTGTGTGCGTGTTAATTCGGTTTTGGTTTACGCGATGTTGTTTTGTTTTCCGCGTCGTGTTTAATTTGCACTTTCATTATTATCATGTACTGCATCCGTATTGTATGAATGTTGTCGAGGTCACGCTGGCACGTTGCAGGAGCTGGGCGATGCACTGCGTTAACCACAAAACGTAGCTTCAAGGCATTGCGGGGCTTTTGAAACGCAATTATATGCGCATATTATTGCCAGATATAACACATTTTATCTAACTTTTTTTTACATCTGGCAACAATTTGCGCATAATATAGTAATGTGGTTTTTTAATCTGTGCCATCATATCCTAATATAAGTATCTGTTACAGGAGCCGACTAACAATGGAGACTGTACTCCCCAGCGTTGGGCCTTACCGCATCACGTTACGTCCCTACCTGGTATGTAGAATGTAATAGTGGAAACTATAAACTTACAATGCGAATAAACAATTTAATTTGCCCTATAAATTCATTATAGGTCAAATTGAATTAACGAGACTACAGACCATGGGTTTTAATAACTTAAGCCGCGTTTCCACTAGGTAACAATTAACGCGCGTTGATGGGTAATCACGCTAGTTTATTAAGCCTAATCACTTATAAAATTTAGTGAATAGGAAGGAAGACGGCAGTTGAGCGAGGTGATGCAAAGTTAAACCCAACGATGCTGCGCCAGAGGGAGAATAACCTGGCCCTCCACGACCAAACTCCCGACACAACAACGTTTGGTGCATCGTACCTGGCACACATCGCAACACAACTAAGCTCAGACTCGTCCTCCGTACGGCTTCAATAGACTATCGCTTGGCGGCAAGACTTTGTCTGGTGGGTGGTAACTTCTGCCGGCTTACCACCGAGACACATCTTGAAAGTCAGCGCTGAACTTTTGTTGAACATCGTCTGTCTACACATCTACTACCTACTTTACGTCAGTCATCGGCAACATGCAACGTCGTGCGCTGTTGTGCAGCGTTATCGTAGGTACATGTTGAGAATCACGTGTCGCGCGCTAAATGTTGCCTAGTGGGAACGTGGCGTAAGAAGTTAAAAAAAAATTGATTATTTGTTTTGGCAAATACTGCTTAACCGTAGTGACGTGTAGTTACCTACCTATGTTCTGTTTTCCTCATTTTATTTGGTGCTGTTCCGTAAAGTGCCCACCTTTGTCCAATCACGATCTTCGATAGGCTATGGCACCATTTCATCAAGTAACATTTATCCAGGAACACCCTTGAGCCAGTCAAGCGTGCGCTCATCAGGCGACTCGTACAGCTCGACATCGTCCACGCGCCAGCTGCTGGCGCCAGTAGCTGGCGCGCCACTCGCCACCGACACCGCTTGCTAGCGACCGCCGCGTCGCAAACCTCATCCGTACCAACCGACACAGTTATACAACCAAGTGGAGTACACGCTGCCACCTTACTAAGGAATTCTCCACACTGCAGCTTCCTTGTAACCGGCCGAAGGATGTGGCTGCTTCCATTAATTAAAGCCACATAAATCGTGTGTACAACGCCTAACGCAACGGGTGTACGGTGAATAAGCGACCTTACAAACCTAAACGACGTATGCAACATACATGCGTAACATTTCGTAAAAACAGTATAAATAATACGTTTATAGTAATAATAATATATAAGTAAATAAAGCCTATTTAGTTATAAGCAAATTAAACTGTGGAGTCACAGATATATTTCAGGTTTTACACCTATATTATTATATGTATCGCTTTAAGTATAAGGAATAAATAACGATGTATAAGTGGACACTTGTTGTTTGCTGGAGTTGTGAATGTTATTTAAATTAGGTTTAGTTTTTTAGCAAGTTGTTTTTTTATTACAGCCATAAAAATGTAATATGCAGGATGTAATGCTGTTTACTTGAAACTTGCCACTAGTAAATCTGAAAATTATTCTATGTGGGAGTGAATTTTTTATCATGTTCTGTATATATTTGCAATTGTAACAGTAGATGTCCGTCCTTTTTTGTGTATTTGCTGGCCATGGCGATTGTTTTTTTTTTCTCAACACTATACTTTTATGCTTAATTTTTTTTTTTATTTTCTATTTTCTTGGCAGCAATTTATATTTCAATATTTTTTGGAAAGTAAGATGTCAGTAATTTTCTTCAATTCATCATTCTCCTGCCCTTATCCCAATTTATTTGGGGTCGGCGCAACATGTCTTTTTCTTCCATACATCCCTATCAGAAGCCATCTCAGTCATTTCCAATTGGAATCATAAAAAAATGATGATGCATAGTAGTAATTTCTCATATTATAAAGTATGTAACGTTTAAGGGGATTTTTAAATTATATAAATGTTTATGTCTCCCAGTTGATATCAATGTACCCTGACTACACATGGTGAATTGTAATATTCACCTTATTTCACAACTCAAAATATGCCCTATTTTTATTATCATTAGGTTTACTTTGCAAGTGTATTTTTATGAATATTTGTACAAATACAAGAAGTGTAGTGCTTGCATGAAGTGTGGTATAAACATTGGTGTAGGTAGGAGTGAAATGTATTCACAAGTAAGATATTCGTTATTATAGGATGCAACGTATTTAAGTATAAAACTAATTGGGTAGGATATTATTCGTAGACTGATCAAGAACATTCCTTTAATTTCAACTGCAGAATCTCTTTATGTATAATCAATGTATAAATTATGAAAAAATATTTCTGCACATACTCTTTCTGTGTGTAGCCTTACTGACATTTTATTATTAAGGTGTTTAAAAAGTGTATTGTTTGATTAAAATAAACTTTAATAATGTTCAACAGACTTTTTTTTATAAGCAGGTAGCTTAAGATAGTTTTTTTTTTAAACATAGATCTTTGCCTTTTTTTTGGGGTGGGAAATCATCAAATGACCTCTCCCGTTCTGGAGCAGAAGAGCGAGTCAGACTTTTACTACCCGTGGTCCTTCACTTGCCTGTAGGCCAGGCCACGGTTTCTTTTTTAACCAATCCGCGACCCTGACCTAAACATCTTTGCCCTTAAGAATTAAGTTCGCGTTAAGATTTATAATTTTCCATCAACCTAGCCCCGCTCCCTAACCAATCAAGTCTTTCCAAATTACAAAGTCAAGTTCACAATGACAGTTGAAGAATTATACTCTTTGGTTGAAGACATTGCTTCGGATACAATGGTTGTGTCCCCTGATATTTGTGCTGATTTAAATTTTAAAATATGGATATATCTCAAATTCGTAAAAAATAAAAATGGTTCGATAATTCATAGTGGGGAAAAAAAGGTAAGTTACAATGTTTGAAGTATTTTAAACAGTGCTATTTTCACGCTGGCCTTTTGAGTAAGCTTCCAGCGTACGGCATTTCCGCTGGCCGGACTGGTGTGGGTAAAAGACTTCCTGACTGAACGGTCTCTCCGAGTTGTTGTCGACGGATGCTCCATGTCGACTAATGCCGGTGTTTCTCAGGGGTTTGTTCTCCCTCTGCATCGAAGATTTAAAGAAAATGTTGCGAAAAAGGTATACCAGAAGAAGAGCAGATCTGCTGCCTAAGAAGTGACGCATCTCATCCGAATTCGTGGACACACGTGCAGTATGTACATACATGCAGTAGTTACAATCTGGAGAGAAGAAGGACGATACAGACTTCACCAGACAGTAATCAATAATACGTAAGTTTCTAACAGTAGGGAAACTGTTACAAGACACTGTCCGGATCAGTGGTCAGCAGAAGGTTCAGACAATTGGCGGTATGTCTAACTACATTAGTCATACCGCCAATTGTCCGTGCTGTTGTTGTGTCAATTGTTATTGTTAGCCGTTAGGGTACCCCCTAGCCGCTTGACTTACCGACTGGGAAAAGGTCCATTGATAGCGCAAAGTTTGGCACTTCTTTCAGCGTGGTCGGTCCTCTGGGATGGGAAAGCGAGTCTTGGTGGCAGGCGTTCCAAGTCTTCCAGAGCGACGAAATGCGCGTCAATGGTCAATCAGTCGAGTTGCCTCCTGGTCACCGCTGCGCGATCGATAGACACAGTTGTAGATTTTTTCCACACCAGTAACAACCTACCAACAACAATAGGGACGAGAAGGATGCCGGCAGCAGATGTCATTGTGGACGTACACACAGAACCCAGCACGCTGCAGGAAATGGTGCTCCAATGAGAACTCCGGGTAGCTGAGGTATGCCGCAACTAATCTGGGCCTCCACCAGGGAAAGCAAATCAGCCTCTAGGTGGCGGTGGACTGCATCAACATTTGAGGGCAGACCTCGAATATTACAGAGGTGAACTTGGGACGAGAGCACGTGCTTCCGCTATGCACACCTACTTTTCTTTATATGGTTTTTCAATTTTATTTTAGAAGTGAAATCTTAAAAAAAAAACCGCTAAAATCATCCCACAATGTGATACCTAAATATTTAATTGATAAAATAGTTAAAAGTAACGAAAATTTGAAAATCTTCAGTTTACCTCCATACCACTGCAAACTGAACCCCATGGAGTTGGTGTAGGCCCAATTGCAAACAAAACAACTTTTAAAGTATCTGGCATAAAAAAAATATTTTATGGCACTTAGTGGACTGATTAATGAAAGAAATGCTGCGACCACATTGTAAATACTATAAAGGATACTGAAACTGTTTTTATAAATTCATTAATCTTTTAAAATATAATTTGTTTTAATTTTACACCACTGTGAATAGACCTTTATCTTGCAGTTGCACTGATAATACTCGGCATTCTTAACACAAACTAATTTCACTCTTGTATAAAGAGTGAATCTGTAACTCTCATACACAACAGCCAAACCTGGAACAAGTACCTGTAGGCCATACAAATATTTGTCCCATATGGGAATTAAAGTTGTGAAATGCAGGGCCACAGTCAGTCAGCCACTCCATCAATACATGTACTAGCCCTGTGTTTTTTTTAAGGAAAAAAAAAAATAAATGAAGTTCCTTTTAGTATAAAAGTTTATTGTGATGTTCTTGCACTTATAGTTTACAAAGCTGATTAATACAAAACTACAGCAGATTATCAGATTATAACTAAAAATAATAAAGGCTTTTAAACAAAAATCTTCATAGTTTTATATTATAAATAACATTAAAAATATAAAGCATTTACATAAATCCATTTCGTGTAAAAATCTGTATAAAAGTAACCAAGTCTGTGTTCTAATAAATGATTATGATAATTGACTTGAATAAAAGTATTCTCAGCTTTGGTTAGGCATTGTTTGCATTTTGTAATTTGAATTTTCTGAATGACAAGCATCAGAGGTGCTGGTACCAGAAACTTTCTTCAGGGCTTGTCGCCGAGCCGCATATGCAGACATTCTGGCTAGTCTGGCATGCCTCTGCTCTGGCGATTCATTGGCCAGCCTTTTGGCAGCATAAGCAGACATCCTTGATAAGCGTTTAGCTCTCTGTTCACTGGACTCCTTGGATAATCTTTTAGCTGCATATTCTGACATGCGCCTCAGTCTATTGGCACGCTGTTCTGGTGTTTCGTTAGCGAGCCTCTGTGCGGCGTAAGCAGACATCTTAGCCAACCGCGACGCACGCTCGTTTGGGGATTCACATTTTGGACCCGACTCTCTGCGACGTCTCCGTTTGCCAGGTTCCAGCAGCATCAGCGGGTCCAACTCCTGTGTCGATGACATAGAATTGGAATCGTCCATCTCATATTTATTATCACAACTAGTTTCATCATACTCTTTTTTTACATTATCATAAGGTATTAGTTCAAGTTCAGAATTATTCTGTGTAACGGTAAGCGTGTTGTCCATTTTATTGTATTCAGATTTTACATTAGAGATCCACTCATTATTTGTTTTCGCTATCACAATTTTCTTCCAGGAACAATCAGATGAATTCAAATCACCCATATTGATTATTCAAGGATAGACGTATCCATAGAACCATAACGAGTTCGACAATATAAAAACTTGAATCAAGGTACGAAATACACTATCAGATCTTTATTTTCATTTCACAATTGCAAGGATATCTCAATCGATTCCAACTGAAATTAAAAAAAACAATCACGGAATGCAATGGCGAATTGGCGACGAAGTACGAACAGCGAGCGAGCGAGCCGAGGCGTGACAGTGACATGACAGCGTGAGAGACGAAAAAACCTACGGTAGAATGGTAAATATAAATTAAGGTAATAGTTATGCTTATGCCTTGATACGATACGCCAGAGAACAATGTGAAATAATAGTTATAGCCAAAGATTCCATTATCCTCATTACTAACAGTCACTAGTAATGAGGATAATGGAATCTTTGGTTATAACTATTATTTCACATTGTTCTCTCTCACACTAATGAGGATAATGGATTCTTAAACTCTCGTTCCCAGTGTTTTAATTACACATATTCTAAAATACATAGGTATTCTTACAATGAATCCTAAATCATGAACTCTACTCTTCTGAATTCTGCTAGTATTCTGTAATCTGTGATTCTGCTAATGAATTATCCTCAAGTTCATACTTATTTTGGATCTATTATACTAACGCTCGGAAAAGGCTAGACGTTAGATTGATCCGATTTATTATTTTGTATTAAACCATATAATTGTCTAGCTTGTTAGAAATACTATTGTATTCAGAACATTTCAGTTTCAATTTTTTGGCTCAGCTTACGCTAATAAAACCCCATACCGACATATACACTTGGCTTTTCAAAGGGACATAATATCGCAAACCCATTTATAGCGGCTATCGGACTTTACCATGCTTTTACTGAGATTTAAGATAGGGACTTGTGACACTCGCAAGATTAGTCTTGCAAGTAGTGGACGTGTACCATGGCATAGCTAGTTACACAATGCAGCATTTATGTACAGATGACAGCACATCAAGCTACTGCAATCTGTCAGATTTCTTAATTAGATTTTCAACTTTACATTAGAGAACTCTAAAGCATTAAGGCTCAAGGTTAATTGGAAATATTTGACAGTTTCGGGTAGTTTGACCTGCTGTCGTCGGTACGTAGGTACAATACAGTAATGTCAAAGGTTTTAACAAACGTGACGGAGACATCTTCTTCTTCAGCCTATAGATGTCCACTGCTGGACAAAGGCCTCCCCCAAGGCTTTCCACGCCGACCGGTCTTGTGCTGCCCGCATCCATCGGCTTCCCGCGACTTTCACCAGGTCATCGGTCCACCTTGTTGGGGGCCTCCCTAAGCTGCGTCTTCCAGTACGTGGCCGCCACTCCAGATCCTTACTGCCCCATCGGCCATCGGTTCTACGAGCAATGTGCCTTGCCCACTGCCACTTAAGTTTAGCGACTCACAGCGCAGGGCTATGTCGGTGATTTTGGTTCTTCTGCGGATTTCCTCATTTCTGATTCGATCACGCAGAGAAACTCCGAGCATAGCTCTTTCCATTGCCCTTTGTGTGACTATGAGCCTTCGTATGAGGCCCATTGTGAGCGACCACGTTTCAGTTCCGTATAAGTTATCACCTAGCAACACACACTGGTCAAAGACTTTTGTCTTGAGACACTGTGGTATCTTGGACGATGAGAAGATATAGCATAGCTTCCCAAACGCTGCCCAGCCGAGCTGGATTCGACGAGACACCTCTTTCTCGAAGTTGGGCCTACCTAGTTGGACTGTTTGTCCCAGGTATATACACTCGTCAACAACTTCGAGTGCAGAGCAACCAACTAGAATTGGAGTGGGTGCGACTCACACGAGAGTTCGACATGATCTTCGGCTTATCCATGTTCATCTTTAGACTCGCTTGTTGGGAAGCTCTGCTGAGGTCATTGAGGATTGATGGAGACATACTTGGAGGCAAGTTGTAATACGTAAGTTGCGACATTTCAATTATCATTAGTTTTAGTTTTTAATTACTTATTCTTTAATTAGTTCTTTCCAAGTACCTTCCATATATGGGAGGAAGACAATTTGTGTTGCTTGCAACACTAAATTATACCAGATTATTTTCATTTTCAGATCCTTTTGAAAAATAAAAATAATGATTTCAAACTTGTGTCGAATAAACAAAACATGTAATTTTAAAGAATATGTTTTGATCCTCTAAAACATAAAAAATATCATTTATAAACCACATTAATCATGTATTTTTGTATTTGTTCAGCTTAAGTTCCTTTTTTAAAATTGCTAGCAACACTTAGGATGTGAGTTGTCAAAAAGTTGGCATAAAATCCATCTGTTTTATTTAGAAGATCAAGATCTATTTTCAACTCATTCTGTGGTTAACAATAGGGTATTTATCTGAATATTAATATGAAAATATGCATCATACTACACTTGATCCTATAATTGCTGTTATTTGTTTCATAAAATCATTAAATTTCATGTAACACGTAAAGCATCTGTGATCAGAATTTGTGGCTATTTATTTCACTATTTTTATCTTTTGTTGTCTTCGTGTTTTATTTAAATTAATCTCGCGGTGTTTTGTTTTTAAGGAACTGTTACCAAAGGGAAGTGCATTCGATAGAGTAACGTGATGACATAATGGCGTAATAGTTTGTTGCTGTTGTTGTCGATTGTCATTAAACATGGATAGTATACCCGAATCACCAGTAAAAATGAGCCCTCTCGTGGAGCCCGAGGGCTTCCCAGAGAATGAGACGGATTATTCGAGCATCAGAGGAAAGGTAAACATTAAAATTGCCTTTGTTTACTAACATTTTTATTCCCGCGAAAATATGTCTGCCAATCCCAGCTAAATAATTGCATAAATGCGCTGATTCTCTTGATTTTCTTATTGGAATCACATAAGAACTTTATTAGATTAAATAGATATAATCATTAGAGTAAAAACAAATATCCTTATTAAAAATACTTTACATAGATGAAGAAAAAAAAAAACTCCTAACTAAAAACACTGTTTTCTATTTGGATTTAACAAAACATATAAAAATTATAATTGTATTAAATAATGAAAAGAATATGCATTATGTACACTTAAGTTATTGCACCATAACAATATTACACCACTGGGTTTAAAAATTGACTCATTCCACACTGCAAACTATGTGAAGGGGATTTGAATTGATAGAAATAATAAGCAGTTTTATCAATGTGTGATTTTCAAGAACAAAGCAACTATCCTGCCAAATCCATCAAAATAACATTATTAAATATGTCAACTGATTGGATTGCTGAGTGCTGAGTAATATTGCATCACATATAGCCTGGTTACCACAGGAAGGATCGCTGTCAGGCGCTACTTTATAACATTAAAAAATAATAATAATCAGGGTATGATTAAACAATATGGATTAAAGAAATTGATACTACTTACAGTAATTTAAGTTAATGTAATTTAATATAAGTTATAATAGTTCTAGTTGATAAGTTATTGTTGTATGTACCATTGTTGTCAAATTAATTAAATAATTAATTATTTTTTTATTATAAAGACAGGTAATACATAATATTTCAATTTTATATTATCATAATACCCATCTATTTAGTCTGTTATGTCCCTCTGCTAAGCAAATGCCGTGATTTTTTAGACACTCGGTTGGAGACCCCCTTCATTGACAAAGTTCTTTATGCAATACTGTGCTAGAGATAGAGAAATTTGCATGGAAGAGGCAATACTGCTCTTTCAGCATAACAAATTGTATTGGTTAATTCCTCCATACTACCATTGGGAAATATAGTCCAATAATTCATATTACAATTACAAATTGATATTATTACAAAATACACTTTTAAAATCTCAGTATATAAGACAGGCTCGCCATTCAGTAACTTAATTTTATTGTTTTAGATGGTTCTTGTAAGCCCTACAGCTGATGAGTACGAACTGCTCCGTAAGCAACTGCTGGAAAGGCTGGAATCAGGCAATGGAGAGATAATTTATGACATAGGGCAAGGAGAAGGTAATTATTTCATTTTACAATATGTTATTCTGTAACTCGAAAAGAAATTTAAGCAAACATAAATAGAGACATGTGAACTCAAGGTACAAAATTCTGAGCTCACCGGAAGTACTCTGTAGGTTTTGATACCCTTGCAAGTTTCGGAAACTTGCATCATGAACGGCGGTACCTTTTGATTGCTTTGGCTTAGAAATTAGATTTTTTCTCAGCTCCAAGGGACAGATGATCTGAGTATTTGATTTGGTTGTATAGGTATAGGATATCTAGGTTCCGAGGGAATCGGGTTCCGTTTGTGTTTCGAGGGAATTGCATGATTTAATTCCTCCATCTCTGTTCCATCATCGGACGACCCGAATGTAGCATTTCGCCTCGTCTTTTATACCGCGTACATCAAGGACTGAAACAATTTGACAGCGGCGGTGTTTCCGTAGGACTACAATTTAAGGTCCGTATTACAGAACGTCACTCAAACTCAAGCTCTACTTAAGACTCGTTTCAAGCCATTTGATTGGTTGAAACTAGTTTTAAGTAATGTTTAAGCAGAGATCAATGCTTGAGTTTCTTTCTGGAATACGCACCTAAGTGTCTTCAAGGCAAGAGTGAATATGCTCTTAATACACTAGCGCGTTTTACTATTAACGATTGCATCTATGCTTACCATCACGCGGGATTGGGATCAAGCAGTAGTTTAATATCCTTACTAATATGATAAATGGGAATGGGAAAGTGAGTTTGTTTGTTGGTTTGTTCCGCTTTCACGCCGTAACTACTGAACCGATTACTTTGAAATTCTGCAGACGTAAAGTTAAAAGTCCGGATTAAATAATGGGGTACTTTTTATCCCGGAAAAAATTGATGTTCCCGAGGCAAATCTAAAAAGCGCTATATAACCGAACACCACGCGGGCGAAGCCGCGGGCGGAAAGCTAGTAATTTATAAAAAAAGGGTTTTCCTTTTTAGGATTTCCTACTAATTAATATTAGTGTAGTTGATAGCAGTACTGGTTGACAACCACAAATCACAAAACAATAATATATTTCTTATATTGTCACAGTGCAATAGAATTAATCCTTTATTGATTTTATGTAAACAAATATAATTCAATCAACATTTGTGGTTTAGGCATAATACGTACTTATTTTTTTGCCTTAACTTATTACAATACTGGACAATATTTCATCACTAAGTATGCGTCATTCTATAGTAACATCTACCTGTTTCCAAACAAAGAGGAATTTCATATATTTTTCGATATTTCATCATACGCTATGTTCAATATTTCATCATACGTTTATGCTCCGGCAGAGCAGCAAAGATGGAACAAGCATTATCTGATCTAATCTACTAAATCAGTTACAATATTTAAATTCCACAAATCCTTGGCGGGTGTTAAGGGAATTCTTGGAACCGTCGATTCTTTGAGCCGGCGGGCGCACATCTGCCAAAGCGCAGTGCATTGTGTTTATGTTCTATATGGATGTAATGACGAAATCAAAAGCCATTTATTCTTGTTAGGCTGAAAATCAGAAATTTTCTAACGCTCGTACGTAACCTGTACGGAGGACGGGTCTGAGCAGTTGTGTTGCGATGTGTGGCGGGTACGATGCGCCAAATGTTGTTGTGTCGGGAGTTTGGTCCTGGAGAGTCTCCAGATCAATCTCCCTCTAGCGCAGCATCGTTTGGTCGTGTTGGTGTTGGGTTTAACATTGCATCACCTCGCTCAACTGCTGTCATCCTTCCTATTCCTAAGTTTTTTAAGTGAATAGGCTTAATAAACTAGTGCGCTTTACCATCAACGATTGCACCACTGCTTACCATCAGGCGGGATTGCAGTCAAGCACTAATTTATAATTATTTAAATGCAATTAAAAAAAAATAAAAAGCTCAATATTGACGTTAGAAAAGTTCTGATTTTACCCCATGAATTTCGTAAAACTGGCCCTTCACCAAATTCCAGTGCTTCTTTAGTGCGTTCTTGTGCTTAGAAATGGCGTAACAAGCACCCCAAATACACAGCGCTGTTGATTACATTCCCAGCAGTGAAAACAGCGTAAATCTTAGCATAACACAAGTCCTGTCCAGTCATCGCTTCCTTAATTACGTCACCAAATATTTTATGATAATCAAATGATAAGAAAATTTATAATTTCATAAATACCGTGTAAAATCGGATATCACTGATGTTGCAAGTCTTATTATCTTATCTAAATGATCAGTCGCACACACGTGCATGCGATAATATGATAATATGGTATCGTTTACTCTTAATAGTGCGTTGAATGTTGCCGCGAATACTACAAGGAGGAAAATTGAGCGAATGATTCACGCGCGGTTTCAAGTTCAACTTAAAAAGCTTCATACATGATGAGAACACATCGAAGTGCTTTCTTTATAACTGGCATAACATTTAAGCGCTGGCTGTGCTAGAATCATCATATTGGATTAATCCTTACACCATGTATACGTCATGGACTTAGTAAATGATCAGATACTGGAAATATATAAGGATTCTTAGTTATCTTTAGTTGGTCCTCCGCAGCCGTCAACATTTAAACGTATTCCTTTTTTAGTATAGTACGTAGTTGGGGCATATTATTTTGTTCTGTGTACATAGTTTTATAGTAAATTTGAACATAACATGCGACGCATGTCAAGGGCTTATCTATCCAATCTGTACAAACATTAAGCAAAGTAGACTGACGCACGCTAGTGAAGACCTAGCCTTATAATTATAATTTAACTTCTTATAACGCATGTTTGGTATTCAATCATTGATAAAATATTAAACTAAGGTAGATAGGTCACTAGCGCACTGAAAATGAAGCGTACAAAAGGAGGTAAGTCCAGTATCTCGCTTTAGTCACTCTCGATACACTCGTAAAAACAAACGACAAACACTAACAGCGCAAACGACAAACACTAGCCATCTTTTTCTTCTCTATGCTTTAGATTGCGCCCCATTTCATTCACACTGTACCAATGTGTGAAATGTACGCAGAATAAAAAATTTGCATGTGTGTGCTGTTGCTCCGATCGGCACATTTATTTTGGTTAATTTGTTAGAGCATATCATATCTGTTTAATATTATATCAATGTATTCAATCAATAAAACAAAATATCCTCTTTCCAAGCTCCTGTACCGTTTTAGGAACTACTTATTTTGCCAGGTATTACCTGGTAGCATACATATATTAATCTTGTCATAGTTACCTACTTTACCCCAGGTGACACTGGCCGACTACGAGCGGTCTCAAGCTAAGTATCAATAATTGCGATCCATATACTTTGTGTCAGCGAGACACAAAGTTACTTGACGGCCCCTTGTTCTAAGTTCTACGGAACCCTCGTGAACAAATATTCGTGATTGGGACACTTCATAGAGCAGTACATGCAAATAAGTTGCCAAATAATGAGGTTCAATTTGTAGGCATGCGCAACTAACTAATGAGTTATTGTTCAACTTAGACTATATTACATGGCATGTGGGTGCCATATTAGCTGATGATTTAGCAAGTCTTGATTCTTGAGGTGCACTGACCGTTGGTCATAATGTCCTGATCATATGTACAGACGGGCGCGGTCTAACAGAAGACGAGTACAGCGCATCAGTAGCGACGCTACAGTCTCTGGTCAGCGGCGAGCGCGTGTCATGTGTGGAACTGCGGCGCTGGGAGTGCGGTAGTGGGCTCACCGGCCAGTACCTACTGCGCGCCGAGCTCGACCACACCGACTTCATGGAGATCAGGTACGACAGAGAAAGATATGATGGTAATAGGTAGTAGCTGGAAAGTTCTTGGAAGAATTCGTCTCAGGATTTAATGCCACTTTAAACCTTATAACCTTGTTTTTCTGCATCAAGCTACTTTGTTATGTCACGTTTCCAAGGGCCGATTTTATATCCAACAAATCAGAACGTGGCCATTTTAATCAAATCTGGTATTTCATGGAATGGAAACGCAAATGTCATATGATGCCTCTTCTATTGCAGACGACCTTAGGCACCTTTGTTTTTCAAACTAAATGAAAAAAGTCTTCTTGCTCCTAGCGATATTTCTCTTCTGCCACTTCTGTTACTATTTTGTTTTAAATGTAAACTAATAGGAAACTACTTCTTTTTCTCTTCTCACCATACAGAGTGGCAGTAGTAGGCAATGTAGACGCGGGCAAGTCAACTCTTCTGGGTGTGCTAACTCACGGTGAACTGGACAACGGACGAGGGTACGCGCGACAGCGGCTGTTCCGACACAAGCACGAGATGGAGAGCGGGCGGACCAGCTCCGTAGGCAATGATATACTGGGCTTCGATAGCATGGGTAAGTCTTAATTAGATGCCGAAACAAAACAGAAACGAAAACTGGTTTAAGAATGCATTCGCTTCGTTGTTGTAAAATGGCTAAGTCGTTGCGTTGACATGGTCAACTCTTACGTGCACGACACATCAAAGCCGCCAACACAACCAACAGGCTTCTGTTGAAAGAAGCATGTCGGCAACTTCGCGCGCCGGCGTCTAGCGTACGCAAGCGCTCAGTTGCCCGGCGACACTTCAGCTGTATTGACGTGCTAGTATTTTAGCTGCCAAATAGGTAAGTTTATAATGTCGAGCCGCCGACATGCCGCCGCCAAAGTTCTACGACTTGCAGTGACTGAAGCCGCCAACCTAGCCCGCCGGCAAAATGTTGCTGACATATGCCGCGGCTTTGGTGTGTAGAGCGCTTTACGCTTAATGTGACTAACTACATAATATACAGAGTGGTGCTAACAATACGACAATAAATTAAACATCGTGTACCTCAACACATTCTCAATCTACCCATAAAAAATCATATAAATATATCAATTAGATTAGTCACAGGAAATGATTTTTCATTTCTCACATTTTCTACATGATGTACATGTTGATATGGAAGCGCTTATAAGCCCCGCACGATGATATTGCGATGGAACCTTGTCACAATAACAGCGTTGTGACGTCATCTGTCACACAAAAGGACAGCTAGCAAAAGAATGTTAAATGCAAAATTAATATTAGGGTTTATTTGTATTTTATAATTTTATTATACATACACTCTTTATAAAGATTGTAATAAAATTGTAAAAAAAAAACCTTAACCCTAATATTAATTTTGCATGTAACATTCTTTCGTAGGTATACCTACTCACCCATATTCTGACAAACAAACTTTCATTATTAAAATATTTCAAGGAAATAATTTTTGTAGACGTAAGAAAAATATACTTATTCGTATATCTTTCTTACATGTATACTATTTTTTTCTAACTACATTTCTGTTAATTTGTGAGCGGGAATTGAACCAGAGTCCACTGTGTAGCAGTCATGTTTTAATTACTACCTACATCTATCAGCTTATAGGATAATATGTAAAAAAATGTATATAGTCTTCCGAATCAGAACTGCTTTCTGTGTCTGTCGCTTCCGATTCACTGCCGTCGCCGTATTCATGACAAATAACTCGTCAGTTATTCGATCTTTATTCCAATATTCCTCTTCAAGCCGTTTAACATGATTGACTTCCTTTCGCCAGTCATCTGGAGTTATTGACGCCAACGCCTCCAACGTCAGAGTTTCAATGCGACTTTCCAACTGCTCCACATTCTTTTCTGACACCCTCATCTTTACCAGGTTCCAGATGTACTCAATGGGGTTGAGGTCGCAGTTGTAAGGTGGTAATCTAACGACTTCATGGCCATTGCCAGCTAATAAATTGTCAATTTTATAATTTTTCGGCGGTCTGTGCCGTTTAATAAATAAATACAGTTCAGGTTTTGTACTGTCGTTGGAAAAGTCGATGTTTTGAGCTTGAAGCCACTCAACAATCAACTGTTTTTTATTGTTCATACTTGGTGGCCTATTCAATGACGATGATGGGATGGGTGATAAGGGGCGTTGTCCATCACAATTTTGGAGTTGCGTGGTATGTTGGGTACTAATTTTTCTGTAAGCCACTTGGTGAAATTCTCAGCATTCATTTGATCATAGTAATCCCCCGTTTTGGCGTCTGCTTTAAACATTAAAAGGGCATTGTCAACAAAACCGCTTTAACTTCCCGTGTGAACTATTATCCATCGACGACCGGGGCTGTCGTTCCGTCTCACTCCATCGGTTGCTGTTTGCCAACATTTTTCTACCGTGTAGTGTGCGTGTATCCACGTTTCGTCGAGATAAATAACGGGTCTTTCGTTATTACCAAGCGAGTCATTTTCTTTAATACGTCGTAAATATTTAGCCCTCCACGCTTGAATTTGGGGTCTTTGAATTAGGGCCAGTCTTTTTTGGTAGCATCGTTTAAATTGGTAGCCTAAATCACATTTAATTATTTTTCTTAATGTAGTTTCACTACCAGTATAATTAAGGTCTACTTTTGAAGCCGCCAAGATGTTGCGCATTGTGGATATTTCTCTCCTCACCGTATACATTGAATCTATAATATTTCTTAAAGCTGTTAAGGAAAACCCGTCGAAATATTTCTTCTTTTGTCTTTTTCCTTTAGTAGGAGTTCTCATTTTGCTGCCACTGGCTGTTGCTGACTCATGCTCTCGTCTCAATTTCGTCACAGTATTTTTTGCAACGCCTGTGGCACATGCCACACACTCAGTGACTTTGATAGAATTTTGCAAAATATTTTTAATAACTGTAAGCAGTTGCTTCGGTATTAAAATGTCCGAAGCACTTTTTAAAGCACGGTTTATACTTTCAAGAACTAACTTACAGTCCTCTTTCTCTTTAACAAAATAATTGTCCACTTTAATTATAATTTCACGAGCACGACTATTAATTAATTTCTTACTCATTTTAACGAGTAACAGCTAACAAAACTAAACAACAAAACTCAAGAACAACAATAAAACAGGATAACAAAAACAAAAAGCACAACAAAAATATTCGACGTGCGTAAGTGGGTAAGCGCTAGCGATGCGCGATGGCGAGAGGTTTCATTCGATTGTTCAAATATCTCGTTGGTCCTCGATTTTTTCATCTTGGACTCGAGTCCGACACGGTCTGTTATCGCGACGGGCTCACGAGTCACGGCGGGTTCATTCGAGAGCAATCGAGAGTTATTCCTCGATGGTTTAGATACGAGTTCTTGTCTTGCGTTGTGTTTGCGAATCCAAACTAATTTTTTCAACAATGGAAAATATGCAGTAGGTACTGCGACGGAAATAAATAAACGTTAGTACCTAGTTAACTTACTTAGGAATAATTATAGGGAGTCGTAAAAATAAAATAATAAAACATATCAAGGGATCTTAATGAATCTGTTTTATTTTTATTAATTAGACATGTATAAATTTAAATGTAAAATCTGTCGGGTAAAAAACTAGCGAAAAATAAAACAGTGCATCTTAAGTAAAGGTATAAATAATGTTCACAAATTACGCGCGAGTCGCACGACTTGACTCTGACATGCACCTCGACGCGATACAATCAATCGACTGACCTCCCTCGACTGCCTCGTTCATCGAGTGGAGCGAGACTCGATAATTATTCCATTGACTCGAAACAATCGAAAAACATCTCGATTGTTTTGTAGAAAGGCGAGTCGATGGTTGACTCGATAGTTTATTTTAACGACTCCGATTCTTTCGATTGATAAAACATCTCGGAATCGCCCATCGCTAGTAAGCGCGGACTGAACTTGCGAACGGTACCGACGGTGCGAGTTCGACTACGTCACCAAGATGGCCGCCAATCGCAATATCATCGTGCGGGGCTTATACAGGTTAATGACCGCCGCATCCAGCCGAACTAAACTTTAATAATAATGGCGCGAAAAAGCAAGTCGATACAGGACCGCGCTGTCGCCCGCTGATCAGAGGTCATTGAACCAATATTTTAAAGGATGTTCTATTCCGTTTGCAATTTTATGCGATTTAATTTGTTTGAAATTTTATTTTTTTTATTTTTGAGGCTAGGTTTTTTTCTATGGTTTAGAATTTTTCCTAGATCCAGCATAATCTGTGTTTTCATTTATTGTCGTATTGTCAGCACCACTTTGTATGTAGTTTGGATTTAATTGCAGAATGTTGTGTTGTTAAGTTTTGGGAGAGTTGAAATCAATAGCGAACATAAAGAAAATTTGTCATCCGAGTTTTGACTGCTTGAATTTGACTGGCTTAAACCCATTGGCTGCACAAGTGGGCCAAGGACATTGAAAAAGTGTTCTTATAAAAAGGCTTAGAGCGTTTAATGACACACAAAAACCGCTTGTTTAGTTCCGTTTTAATTAACTCTCAGATAATATACTAGAATTTAAAAACAAAGATTAGAAATGAAAGCCCGGTTGGGAACTTTGGACCAATGGCCACGATAAGAAAACTACACGTTGTGGTACGATTACTTTTCAACGAGTAAGAAAAATTACTGCACCTTATCTGATAAAAGTAATAAGTAAATTCGTCATGCAATATTGCATTTTTACGTGCATTTAGCCAATTTTAAATATGGACACCAGCTCCGTGCTTTTAAGGCTTAGAAATAGTACTATAATACTCTTGTTTCGTTAAAGGATAGAATAGGATTGTCTGGCAGCACCTTTTTCCTATTTCACTGCGTAAAAAGAGAGTGCTATCTCCAATGCAAATTCCAATCTTGCTTTTTAGCAAATTTGTAGTCTGATGTCAATAATAGTTCATTCAGTATAGTTTAACAAAAACTCGTTATATTGAGATTGTCCTCCTTTTTTCGTGGGTCAAATAAAAACTATAGTCACACGTTTTTTCTATCGAGATGTTTAAAGCATTGGCTACGGCGTAATACTGCAATATTTGGATCCATGTTGAAACTCGCTTATAACGCTATGTATACTTATATTCATGTAACTTCGTAGGTGATAAATAAAGTTTTAAATAATTGATCATTATCATTATCATCATCAACCTTTGTATCGTCCCACTGCTGGGCACAGGTCTCCTCTAAACAGAGAAGGATTGAGCGTAATCACCACGCTTGCTTAATGCGGGTGGGCCATTTCAGACTTAAAGTCCTGGTTTCCTACTGAAGATGCCTTTTTCCTTCACCTTGTAATCAGTCATTGGTGTCCAAGATATACTTAGAAAGTAATTGATAATGGTATAATTAGTTTATTTAAGCGCTTGATCAAAAATGTATTTCGGTAGTAAATACTGTGATATTAATAGAACTTGAATAGTCGCTGATAAACGTCTTTAGTACTTATGCAATTAACTTATATAACCGCCTGGTAACTGTTCCATCGTCGTACGCTATCAGTACTTTTTACATAAGACACCTACTTTGTTGAATGTACGGACTACAGCAAGCTATCCTAAACTGTTAAATATTCCTAGTCAATCTAGAGCCTTAATTCTTTAGCGAAGAACTTGAAAATTTTGTAAAAAAAAAAAATCTGTCCGATTGTAGTGGCTTGATATGCTGTCGTCTGTAAGTATTACTTTCAAAATGTGGATGTGCAGTCACTAAAGAAGATAAATAACCAGGGTTGTCAGATATGACCTGAAATAACGAAGGCACTGAATACTTTCTAATTATATCATAAGAAACTAGAAGGCAAGCAGTATATACAAATTACTTTCACTTTATACGGCTTAGTATTGTGGGAGTTTTAGAATTGATATTGTTTTGGGGTTCGTAACTCAAAGAGTGCCAGAGAAGCTACTAGCTACTTTGGCTACTAGCACTCACTAGTGACTAGACCATCGAAACAATTAATTAATTATCAGTGTGGCTACTATGACTTTTCATTACGAAGACTCGATCATCGATATCGACCGCGTTTGACTCATCAATAGGCCCGCTTCAAGGTTTTCAAAACTCTCAACCAATGAGAGGCCAAACGCGGTCGATACGTATGATCGAGTCTCGTAATGAAAGCTCATAGTAGCCACACAACACAGAGTAAAACGTCGAAGATTGTAATAATCCCACTTTGTATACAGGTAACGTAGTAAACAAACCAGACCACGGCACCCTGGACTGGGTAAAAATCTGCGAGAAGTCTTCCAAGGTCATCACGTTCATCGACCTGGCGGGCCACGAGCGCTACCTCAAGACCACCGTGTTCGGCATGACCGGCCATGCGCCTGACTTCGGCATGCTTATGGTGAGAAAATATTGTAAACTAGCGGCCGTCAGTGACTTCGTTCGCGTGGAGTTAGTTAGACTCCGCTCCTATTGGTCGCAGTGTGATGTTATATAGCCTAAAGCCTTCCTGACTGAATGGGCTATCTAACGCAATAAGAATTTTTCAAATCGGGCCAGTAGTTTCTGAGATTAGCGCGTTCAAACAAACTCTTCAGCTTTATATATATTAGTATAGATTACAACATTGCCCGTACAGTTCTTTTGAAACGACTTAATTTGACCTACTGTAAGGCACACCATTTTTGGATGTGTATTCTTCAAATGACTTCATGAGAGCGAGAGCTCTGATGGAGAAGTTGTATATAGTAATTTATTTATCTTTGACAGTTGTTTAATTGTAACCTTATAGCTATGAGAATAAAGATCCCTGTGATGCCAAACCAGAGATAGAATAAAGTTGGAAAGAATGGAAGGAACTTATAAATAAACTGTAGAATACTTTCTACATCTTTATTAGTTTATCTTTTTCTTTTTCAATGAAGATATCGTAGCAATCATCTTTGTTTCATTTTTCGACTGAATCGATGGCATGTTTGTTACAATGTTGATATTAACTCTTGTAGTTAATATGTGTTTCCACTGACTTGCACTTGACCTCATGTGAACCCTAAACAAGACTGATCATCCCAAAAACGTCGTCTTATCTTTATCCGTTCTCAATGTAGAATTTTACTCTTTATTAGAAACTAGCGACCCGCCCCGGCTTCCCAAGCAATGCTGATAAGCACTACAGAAAAACTGTGAATGTTGCATATATAAAAACGCAGCGGTCCACCGGTTTCGCCGCCCCGGCCGGTCGGTATCGCCGCAAACGCTACGTACCGCAATGTTTAAATCTGTAATATCTTGGAAAATATTCATTTAAATCATATGTATTTAAGACATTTAATTGTACACCTAAGGATTAGTGCTATATTGGTTAAAATCGCTTGGTTATCCATTATTTGTCGTAGAAAGTTAATGACAAAAAAAAGGTTATTATCGGATATCCATAAGAGATAGACATACAGAATCGCGGTTTTTTTTTGTAAACCTTTTCAATGTGTACAGTATTTAGTTTAGGGTTTAACCTGTGTTTCCAATGTAAGCGGAAAAAATGAAATTATTTATAACACATGCAAATACTGTTATCCTCGAAATCAACAGTATTTGTCCACTATTTAATGGATGTATTAAACCTTCCTCATCAATCACTCTATCTATTAAAAAAACAGCATCAAAATCAGTTGCGGAGTTTTAGCGACTGTGTTTAATACTATGTAGTTTAGTAGTGACGTATACTTGTATTTCCTTAGATCGGTGCCAACGCGGGTATAGTGGGCATGACAAAAGAACATCTGGGTCTTGCGCTCGCCCTGTCCGTGCCAGTATTCGTGGTAGTGACCAAGATCGACATGTGTCCCCCAAATGTTCTACAAGACAACCTCAAGCTGCTCATTAGGATCCTCAAGTCTTCTGGCTGCCGAAAAGTACCTGTCATGGTTAAGACGAAAGATGACGTCATTGTTAGCGCAACCAATTTTGTGTCGCAGAGGTAAGTTGGCAAAACAATAAGAAAATATCACAATTTGTACATTGACTTGCATTGAAGTATTTATTTCAACTGCCGATACTAATATTGTTCGTGTTTAAACATTTAATTGTAGGTTGTTATACTAGGCGCTAAAATAACACTTTATATACGAGGTAGTTCTACTCCCGAGCTATTTTCTTGCTCATCTCTGTCTATAGAGGTCCACTGCTGGACAGAGGCCTGCCCCAAGGTTTTCCACTGGGGGCATTGCCATAATCCACACGCATGTCAGGCGGGTTGGGGATCGCAGTAATTTGGACACACCCACGGGAATTGGTGTCGTAATAGGAGACTAAGGGAACTCTCACTAGGGAAGCGGGCAGCAACGCTTCTACTGTGGAATATCAAATTACTGCGACCGCAACTCGCCCGCCAAGCGTGGGGATTATGGCAAAACCTCCCCAAAGCAATGAAAGCCTTGGGGGAGGCCATTGTCCAGCAGTGGACCCTTCGGGGTGAAGAAGAAAAAGATTTTTTTAATTAAAATCATTAATAAAAAAAATTGGCTCCATAAAATAAATGAAAATACAGTGCCCCACGAAGGTTCTCTGATAAACGAGAAAAAAAAAAGTGTGTGTGTCAGCTCCGACGCACGACTGGTGTTTACTCCTTAAGTACGAGAAAAAAAAAATAAAAAAAAAAAAATATTATTATTATTTTAAAAATTATTTATAAAATAAATCATAAAAAATTATAAATGTATATTTATGAAAATTTTAACCAATTTTATGAAAGTTAATAATATTTTTTTTTTATAAACATTTTTTTTTAATTATTATATTTTTTTTTTTTAATATAACATTATCTTAATAACTAACAAAATATAGTTGTAAAAAGATAATTATGCCACTTTTTTAGATTAGAAAGTTGATAGATACCAAAGGTGCGCACTAAAATAGTAACGCTTAAAATTCGTTACTCGTTAGTAGGTTTTACCCCTCGGATTTTTCTCATACCGGGCGCCTTATATATGAAAATCGATTCTTAAGGAGTAAACTCCAAAAGATGTTGACCTTAGCAGGTACATACTTTTTTAGGATATTTTGAACAGTTATTATATCAACTAGTATTATTGCAGGCTATGTCCAATCTTCCAAGTATCAAACGTAAGCGGTGAGAACCTAGAGCTGCTGACGATGTTCCTTAATCTGCTGAAGACCAGGATGCCCTCACAGGACGACAAGCCCGCGGAGTTTCAGATCGACGACACGTACTCAGTACCGGTATGATATACATGGTCACGTTGAATTTGTTGGTGAAGCCATCACAGATGCGTGTGGACGTTCGTGGACCAAATCTTACATAGGTTATAGAGAGAGAGCCAGTGACCAATTCTAGGTTGTCATTTTAAAAGTCACGAAAGGAATTTCCTAATATGTGACTTATTATAACAAAAATAAGACTTATTTCAACTCCGGTTTAAAAAAAAATGGGTGTGATTCACCCCGACCACATAGGGCTGCCAGAAGTGACTTTTCAGCATTTGTAGGTATTACCGTGAAAAGTTTTGTGACTTTTGAAATGACCACCTAAAATTGGTCTCTGGCTCTTGGTCTATTACGTATTACTATTCTTTTGAAGTCTGAATTAATCTGTCCTTTACTGCGTTTCTTTGCTACAACCTAAACTGAGGACTGTACCCCACGTAGGATGCCCTTAGCGTATACTCGCTTCATTTTTAAGTTCTTTCAGCCTTGGTTGGCGGCCATAATTTAATGAGGCATCCACAGGTGGGAAAGGCCTATGTCCAGCAGTCGACGGTTTTCGGCTGAAATGATGATGATCCACAGGTGAGCCGAATAAATGAATGACGCGAAGTTACTACGTTCCATCATCGGACGACCCGTCGTACGACGAGTTTCCACCCTTACGTTGTTGACACCACTACGATCCGGACGAAGCGTTTCGCCTCCTCTTTTATACTGCATACATCGATGGACTGGAACAATTTGCCAGCAACGGTGTTTCCGTCTGACTACAATTTAATTTATTTTCTTCAAGACTAGAGTGAATAGGCTCTTAATAAACTAGCGCGCTTTACATCAACGATAGCATCACTGCTTACCATCAGGTGGGATTGCGGTCAAGCACTAGTTTATAATTTAAAAAAAAAAGTTCCTTTGTTGTGACGCTTGATTGCATTAATTCTGTCTTTGTCTAGCATACGCTTCACACACACAGAACTTCTATACACATACACATACAAAGTCTATTAATATCCTATTCTCTCATGATAAACAAACACGTCAACATTATCGACAGTGATTGATTGTCTATGGTTTTAATAAGTACTTTGTTCCTCTGTCAGGGTGTCGGCACAGTGGTATCAGGCACGACCCTGGCGGGTGTCATCCGCCTCAACGACACGCTACTACTGGGGCCCGACCCACTGGGCCGCTTCCAGCCAATCACCGTCAAGAGCATCCATAGGAAAAGAATGCCAGTGCCGGAGGTCAGGGGCGGACAGACAGCTAGCTTTGCTCTCAAGAAGGTTCGTCAGGAATTATAATAGGGATGTTTCCTAGGTTAAAAAGAAATGATTCTATTTAGTCCGTCATTCAGATTATAGAATAATATTGAATACGTATGTTTTATCAAATCAATAAAAAATCACAAATATAAAAGGCATCAAAGATCAGGAGTCAATAAAAATTCACAAATATAAAAGGCATCAAAAATCAGGTGTAGGGGCTGGTGACATCACTCGTTGCTAAAAAGTGTAGTAAGGAGTGACGTCACACGAGTTTTGCAACACACTGTATCATCCTAATTTTCTGTTTTTATGAAAAAAGAAAAAATACGTCTCGTTTTTTTTTGGTAATCTGACTGACAGACTAGTTAGTTTTTGTTTTTTGTCAACTACCCTATTATTGCGTATTGCGTTTAGATTCCATAATACTGAATTAATTTTTAATAAATATTAAATTGGTACCTGATGTGGAATAGGTTCCCAAACAAAAAATTGCAGACAGAGAATTACAAATGATTTTGAGGCTACTCTTTGATACAGTATTGTGAATCCAAGCTGCAGGGTTTTCATTTTGTAGGCACATTTCTTGAACTTATGGAGCAATGGAAATATACATCAAAATTATTCAATTAGGGTGCTGGGGACAGTAAAACAATATATATTTTTGAGGCTGACTATACCCCACACTCCAAAAACTTAAAAAATGGGATTCCGTAATCACAAAAAAAAAATCAATAAATGAATCAGTGGGAAAATATTCTGTTATAATATTCCCATTAATATTGTTGTACAGATAAAGCGCTCCCAAATCCGGAAGGGCATGGTGATGGTGTCTCCCGCGCTCAACCCTCAAGCGTGCTGGCAGTTCGAGGGAGAGATCCTGGTGCTGCACCATCCTACCACTATATCTTCACGTTACCAGGCCATGGGTACGTAACCATATGTGATTGAATACTGAAGCAGACAGCTAAACGATACAGAGAAGAAGAATTATACAGCAAGGACACTTAATCGGTTGTACGGAAACCCCGCCTTTTTTTATTGTGTTTGGGAAAGCACGGTTAGCGCAGTGGTCAAACTATTGACTGCTGCCCTACGTGTCGCGGGCGGAATTCCCGAACGGTACAAATATTTGTCTGACCTACAAGTAGTTGTTCCCAGTCTGATGTTTGTGTCTGTGAGGTTATATGTTTGTCACTGACGATACAGGAGGAATTCCTAGTGTGCGGCAACATTTTTTTAATTATTTCTCCCGCTCTAGGCGGAACGGAAGGGAGTGTCATACTTTTACTGACTAAAACACACCCGTGTTCCTTCATACCGTGACCCCTGCCGCACAGGTAAGTGAAGGAACAAGGGTGAGTTTTAGTCAGTAAAAGTTTGACTCGCCGTTCCGCTCCACCTACAGTGGGAGAGGTCATTTGAGTACTTCCCATTCGAAAAACAAAATCGTTAATTATAACTAATATAGTAAAGACAGTCTTTTTAGGCAACAATATAATATAGCTGAATGTGTGGCTTGTGTATTTATTTTGGAGATGAGACACGACAATGAAGCTCATTTTTTATAATCTTTTGCGCCATACTTACGGACGGCTTATTCAGAGACACATTGTACGAACAAGTACACAGGATGTAGAAAGACAAACGGCACAGTCTTACGTTTGTCACATTGTGTATATTGAACTAAGTAACATTGACCCCACCCACTTTTGATGGGTGTTGGGAGACGAATTTTGATGTGAACAGTCACTGTTTCAGGGTTCGATGGATATATATATCAATTTATATATATCATGATATATATCTGATATATATCAAACCATTTTTGTGATATATATCAAAATTTATGGTATGTTGAATTTAAGTACTTTTACCGACGCGCTACTGGCATATTCGTCGTTTTTCTGTCTTCAGACCGTAATACTTCGAAATTACCAAGTAGGTACTGCAATCAATAATAATAGTGCAACGTAAAAGAGCCAAAATAATTTTCAATTCTATCATCTGCAAACATACCTACTCCTTAAAAGTGAAGTGTAGTGTTAATCCTTTAGTCAACAGGCGATTTGACAGTTCTAGCTGACTAGAAAAAGACTAATTTGTTATTTGATTATAACTCGACTAAGTACAAATATTAGGATTTTTAAGATATTTTAATTTTGTTTCCCTAATATTTATAGACTTTGTTTTCTCAGAAAAAGAAGGTTATTTTAGTTGATTTTTGTGAACTATAAGATTTTATGTTTATTTTGTTAAATAAAAAGTAAAAATATGTTGTTTTTATATTGTAATAAATTCATAATAATAAACTGTCATGTAGGTACCTGTTGAAATCGTATAGGTAGTAATAAGATAATAAAATGGCAGTCTTAAGAAATGGATATAAATATCGGATATATATCCGATTTTGGATATATATCGGATATATATATCATAAATATCCGATATTTTGATATTTATTATAAATATCGGATATTTTCGAACCCTGCACTGTTTACAGCAGTGTACAATGTAACGCACGCAGAAAATTGTGCATATAGGTGCAACAGTGCACTGACAGCCTCCGTGGCGTAGCGGTAGCGGACGCGGCCGCTGCGCAAGGTGGCGCGGGTTCGATCCCCGCACAGTGCATATATTTGTATGCATGAATATGAATATTTGCACTGGTCTGGTCGTGCCTCGGAAAGCACGTTAAGCCGTTGGTCCCGGTTGCCATACAAACATCTAGTGGCAGTCGTTACGGGTTGTTGGAGCCCTCAAAGGTCTTAACAATTGGTCTAACTGCAATGCTTACATATCACCTTCGGGTTGTGGAGGTCAGACGGCAGTCGCTTCACGGAAAATATCGAAGTTTAGCCAAAATCAGCAGTTAGACTGGTAAAGCAGACCCCAGACACCAAAGCTGAAAAGGCTTCGGATGCGACTGGGATTAACGCTGTGATGATGATGATGAGGTGCAACAGTGCAGTGGTGGTAGGCCAGAATATCGGCTGCCGGCCGAAGTAAAAACCCACCAGACAGTCATGCCGACCAGCGATTTGTCGTGTTCCGGCATGGTGTCTGGTGAAGCCGTACGGAAGACGGGCCTGAGCAATTTTGTTACGATGTGTGCTGGGTACGATGCGCCAAATGTTGTTGTGTCGGGAGTTTGGTCGTGGAGGGTCTCCAGATCAATCTCCCTCTGGCGCAGCATCGTTGGTCGTGTTGTTGGGTTTAACATTGCATCACCTCGCTCAACTGCCGTCTTCCTTCCTATTCCTAAGTTTTTTAAGTGAATAGGCTTAATAAACTAATGCGCTTTACCATCAACAATTGCATCACTGCTGACCATCAGGCGGGATTGCGGTCAAGTACTAGTTTAAATAAAAAAAAAAGTTAAAAAACTAAAACCCAACTACGACAAAAAACGACGCTGAAAAAGTATAAAACAAGATTTTCAGAATACTGAACTGAACAAAGTTGCTAATGTAGTTGCAAGTAAATGGACACAGTAGTAATGTCATACAATACTATTCTGAAGTATGCAACATTCACTATGTAGAGATAAATTTTCATGTTTGGAAAGGCGTAGTCACACGTTACATATACCTACCTACCGTAGCACTTGACAACGTGTGACTACGCCTTTCCAAACATGAAAATTTATCTCTACATAGTGAATGTTGCATACTTCAGAATAGTATTGTATGACATTACTACTGTGTCCATTTACTTGCAACTACATTAGCAACTTTGTTCAGTTCAGTATTCTGAAAATCTTGTTTTATACTTTTTCAGCGTCGTTTTTTGTCGTAGTTGGGTTTTAGTTTTTTAACTTTTTTTTATTTGTACTATTTTGGTGTTAAAGTGTATTTGTGGCGCATATTATTAACAAAAGTTAAAGTGATGAACTAAAAACTAGGTACTTGACATATTACATCTACACGCACATATAACAACATAAGCCCGAAGGCATATAGCGCAGAGGCCTTTTTATGGGAGATTTAGCCAGTTATAAAACTGTTTCCGCCTTCACCGCGTGGAGTTACTCCCAGCTTATGTCGTTCTCATTAGTGCATTACATATTCTAATAATGTTCACACTGCTCTACATTGCATAAAGCGATTCACAGTTCCCGTGATCCGCGCTTTACTCTTATCGCTCATATTTAACATCATTAAAGTATTCTTGTAATTATATACAAGCATAAAGCACTCGTGAAGCTCTTTCACGTGATACCAAACACGGTATATTTATTTTAATTTTATATTAACATAGAACTTTTTGTCCGCTAGAGGGTGCAATACTAAATTTGGTGACAAGCTTTATAGCTCATAACTAACAGAATATCAAGGCCCTTCTAATGGTAATGCAGTGGTCTTATTCTGATAAGTAGTAAAGAAGCTATGAACGAAAAGATGTGAATTATATGCAACCAGCCCATGAATACAGGTAAAGTCGCACGCAAATGCTAGCAATATATATATATATTCAAAATGTACAAGTAAAGGGCTTTCAAATGATACCAAATACGGCATATTTATCTTAACTTTAGTTTTTTACTCTGTATGTTTTGTCCGCTAGAGGGCGCTACAGTAAATTTTGTGAAACCCCATATAGCCTATAACCAGCGGACAATTAAGACGCTTCTAATGATATATCATTTGTCGAATTCTGATAAGTAGTTTAGAAGTTACGAGGGAACAGATGAACATACATACATACATACATACATACATACATAGCCTGTCAAAATCATAACCCTCCTTTTGCTTTGCCGTAGTCGGGTAAAAAGTTGGAACATTGAATCATAATACAGTATGTTAACTAACAGAGGGCGTTCCCGTTAACCCGAAATAATATAGCATACATACATGCTAAAAAAAATATTTCCATTCGAAAACAAAATGTTTTAAAAATTTTTCCAATAAGAAAATATTCAATAAAAATTTTAAATTGACATGTAAAAGAAACACACTGTACACGCGAACATGAAAGACGGCAACGTCGCAATTTATTTATACATGACGACTACTATTTTGATTTAAAACAGGTTTCAAATGTATTTCCAATTAGAATTTTTTTTATTCGGATTTTTTTATGCTTATTTTTTCTATGCTGATATTTTTATTTTAATCTATTAATGATATATATTAACGAGTTTAAGGGAACGCCCTCTGTTATTTAACATACTGTATATATGATAAAATATTCGTAGCCAACAGGTTCATGGGCAATACTACCATAGAAAAAAATCTCAATAATAGGCCGTAAAACTCTCGAGTCGGCTTCAGTACATCGTTTGTGTGGTGTTCTCCAGTACACTGCGGCAGTATCCGGCAGACGGCGTCGATCCTAACGATGTCTCGCGACTGTCTCCGCACCGGCGACAAGGCGCTCGTGCGCTTCCGCTTCATCAAGCATCCCGAGTATCTCAAGAGGGGGCAGAGGATGGTACGTTCTTTTTTTATTGCCATTGAAACTTGCCAATGTTATATCGTAATTGATTACTCCACTTATGACAAAACCTCCCTGTTAAATGAAACTTCACTAAGATTGAATGTCATAATCACAGACCAAATAGGTACAGGAAAGAGCTGTTGTAATTGGATTTCCCTAAGAAACATCGCGTGACAATTTGCGAGATGAGGGGGCAAAAAGTGGGTAGGATCTTGTTAGAATATAGAAGAGAATACATATTTGAAGACTATAAGAACTATTCTAAAATTATGAATTAAATTATTTACAACTGAAATGTAAATGCCATTCATAGCATCAGAACGTCTGTCCGAGTAGTTTTTACAAGACACAACATTTCATCCTGTTTTTTTACTTAATAACATGAAAATGTCAGCGTATACAAGTTGTGCACAGTACGAACGACGACAGTACACTGACTAAAGCCACGCCCACTGTGATGACGTCAGGACCTTCTTGAGAATCACAGTGCACAGTTACTTAGGCCGCCTATTCTCTGTATTTGCTCTGTGGTCTCAATGCTCTTGAAGCGAAATCACTTTCGCACACAAGGTCTGCTAGGTGAGGTCATCCTTACTGACTTTGCTTGAAAGAAACACTGAAAGTGACATTAGGGTGGTAAAGTAATTATGAGGTCGATACCTAAAGAAAATTGCATATTTACATTACGTTCATGTTCTTCATAAAAGTTCAAGTATTGATGTGCCGGACAGGTGTTCCGTGAAGGACGCACGAAAGCAGTTGGCAACGTGCTACGACCTGAGCCCGCCGCCGTGAAGACGCAGCCGCGCACCACCAACACGCGACACGACCGACGGTCGCAACAGTCGCACGACAAGCCCGACACGCTCGCGACACATGTGGTAAGATGGCGTCGCTGGTGTGCCACGTGAAATCAAATCAAAAAGACTCTTTCATATCTTTTTGGCATAGGGGAGGGGTAACTTTTGATAAGCGGTGTTGCCAGTTATTAAACTATTGTGCTGTCGTAGAAAGCAAAAGATATCTAGAATAGATCTTGAAAAATGAGGGGGTGCCCAAACCTCCCGACTGCTTAATGCTCCCCTATCCTTTTTCAAACTCTGTGATATGAGAACAAAATGTGGCAAAAATTAAGGACAGGAGTTTTGGCGGAAAAATTAAGCTGAGTGTCACGCTGATTTATCATTAAACTTTTAAATTATTTATAGTGCGTGATTTATGTAGTAAAAAGTGCATTCAGTAAATAATTCATAAAGAACATTGAGATATCGCAGCATAGTGGCCTCATCATGGCTTTGCCTGAAATCTCCCTCGTAGACGTGTCACGTGGCCGTCTTTGTTTGATATGAATAATTCATTACGTGACATTGGCTAATGCACAAACCAAGCGAAGCCAAAAAAGAAAGAAAGATTTAAGACAGTCTCCCAAAAACAATTTTCCTGTAAATACCACAGCAACTAAAAGTCATTGTATAATTGAACTTGACAGCAAGAGAGTGACGTGACAGCGACGGACTCTCCGTTCGAGGTGCAGACGGACAAGCGAGGTGCGGGGGGCGCGGGTGGAGCGGGCGGCGCGCGGCGAGGCCGCAGGCGACACGACAAGCCGCCCGACGCACCCGCCGCCGTCGCCGCTGCCGCCGCCAACTAACATCACACCAGCTGCCGGCTCCGGCCCCAACCGGGACGTTTACAGATACTTCACTGCAGTACAACAGACGGGCGCTAGGGAGTGACATTTTCAATATTCTTCGAGTTCGACGATATTGCCTGATTTAGATAAAATTTCAAAATTATTATTATTATGTTATGTCAATAGTGTTAAAGTTTGAAGGTACTCCTGTAAATATATTTTTATAGCTTTAAGAAATTATTTGTTTTAATATTTAATTAGCATCCCTAGCGCAGCTAATTCGTCCAAAAGCACTAAATCAGAGTACAAGGTACTTAGGTCTCGTATTAATTTTGTGTTACAACTTGTAACATATGCAATACGAATTATCAGGTGTACAAATAAATTTCCGCCCTTTTTTGAACATGCGAGCATTAATAAGAGAATAATTTTGTCATATCGGGAATAGTAATGAGCACGATTTTCCTCTTCCTTCTATTTTCCTCCTCAAGCTTCCAATTCCGTGTCTCCGTACGATTTCAGTCTTCTGCCATATTCCTTCTTCCATATCAAAGCCACAGTTTCTAAACTTCTTTCGCTTAAAGCAGCTTCACTAGTACAAAACACAGGACACCGACCTTCCGACCATCGCGACGTGTTCAACGTAACCTCCCGTCCCTTGTCCGATGAAGGCCAGCCCGTGCCGCAATTGAGCCAGTAAATATAAATTCTCAACCTTTCGAGTTTGTTTCGGCGTTTCTTCTCAGAGCTAGAAAAAGCCGCGGTCTTCATATCGAAATAATAAAAAATTAAAGTAAATCTAAAGTTTCCCCAAGTGACGATTATTGGGCACAAAAAGAAATTTGTGATACTGATACAGAGTTACTAATACTCCCAAGTGTATGTTTTTACCAATGTTTCTCTCTACTACTATATCTATCTATCTACTGACAATTTTTAATGTAACCTCTTAGGTCCGTATTCCAGAAGGAAACTCAAGCATTGATCTCTGTTTAAGCATTACTTAAAACTAGTTTCAACCAATCAAATGGCTTGAAACGAGACTTAAGTAAAGCTTGAGTCTTGAGTGACGTTCTGTAATACGGACGTGAGTGAGGATATCTTTTGCTAAATGGCAGAATCTTATTTGTACATTTGATATATGTTATGTAGTGTGTGTTTACTGATCAGTACACACTCATGGACAACAGTTACATATTTTTGACTAAATTATACTTACCTATTATTAATGATAGATGGTCTCTTAATGTATCTTGTAAGGTTTCTGAAAATTCATCAAGTTTATAATAAATATATTTTTCATAGTTAAACAATATATGCGTGAGACATATTGCAATACAATAGGAACAGAACAAGTATGCAAGCTTTGCAACTGGATTTTCTATATTTATATCAAAATAGTTATTTTTTGTTATTGAAATTCTAAATATTTTTAGCAAAATTCTTGAGAATTATCTGTTGTTTTGGAATTAATAGTTTTATTTTAATTTGCTTAATTTTGATTTCAATGTGATTGATATTTCTTGAGAATTATCTGTTGTTTTGGAATTTATAGTTTTATTTTAATTTGCTTAATTCTGATTTCAATGTGATTGATATTTTCATTAAGTAAACTAGGTTCGTACAATATGAGTGTTGATCAGTTACTTTGAGCAGCAGTCAGTGGTGACAGAGGGATGAATCTGTTTTTATATTTGTAACTATTGCTACACATAATTCAGTGATAGTCTGGCTAGCTGCTCTACTCCATATCATAATTCAGTATTTTGATTACTTCACAGTACCAAACTATGTGATTTTTGTAGTTTAAGGAAATGAATATTTTTATGGTTTGTTCAGAATGAGTGAAATAAAACTAGCTCGGATTAAATTTGCAGTATTATTTAATATCTACAAGTGAAAAGTTATAGCTAAATACACATGTAGTTGAATTTGGACTAAGCTAAAATTTATTTACATTATTTCTTCAATTGTTTCTTAGCATCCTGAATCCCTTCCTTTAAGTTTTCATTTAATTTTTTCAAGAATGAAATTATTCTGTTAACTTGTTCAGGATTTAACTTATCCATGTCTCCCAACTTCACCTTGCTCTTGTAGAACATGGACACTGCCATCTGTGCAGCACGCCTCACTGGGTAGGACTCTGCAATCTTCTGCACCAGGCGTTCATTATTGGCAAGGTATTTTAGTAAAGCTCTGAGAGGCATAGTATTGAAATAAATCACTTGAATGAAGTTTCAAATGAGCACATATTACGATATTTCTGCAAGAGCTCTCTTTTTAGCCTCAGCTGTGTTCTCAGTATTTCAAACTGCTTCAACTGGTCCTGCTTGTTGTAATCTATGCCAGGCAACCGCTTTATCTGGAACAAACCATAGTGACTGACACACTTCATATCTTAGATTGTTATGTAAACTAACCTACAATATTCATAATGTGAAATAAATTGGAATCTGAACAGATACTATGTTTATGGTTCAGGACTACAGTATGACATTTTAATCGTTTTACAAAAATGTTTCACGGACTGTATCCGACCTTATATACGCCTAGCCGCGATTATTTGTTTTCTACCTTTAATTAAGATAATAGGTACAACGAAAAATAAATAATACATTAGAAATACGAAACATCCTGTTAATAATGTTTACATATCAAACGGACACAATACCCACTCCGCGCAAAATTCTATTGGTCAATCCCATCTCATTCATCATTTTTTGCAAGGAACGCAGCGCGCGCGAAACTAAAAAAACTAGCTGGGTTCAGTTGGGTTCTAACCCCGGAAGTCAAACGTTGTGCGCGGGCGACTAGGTATCACACGTCGATCGTTAGTACGAGTGTAGAGTACCTAGTGCACAAGGATTAATTAGGTTGTCTGCCTACTTCATGATGAGTGATAGAAACTATCAGTACTCGAATATCGAGTGGCCCCTCAGCGGTGGAACTTACGTAGATATGATAATGGAAGATGTACCTGTCAGCTGTTTGTGTGGTCTGAAGTAAAGGGACTAGTGATGAGTTCAAAGGAGCACGCAGTGTTTAAAATCGCACGCAATTAAAATAGCAAATAGTTGCTACTTTTGATACAGTGAAACAAGACAGAGTGACTTTAAATAAATTAAAAGACAGTATTCAAAAGCGTGCATAGCAGTTGCGGATACAGGTAAAGGCTATTTATCTACATAATACATGTAAATAAAAAGTGATAATTTGTAAAGACAAAATTAGTAATTAGTGTAAATAATTCAGTTTATTCCCATTCTTTAAATATGCCAGAAACACAGGTGCGCGGCAATGTAGAAAGTACTCGTTCTAGCAAACACTCAAACAGTAACAAAAAATGTTCGCACTCGTAAATAGGTACATGTTAGTTGTGGACTCGCGCCGACGGGTAGGTAGTAGGTACGGACGACAGTAGGTCAAGCTACCCGAAACTGCCAAATATTCCCAATCAACCTTGAGCCTTAGCGTTTTAAAGATAAAGTTGAAAATCTAATAAAGAAATCTGACAGATTGTAGTAGCTTGATGTACTATCATCTGTACACATTTTTTGTTTGTGAACAAAAATGTGCGTAAACAATTTCGGTGGAATTTTGCCTAAATTACAACGACAATTTAGCAAATTGATAAGTTATTGAAATCGGCCGTATGTTTCTTGGGAAGAAACGTAAGTACTTAGGTAACTATGGTCAATCAAATTCCCATTTCGGGCGCGAGAACAAGTACAAACAGGTCGCGACTGCGGTCGAGAGGCCGGCCCGCGCCCGCGCCTTTCAGCTATCATTCGCTTGATAGTTTGCAAACAAATTTTCACTTGCGCGTCATAGTAAATAAATAATCAATCGTTGGTGGTAAAGCGCACAAGTTTATTAAGCCTATTCACTTAAAAATCTTAGTGAGTAGGAAGGAAGACGGCAGTTGAGCGAGGTGATGCAATGTTAAACCCAATAACACGACCAACGCTGCTGCATCAGAGGGAGATTAATCTGGAGACCCTCCACGATCCAATACAATAACATTTTGCGCATCGTACCCGATCTGATCAGTGATTGTTGACATAGGTAATGCCTTTACGTAAAAGATCCCTAATTTGGGCGTTAGTACACTCGGCATTCATACCGAGTACGAATATCAAAAACCCCACCGAGTACCGAGTATCGACTAAGTACTCAGTCCATCACTTTGATTCGATTTTAACACGAAAAAGTTTTTGACGGTCCTAAGCCCGTAAAAGTATGAAGGGAGAATTGGAATTAAGTTGATTTTAATTTACAAACTGACTTACGCACTGATAGTAAGAAACCTATCTTGCGCTGGTTGAATGAACTCGCCACGCCCCGCCCCTCGACCGCGAGCCGCTACATTGATACCTGCGCGCTCGCGACAGGGTGTTTTTATTGTTTTTAACCGCGTGATAATAATGAACAACATTTTTATTTTTAAATTAATGAAATCTCATAAATACCTATTTTTATTTTATGAACGTTAACTAATCATTGGATACATGGTGTGGGCTGCCGTTGTAAGACGGTTAAAAAATCATGGTGTATAATAACTATTACCTGAGTACGCGCTATGTCAAATTTCTTTTGCAATTCGAGTACCCGTTGACTGCAGTCTTGAGATTCCCTGGCTTTGGCAGAGTTGTCGTGGAAGTCCCTCTCAACACTAAAACATAAATATTTATGAGTATATACAGTGATAATGATGACGGATATCTAAAAATAAGAGCACTATTAAAAGTACCTTCGTATTATTTCGTAAACAATCGGTAAGAAATCTACATCTACGTCTTGCACAGTTAAAGGACTAAAGTTGTTTTGTTCAGAATGATCGGTGTTATTTTCCATCGTATGAAGGTGTCATGAGCTGTACACAAATGAAAAAAACGCACTTGCCTAAATATAAACGCTATCAATATACTAAAACCTAATTTTACAAAAAATACCAAATCGACAAACAGAATTCTGAATGCGAGGCAAATACTGTCAATGTCAAATTGTTTTTTTTTTTTTTTTTTAATTTATTTCTGACCTGGATTCAAAGTCCTTTAGCCGTATACATTATAATATAAACCCTAATACAAAAGCAACAAAAAATGGAATCTTACAAACTATACAGACAATAATACGAGGGATAACAATGAATATTAAAATTAAAGTTAATTTCTAAAATAAATGACTAAACTTTTACAAATAAACAAACAAATTAAGCTAAATTTTTTCTATTGTTGTTGTAATGAATTTAAAGAGATGAACAAAAAACTGCGGTCTATTTAATAAATCTTTGACGTGGCGGGGTAAATTAATATGTATTGCTGGACGAGTACTGTCACTATCACTCTCACTATTGTCAGTGTCACTGTCAGTTATTTCTTGGAAGAGTAGCTGTCGCTGGTTGTTGAATTTTGGGCAACAGAAAACAAGATGTTGCAAATCGGAAGATTCCTCAGGACAATGCTTACAGTGACTGTTCTGATAGATATTGATTCGATGGAGATGTGTAGGAACAAGGCAATGACCAAGCCGCATTCTTGATATAATCGTTATGAATTTCCGGCTTCTTTTTGCGTCAAGTTTATCATACCACGGTCTTATTGGTAAGTTTTTCTGCACCTCAGCATACCACTTTCCTTTGGTCTCAACTGTAGTGTCCCAGTGCTCTTTCCAAAGCTTTCGCAAATTGGTTTTGAAGTAAACATAGTAATCGGAGAATGGTACTCGCTGTGATTGACTGTCATCTCGATTAGAATCTGTATGTGTTATAGTATCAGCAATCTCATTACCATCTATACCACTGTGGGAGGGAACCCATATAAATTCTATATTAATGCCCCTGTTGTGTAAATTTTCTATGAGAGTACATATTTTAAATAAAATGTAGTTAGTTTTGTAGGACTGAAGTCCATAAAACAATGAACTTAAAACGCTTTTAGCATCAGTGGCTAAAACAATATTTACATTACTTACACTACTAGTTATATACATTAGACATTTAAGGATAGCATAGCTTTCTGCAGAAAAAATACTAAAATTGCTATTTAACTGAATGCTTTCACTGTAATTGGCTTGTGGATCATAAAAGGCTGCTCTTACATTTTGTTCTTTTTTAGATCCGTCTGTATATATAAAATAACAATCAGGTCTTTTATGTTTGAATTCTAAGAAATCTGTTTTATTTTTTATTAAATCTAAATGAAACTTATTTCTATCATAGTTTATGAGACTGTTATATGAGCATTCATAAATTGGCCATTTCTTACATTTATGTACATCTTGCGTTTTACTTTTAACATGACTATAAATAGTTATAATTTCAGTTCCAGAAAGAAGTGACTGAGGAGATATAGTAGGCATGGGCATGAAGTGCATAGCCTCTCTCATGTTGTGAAGTTTAGTGTTGAGAGGATTATCTGAAGCAACTAACTTTAAAAAGAATCTTTCTGCTAGTTGAAGCCTTCTAAGGAACAAAGGAGGTATGCAAGTTTCCACTTCTAATGAGTTTATAGGAGTAGAGCGCATTGCTCCACAAATTAGCCTTAACCCTATGTTTTGTATTACATCCAGTTTGTGGAGGTAGGAATTATTAGCATTTAAGTAAGCCAAGCTACTGTAGTCAAAGTGGCTTCTGACTATGCTCTTATACAACATACTCATAGTATTGGGGTCTGATCCCCAGTAAGTACCTGCTAAATGGCGTAAGATATTTATACTTTTCATAGTCTTCTTACTAATATAGTCTATATGTTTATCAAATTTTAAATGTGAATCTATTACTACACCCAAAAATTTATGGTGGTCAACAATGGGAATTTCTGTGTTATTATAATAAATTTTCATTACTGTATTTTCTTTACTGAATATTAAAAGTGAACTCTTTTCTGGACTCACTTCTAATTTAAGTTTGTTATGATAATATCTATACAATTGGTTTAAAGCATTATTTATGTTATTTTTAGCTATATCTATATTTTGATTTATACTATATAATAGTAAATCATCTGCAAATTGTAAGATGTTGACCATTTCAGTATTGACATATTTCAAAATCTCTGAAGTATATAGATTGTACAGCAAGGGCGACAAAGTAGCACCTTGCATAGTTCCTTTATTAGCAAATCTAGGGCCATGCAGTTTATTATTGTACTTTACAAAAATAGTTCGATTACTTAAAAATTCAAATAACCATTTCAAAGTACTTCCTGGAATGCCAATGTCACATAAAACTTCAATAAGCTGTTCTATATTTACATTATCGAAAGCACCTTTAACATCTAAGAAAACACAAACCATGTTAGAATTACTGAGTTTGACTTGTTTAATGTCATGAATCAGAGACACAAAGCTTTCAGAGCAACTTTTACCTTTTCTAAAACCATGCTGAATTTCAGGAATTAAATTATTACTTTCTGAAAAGTATTCCAAACGTAGCTTAAGCATATTTTCAAATAACTTACCCAAACATGAAGATAGCGATATAGGCCTGTATGAAGAAGCAGTGTTTATAGGTTTATTTAGCTTTAATATTGGAATGACACATTGAGTTTTCCAGGATTTTGGTATAATATGACTTTGCCAAAGTTTGTTATATATACAAAGTAGTATTTTTTGAGCATTTGGATGTAACCTTTTAATAAGTAAATAGGGTAAATTATCTAAGCCTGGTGTAGTATCCTTTCTACTTTGTAATGAAGCAGTCATTTCGTTAAAAGAAAAAGGTTTATTAAGAAAAGAATTAGCTGCATTTTCTTGAGCACTATGAAACAATGATAACAACCTGTCTACATTGAAGCTGTGGTTGTCTGATAGATTATCTAGAAAAGTTGGAATCCATGTATCATCAAAGTTCTTATTGTGACTACTATTTCCAATTCTCTTAAATTTTTTGACATAATCCCAAATCCTTGAAACTGGAGTCATTCTATTAAAGCTGCTACACAAATTTTTCCATGACTCTGAGCTCTCAATTTTAATAGTTCTTTTCTTTTGAGCATCTAGTTTTTTATATTCTATAAAATTAGCTATAGTTGGACATGACTTATATTGCTTTAAAGCTTGTTTAGATGCATTCACGGCTACCTCACACTTTGCATTCCACCATGGGGCAGGTTTTCTACGAACAACATTACTATTTTTTCTCTTACTCTTAGGAATAGTTATATCTCTTAAATCATTTAAAGTATTTACAAAACGATTATACAATTCTAGGCAATCTTCAGAATCAATGGTTAAATTGGAAAACAAATTTTCAGATAGAGCATAAAATTCAGACCAGTTAGCTTTACTATAAATAAATCTTTCTTCCACAGGACCTACTTCATACATGCATGGTTGAATATTTACATGGAGGGAAACTGGATAGTGGTAGCTGCCTAAAGGATCATCTTGAACCTGCCAATTACACAAATGAGCAATCGAAGGACTAACAAGAGTGACATCTATTGCAGAAGCCTGCCTGTTGGGATATGGACATGTTGTTGGAGTACCATCATTTAATATGCAAAAATCTAAGTCATCAATCAAGTTATATATATTATTTCCTCTATTATTATTGCTATTGCAACCAAAACTGATATGATGTGCATTAAAGTCACCCATAATTATGCAAGGTTTGGGAATATTGTTAAAAATATGCCTAAGTTTATTAGTATTAAATCTGCCACTTTTAGGTGGACAATATACACAAAGTATACTGATATTCCCCGACTTTGTCTCAAAATTTATGGCTATGTTTTGGATATTTTCATGAAAGTTGGTGTTCAATACAGAATATTTCAATCCATGTTTAATTAAAATACCTACACCATTGCATCTATTTGTAGAGTTCTTGTAAATAAAATTGTAATTTGGAATATAAGGGATAATAGATTTATTACTAAGCCAAGTTTCATTAAGTAAACAAATGTCTATTTTCTTATCTTCAAGTAATTTATGTAACAATGTTTTCTTGCTCTGTAAACTTTGTATATTAAACTGAACTATATGTAAATAATTCTCCATTAAACTAAGTTTGATATAAATATTTCTTTTATTTTCTTAGCTGTTAAAGGTTCTTTATTTTTGTTATTACCTAGGGCCAATAATGATTTTACAATAGCATTTAGGATAATGTCATTGTTGACAATTGTATCTACATCTAAAGACTTCTTTACATTATTTACATTCAGAGGTGGATAGGCTTTCAAATCATTAGATGGTGGAGAACTCACCACAGTGGCATAGTTTTGCTGAGTATATTTCTTCATATTTTCATCTATTTTCTGTTTTTTTATTGGACAATCTCTGGATATTGCTAAATGAAATCCACCACAATTAATACAAGTTATTTCTTCCACATCACATTCTTTATAAGAGTGATTTCCACCACATGAGGAGCAGATCTGCTGAGGACTTCTGCAAACCTTGGCCGAGTGGTTAAACTTAAGACATTTAAAACATTGTAAGACTGGAGGTATATATTGATGTACAGGATAACGAAATAATTGAATGTAAGCATGTTGTGGCAATGTTGTAGTGGCAAAGGTTACGGCAACTGTGGTCAACGGGGTTAGTATGTTATCTATCTTTTTCATGAATCTTTTGATAGATATAACTTCGACATCGCACGTGATATTTTTATAAATTTCTTCGTTGGACATGTCTTTAGGTACATATTTTATAATACCTATTTTCTCAGTTAAGTGTGACGGTATGAATGCCTTCATTTTATTTTTTAATAAAAATTCATCCATTTTAAGAAAATAATTAGCTGGTATGGCTTTCCTAAAAGAGACTCCAATTTTGTGCGCATTGACACGGTGGACACCAGTAATGCCCTTAACATTTTCTGTAAATAGTTTCGTAAGTGATATCGGATTTCTGTTGCCTAGTTTTTCTTGTTCGGTTGATTGAACAAATACTGTGAAATCACCAGTACTGCTTTCTAGGAATTGTCTTTTATAATTGGGTTTGGTAAATATTTTGTACTTATCTTGCTGGTTGCTTGGGCTGGAGAAAACATTGTCGTATTTCCGTTTCTTTTTTCCGTCCCCAGGGTCCTCCCCATCACTAGGGGGGCCCATTTTGGTTTATTTTTAGTTTTCAGACGTTTATGATAGGAAAGGCAAGGAAAATTAACTTTTATTTAAATAGAAAATTTAAAGCTGCCGCTCAGGTCGACTTCCCGCCAAAAAGTCTGTCAAATTGTTATAAATGCAGTGTGACCAACCTTAAATTAGAGATCCTGCCCCACTTAGACAAGAAAACTGACAAATCCTGCCACAATCAAAAGGACAAAATGCCAAAATAATGCCAATTTAATTTAAAAGTTTAAAATAAATAAACACATTATTTTTTGAAGTTTTATTTAAAACTAGCTGTGCCACACGGATTCACAGGCTTTTTTTAAAGCAAAAATGCCCCGCTCCTATTGGTTGCAATGTGATGCTATATGGCCAAAAGCCTTCCTCGATGAATGGGCTATCAAACGAAAAAAGAATTTTTCAAATCGGACCAGTAGTTCCTGAGATTAGCACGTTCAAACAAACAAACAAACTCTTCAGCTTTATATGTATATTAGTAGGATAAATAATAGATCTTAAAGTCTAAAAGTCATCATCATCATCTCAGCGTTTATCCCGGTTGCATCCGCAAAGTGAGCTGAATTAAATTACACATTTCTATTAGCATCGTATTCTTCTGGATCACTTTCTTTAAACATCGCTTTTGTCATTTCTTTAGTTGGCTGGAATGAAATGCAGTCACCATATTCACTAATGCCCTGTCTAACAACTAAAATAGAGGCGACATGTTCATTAATAAATCTGTTCGGCGTTTTTGTTTTATCAGATTGATTTTCAAGAATATCCTTTCACAAGCAGCATTCGGCTTGTTTTTGAACCATTACCTCTTAAGGTATTAATTTTTTAACCATAATTTAATTTTTTACATTTTGGCATTAGAATTTCCTTCTAGAAACATTCAAAATTATTTTTTTTTAAATTTGACATAAGAATTTTTGTCTAGATACATTCAACATTATTTTCTTTTGACATTTCTTTTTAGGATTTTTATTATTTTATTTATTTTGTATTGTTCTTATCAACAAATTGCTCTGTTCTTTGGTTGTACTTGTAACTCATGATTCGAAAGTGCTTGTATCTAAGCATACTTGAATAAAGTATTATTTGAATTTGAATTGGATACTGCATCCTACTCTTTTTGTGAGCTGTAGCGGCTAGCGGCTATACTATATTGTTAATACTGCCGAAAGTGCCAAATCCTGCCAGATTTCTAAAACGTCAAACAAAAGTGCCAGAGAGTAAAATAAAGGGCTAAACCTGCCAAAAAGGCAGGATCCTGCCACATATGGTCACACTGTATAAATGTCACATTGGCTTATGTGAGTGTTGTCAGTGTTGATAATACAACACTGAAATGGGCAACACTTTATTCTGTCTTAGGTACCTTAATTATTGAAAAGTGCCTTATGTAGCAGATAAAGAGAAGATTATTAGATTATTTTCCGTCAAGCTTCAATGAGGTTACAAACTGAGTTAATGTGACAACAAAACAACCCGAAGTTTACGGATTTATATAGGTATAGGTATAAGTCTGATATTTTAAACATAGCTTGTATATTGCAATTCTTTTGAATAAATCGATAATAGATATAAACCGGTCTTAAAAGGCTCAGGAGCCAGCTCATGAAATTTCCATAAAAATAAAAGAGCAACTGTCATTTTGACATTATTTGAGATAGTTTTTTGACAACTTGGTTGTAAAATGGTTAATGGTGTGCGTTGTGTTTATTAAAACGATTTCAAATAAAATTTAAAAAAATGGATGAAGTTGCTAAACTAGAACATCTTTCACTTGTGTCGAAACTCTGCACTGAGCTAGACAACCATTTAGGATTGAACGACAAAGATTTAGGTAAGTTTAACGTATCAACTTAGTGATGTTTTCTATCTATTGGAGATCCAGTCCATAGGCAGTCCAGCATTCTTAATGCAATTCAATTTTACCTTAACTGGATATTTATTTGTGGATTCATTTCACTGCAGTTCACATAGAATTTCCTAATTTCAATCATGTGCAAGAGTGAATACGCGTTGTGTTCCACTTAGACTGAACGCACTCCGTCATCACATACCTATTGTCCTGGTGTCTGACACCATTTCTTTTTAATAAAATAAAGTCAACCCTGCACATGAAAGGATAATTTTTGCTTGATTTGTAGAAAAAAGGGTATACTACACACCTACTTGCAGACAATAAATCATTTAGCATGCCTTCTCCATGATTATAGGTGGAAACCAAGACATATCACATACTTTAGAAGATAGATTTTGTAGAATTGCAACTATTACAGTTTATCCTTAATTTTTCAGCCGAATTTATAATTGACATAGCTGACAAGAATCCCACATTCGACTGTTTCAAGAAGGCACTCATTGAAAATGGAGCCGAGTTTTCAGATTCATTTATGACTAATTTATTGCGAATCATACAGCATATGAAACCTGCCAACAACACCACACAGAAAGGTAAAACTAGTAAAGAGTATTCAGACCCAATGGCTTCTAAGTTTCCAGGTCTTGCAATTCCCAATGAGAAGCCTCCTACATTTTCATCAGATGAAGAGAGTGAAGAAGAAGAGGATGACAAGAAAGATAAAAGACTGACAGCAAAAGATATATTTAAAGATGAATTAAAGACTAAAACAAATGATGCTGTGGTTGATCAAGCCATGGCTGAGTTGGAAGCCCTGGCTCCATCACAAGGTTCTTTTACAGCCCCTATAAAAGAATCTTTAAAGAAAGATGTGAAAAAAAGAGAACGTAGCCGCAGTCCAGAGCATAAGGACATAGGTAGAAGAAGAGATCGATCTAGAGACAGAGTTAGGGATAGAAAAAGTAGGTCCAGAGAGCGAGAAAAGGACAGAAAAAGTAGGCGCAGCAGGAGTAGAGATCGCAGGAGTAGAAGTAGAGATCGCAGGAGTAGAAGTAGAGACCGCAGGAGTAGAAGTAGAGATAGAAGAAGACGATCCAAAAGTCGCCCCACCTCTAGTTGTCACAGGTCAAGAGACAGGCATAGGAGATCAAGATCTAAAGGAAGGGGATCACCATTAAGAAGAAAGACATCCCCAAGTAAAGGCAGATCCTCCCCATCTAAACGAAGATCATCACCTCCACGAGGGAGAAGGTCACCCTCTCATGAAAGAGAACACAAATATGGTGACTATGGCAAGAAGTTCAGGAGGAAAAGTCCTGAGGTTGAAATGAGTGATGACCCTGAGCCTGGGAAAGTAAGTATGGAATTATCACTATATATTATAAAATAAGGTCTCTTTATTTTCCCTATGTCCCTTTGTATGATTAAATCTTTAAAACTGTGCAACGGATTTTGATGCGGTTTTTTTAATAGAAAGAGAGATTAAAGAGGAAGGTTTGTACGTATAATAACATCCATTAAATTGTGGAGAAATATTATTATTTTTGAAGTTTCTAATGTGATGTCGTAAATAATTTCATTTTTCCGCGTTTGCAATGAAACGCAGGCTGAACCCTATGAGATTTAACAAAATAATATACTATGTATTGTCATCATCATCTCAGCGTATAATCCCGGTTGCATCCGGGGCTTCCACTTTGGGGTCCGCTTTCCTATGGATATGGCTCCATTTCGCACAAACTCTGGCATCCCGTGATATGAGATTTTTGGCACGCATGTCATCTCTTACAACGTCAAGCCAGCACTTCTTTGGCCTACCTCGCTTGTTCCGGCCCGGTGGAGGCGCCATGGCAAGACATTTGTTACCCACGTAAGATGCCGGTTTTCGTAAGAGACCGTACCAGCCTAGGCGACTCTCTTACAGTTTGTCTGCTATGTCACGGACACGGAGACTGCCACGGATGCGGGAGTTCCTGATGCGGTCGTTCCTGATGCGGTCTTAACGCGTAACTTCACACATCCACCGCAGCATATTCATCTCCGTGACACGCAGCTCCTGCTTGTGTCGCTCAAGCACAGGCCACACCTCACTGCCATACAGATTAATAAAATGATTTAAAAAATTATAACCACAGTTTCAGCAGGTCTTAATAATAATATAATAGTAATAACCATACTCTATAGTTATTTATTGTTATGAAAATTACAATAATAATGTAAGGGAAACTGATAAAATGTTTTGAGAATTAATTCCACCTTTGTACAGTCACAGGCACTAATAATAGGTCAACATGTGGGAACTTTCAAATCAAATAGGATTTTTTCAACAATTAAAGAAATCTATAGATTCAAAAATAGAGGACAAAATTGCTTTGAATAAAGCTAAGTGCACACATAGTTTTGCTTGTGACTGAACATTATCTGTTTTACTTGTATACAAAGTAACAAATCTTTTTTCCAGATCTACAGTGGAAGAATAGCGAACATAGTGCCATTTGGTTGCTTTGTCCAAATTGAGGGTGTCAGGAAGAGGTGGGAGGGTCTTGTACACATCTCTCAGCTGAGGTCTGAGGGCCGCGTCACCAACGTATCTGATGTCGTCAACAGAGGGGATAAAGTGAAAGTAAGATTTAAGAATAGATTTAATGAAAGATTTTATTTATGTAATTAAAATGGTTTGTAAATTGAAAAATCCTTGAGAACACATGTTTAATACAAGTTAATCTTTGAAAATCATAAACATGGGAATGTTTAAAATACCTATCATTTCTAGACGCTTCATTGAGCAAAAAAGTTATTATCTGCTTTTTGTTGTTTCAGGTGAAAGTATTGTCAATGACTGGACAGAAAGTGTCTCTTACTATGAGAGATGTGTGTCAAGAATCTGGTAAAGATCTGAACCCAGCATCACATGCACATTTGGAGGTAAGTATATTTTGGATCAAACACTTGTAGCAGAATCATGAATTACATACCTGTTATTTGTAATTATAATATCTATTTTATAAATGTAGGTATGATTATCTATAAAATTAATATTTGCCGCATTTTAGGCTGAACGCGAAGGTCGTAATCCAGACCGTCCTCCTCCAAACGCCACAGTGTTGGCAGGCCTACAGGGCGGACTTGATCCTGACGAAGACTCCAGCCGGAAGAGGGTCACCAGGATCTCCAGCCCTGAACGATGGGAGATCAAACAGGTAAAAGAAACTAAAATAATTTCTTTGGTAGGCTATGATTTTTATTTACAAACCACATACATTTCCAAAACTGCACATGTACAGAGAAGTATAATAATCTCCGACAGTGCTGCCACTGCACAAAAAAGCTGTTAGGTTTTTTAACCCCATTGAATTAACCCTGACTTTCATTCCACAGATGATATCATCCGGCGTCATAGATAAGAGTGAGTTACCGGACTTCGATGATGAGACAGGTTTGTTGCCGAAAGACGAAGACGGCGAGGCTGACATCGAGATTGAACTCGTAGAAGAAGAGCCTCCGTTCTTACAAGGTCATGGCCGCGCACTTCACGACCTGTCGCCTGTCAGAATTGTCAAGAACCCTGACGGTTCCCTCGCACAAGCCGCTATGATGCAGTCAGCGCTATCGAAAGAGAGAAGAGAACAGAAGATGATACAGAGAGAGGCAGAGATGGAAAGTGTACCCATGGGACTGAATAAAAATTGGATAGATCCTCTACCGGAAAGTGATGGTCGAGCTTTAGCTGCAAACATGAGAGGAACGGGGATTACTCCTCAAGATCTACCAGAGTGGAAGAAGCATGTGATAGGTGGGAAGAAATCTTCTTTTGGAAAAAAGACGAATTTGTCTCTATTGGAGCAGAGGCAGTCCCTACCCATCTATAAGTTGAGAGATGAATTGACTAAGGTTTGTATATAAGTATACTTAAAAAGAAAGTTGTTCCACACTAGGTATGTTCTGTATCCTGAGTGCGTTTACAGACATATAAACTCAAATACATAAAAAACCAGACTCCAAACTACTACTTGTAGGTCATACAAATATTTATTCCGTGCGGGAATCCAACCCTCGACATGCTGCAGAGTCAATCATTTAACCACTGTACCAACCATCAAAACATGACAATCTTATGACCTTTTTATTTCTCTCCCTTTTAAATACTGTCTGTCATCCCAAAACAAATGAGTTGCTCTGTTCTGACTCTGGAACATGCTTTTCGTTTAACAATGTCCATATCCTATAGCTTCAATTTCATTATTATTAACTAGATTCTCTATATAATTTTCTTACCAAGAAATTCATCACAATTTTTGAAATAATATCTTTTCACCAAATAGGCTGTAGCTGATAACCAGATCCTGATAGTAATTGGTGAGACGGGGTCAGGCAAAACAACTCAAATCACTCAGTATCTCGCGGAATGTGGCCTGACCGCTCGCGGGAAGATTGCGTGCACGCAGCCTCGTCGTGTGGCTGCCATGTCCGTGGCCAAGCGAGTGGCCGAGGAGTTCGGGTGCCGGCTGGGCCAAGAGGTCGGGTACACCATCCGTTTTGAAGACTGTACCAGTCCTGAAACTGTTATCAAGTGAGTGTTGCTTTGCTTGTTAATCGAATCACCCAGCAACTAACTGAGTTGTCGTGGTCACATAGGTGGTTGCTCCATGTAATTCAGGGAAATCTGGTTTGATTGGAAGCTGGCCCAATATAGTTGGGTAAAAGGTGAAGGAAGACATCTTGAGGAAACCTGGACTTTAAGTCTGAAATCGCCAACCCGCATTGAGCAAGTGTGGGGATTACGCTCAATCATTCTCTGTATGGGAGGAAACCTAGCAGTGGGATGATAAAATGGTTAATAATAATAATAATTCATTTAATTCAGATTACTCCATATTTGTTAGTACAATTTTAAGCTTATAGACTAGTGTTAGTAACAATATGACAAAGATACATTTTTAACAATAAATGGCGAATCGAGTGGAGTCCCCGGTGATGGTGGAAAATCGCTATAAGACTGCGTGCAGTCTGATCCAGCGAGCCAGCATCGGAGAGTCCCAGCGGTCCACCAACACGCGCAGGATGATATTGGGACTGTCACGCGTGCGTCGTAAGATGGAAGCGCACCATTCGCGCATGATGGCCGCAAAGCCGTCCGTACCAGCCTCCGCAAACATTGCCGAGGCGCTGCAGTAGCGCGGCAGTCCCATTAGCACGCGGAAAGCATTATTATATTAAATGCGCATGCGCAGATCGCTGTATGTGCGCTGCGTAAAGTTGACCCACAGACAGCAGGTGTAAAAGGACTGACAGTACGCTTTAAATAGCGCAACTTTGACAGTCCCCGTGCACCGTGCAAACCTGCGGGCCAACATGTTGCATCGGACAGACAGCGACCTGCGTTCCCTTTCTATATCAATACCGTCCTTAAGGTTGTCGGTGACCCAATGGCCCAAATACTAATGATGATGATGAAAGGCTAGGCAGATGTGTAGACTTATTTCCTTTTCATCATATTTCTAATTATTGGCATTTTCAAATTCCGTCTGACCAATACGGAAATACACAAAGGCAATTTCAAATTGTTCTCATAGACTGACCACCCCCATTTAAATGTTTGTGGCGACATCTATATCGCCACATGTGAAGTACACACCACAATGACGTTACGCGAAATCCTGCATCACGCAAGCGGAGTTTACAGCGTTACTACTTGTTGCGCGGAAGTTCCTCCCTTTTCTCCTATGGAGGCGATTGGAACTTTAAACCCTCGTGTCTTTTTTTAATTGATTGCAATAATATTTTGTATTTATACATCGTTTAGAACATTATTTTTTGTTTATGCGAAACCGGAAACACGTGTCCAGTATTTTTAAGTAAAGAATCTATGTACAAAAATTAAAAAAGATATGTAAAACCACAAAGTTATGAGCTTGCTATATTACTTGGTTGTCCCAACAAAAATACGGTCCACGCTCCGTTTGGACGGGCGAACCGGGTGCGTTGACCTGTGGCGTCAGTAGAGCGCGGGCATGCGCACGCGTAAGCTGCATATCGCGCTCAGTAATGGTTACTGAGCGCGATATGCAGCTTACGCGTACTGTAATATTTTCTAAATGTATTTGTGGAAAAATATAACACGGTGCAAAAATGATTGGAATCGATTCAGTTGCTTATTCTGAACAAACTGTATTCAGGTTTCGTATAAAGTAAAAATAACGTCGTATAAATAATTAAATGTAATGATTGTAAACTTAACAATGCACTGGCTCCGAAGCCACTGTTCACGAACTAAATTAAATTTACGTTCAGTGCATCTTTTTTTTTTTATTTTATTGAAAAAAGGACAGAAAATAAAGTGTTAGTTTAGACCTGTCAAATTACTCCGCTCCTGACGTAAATATTTGACGTATTTTTTTGTCGCCATGTTTATAATCGCGTCTAACTCTAAACTGTCTATGGAGTATCTTAATTTGACAGGTTTAAACTAAAATGTTATCTTCTATCCTTTTCTTGACATTTCATTAAGAAAAGGATAGAAGATAACATTTTAGTTTAATCCTGTCAAATTATCAGCGCCACTAACACAGAAATCAATTCACAGGTACATGACAGACGGTATGTTACTCCGCGAATGCCTCATGGACCTGGACCTCAAATCCTACGCCGTCATCATGTTAGACGAGGCTCACGAGCGTACCATCCACACGGACGTACTCTTCGGCTTACTCAAACAAGCCGTGCAGAAACGACCAGAACTCAAACTCATCGTCACATCAGCTACGCTAGACGCTGTCAAGTTCTCACAGTACTTCTTTGAAGCCCCCATCTTTACCATCCCCGGTAGAACTTTCCCTGTCGAAGTCATGTACACAAAGGAACCTGAGACTGACTATCTAGACGCATCTTTGATTACTGTGATGCAAATACATTTGAGAGAACCTCCGGGGGATATTCTACTGTTTTTAACTGGTCAGGAAGAGATTGATACAGCTTGCGAGATTCTCTATGAGAGGATGAAGTCTTTAGGCCCAGATGTGCCAGAACTAATCATTCTTCCCGTATACTCCGCGTTGCCATCTGAAATGCAAACGCGTATATTCGAGCCAGCACCTCCTGGGTCCAGAAAGGTCGTCATAGCTACCAACATTGCGGAGACTTCGTTGACCATAGATGGAGTTTATTATGTTGTCGATCCTGGATTTGTGAAGCAGAAAGTTTATAATTCGAAAACTGGAATGGACTCTTTGGTTGTGACACCTATTTCACAGGTAAATGATGGTCAAATTAAAAAATGTACTAATAGTAATAGTTAGATTAGTAGTCAAGGGCTGTAAGGCATCAATTGCAGCCCGAGATAGTGCAATTATTGATGCTTACACCCGAGCTAACTACTCTGCTTTATATCTCGATTATGAGGTAAATAGAAAAAAAACGGCATCACAAAAATAAAAGTTTTCTATTGCCGCCTTATTTCATCTTTTTTTTTTTATTATTTTTTCAAGAACGAAATTGAGCTTCGCTCTTCGATATTTAAAATTGATGACGATTGTACTCATATGAAGACAAGGCTGAATAGCGAAACGACCTCTTTTGTCATTTGGCTGGGCTGAATGCATAATGTCTATTTCCAGTATGATGATTAGATGTAGGTATGCGAACTTTTTCGAAGAGTGAAGAGTTTTTTTTACTTACCGCCCTAGGGCTTTTGTAGCTATATTATTATCCTATAGCGCTAATTGGTCACCTACAAGCTCCAGTTGAAGGTAATAAGGACCTACTTACCGAATATGAGAGATGTAAAACTTTTTAATAGCACAATTCATATTTTCAAGACACTGAATTGTATACATTGTGTAATCTTTATTTTATCTACGTTTATTGAATGCTTTGTTGTTCGGTACAGGCAGCAGCAAAACAACGAGCGGGCCGCGCTGGTCGGACCGGCCCGGGCAAGTGTTACCGACTATACACGGAGCGCGCCTACAGAGACGAAATGTTACCCACACCAGTGCCAGAGATTCAACGCACCAATCTAGCTACCACTGTATGTATACTCCCCGTGAACACTTTGACCTGTTGTTAAGAAGTGACTCTAGTGGCGTTTTCTCCATACAAACGTAGTCCGCTGTTTTCTTCGTGGCTAACGCTTTTAGGGAAATGATTTTTTTGTCTACAATTTTACACCTTGATTATACGCGCCCCTATTATTTGATTTTTTCGAAAACTTAATTCATAAGAGAAATATGATGTTTCAAAAACCCGAAAAATAACCCATTTATACCGCGATGTTCAGACGATTATTACACAAATGTGATGAGTTTTTGACAACAAAAGAAAATAATAGAGGAATAGGTATACTCATCGTCTAAATTTTGATATAAAAATAATTGAGATCTGTCGTGGTTTGAAAAAGAAAACAGCGGAATACGAAGCATCTTTTGGTCAACGTTTTTGTAGGTAAAATCAACCTGAGTTGCAACTGTACCTTTCGCACTTTACGGGGAAAGGTTGACAGCGACGCGACATTGGATTCAGTGGAGAGACGTGCAAAGAGGCTGATTGGTGACCCTGATCTAACTCGAGTTGGTCTCCAAAGCCTAGAGCACAGGCGTAGAGTAGCCAGCCTTTCGGTGTTCTATAGGATGCATTTCGGGGAGTGTGCGATGGAATTACATGATTTAATTCCCCCATCTCCGTTCCACCAGCGGACGACCCGTCGTACGGCTGGTTTCCACCCTTACGTTGTTAACACCTCTACGATCCGGACGAAGCGTTTCGCCTCCTCCTTTATACCGCGTACATCGAGGGACTGGAATAATTTGCCAGCGGCGGTGTTTCCGTCGGACTACAATTTGAGTGTCTTCAAGGCTAGAGTGAATAGGCTCTTAATAAACTAGTGCGCTTTACCATCAACGATTGCGTCACTGCTTACCATCAGGCAGGATTGCGGTCAAGCGCTAGTTTAGAATATATAAAAATAAAAAAAAGACAGCAATAGTTTTTTCAAATACCTATTTCTCTAATTCCTCGGCACTAGTCCACTCTTAATGTTTTAAACAAGTGACACCAGCTAACAACATCTTAGAGTTGACACACTTTAGAGTGTATGTACCATAGCAACTTGTTAAATGTAAATTCTTTTAAATTCCGTTCCTATAGTCTAATTCATTTTGATCTGGTAATTGAGAGACCAAGAAACATAACATTTGGTGGTAGACCATAACTTCGGCTGTCGGCAGAAGGTACCACCCACCAAACAACGTCTTGCCGTCAAGTGATTCGTCGTGTTCCGGCATGATGTCTGACGAAGCCGTACGGAGGACGGGTCTGAGCAGTTGTGTTGCGATTTGTGCCGGGTACGATGCGCCAAATGATGTTGTGTCGGGGGTTTGGTCCTGGAGGGTCTCCACATCAATCTCGCTCTGGCGCAGCATCGTTGGTCGTGTTGTTGGGTTTAACATTGTATCACCTCGCTCAACTGCCCTCTTCCTTCCTATCCACTCAGTTTTTTTGAGTGAATTGGTTCTTAATAAACTAGAGCGCTTTACCATCAACGATTGCATCACTGCTTACCATCGGGCGGGATTGCCGTCAAGTACTAGTTTATAAATTATTTTAAAAATATTGGGATAAAGTAAAGCCAAAATTTTGCTTTTACTTCCAACTTTCAGAGAAGTGGGTCTGGAAGTCATAATAAACCTCTTTTCATAACCATCTGAATGTTACCCAACATTGTCGTGTTTGCATACAGGTGCTGCAACTAAAGACGATGGGTATCAACGACCTGCTGCACTTCGATTTCATGGACGCGCCGCCGGTGGAGTCACTCATCATGGCGCTGGAACAGCTGCACTCCTTGTCCGCGTTAGACTCAGAAGGATTGCTCACTAGACTTGGCCGAAGGGTAAGGGGTTGTAAAGTTAAGATTTATTTTGGAATAGATGAAAATCGTTTGGTCTGCTTAAAATGGAATGTGTTAAAATGGTATTAGAATCAATAATTATTCATCTCTCATAGGGTTTTTTGGCGGGAATGTCAAGATGAGTGTCACGCTCATTTTTCATTGGACTTTTAAAATTATTTATAGTGTCGTTTACTAAATAAAAACGCGTGATTTATGTAGTAAAAAGTGCATTCAGTGAATAATTCAAAAAGAACAGTGAAATATTGTAGCATAGTGGCCGCATCATGTCTTTACGCTAAACCGCTCCTTATCGTCCAAACGCGGGAAACGAAAGGAGTTAGATAAGTTAGGATTAATTAGGATAAGTTAGGATAGAAGTTTACTCACGAATATATTTACTGAAGAGTAGGCTGTATGGCGTACTATGCCTTTGCCTTTTCCGTTCAGAAAAACGGAAAGAATTAAACCAAAAAAAAAAAACATCTCTCATAGTTGAATTCGATTCAAATCTCATGATTTTATGAAATAGTAATTTGATCGGCACCCTAATTGCGTAACACACTATTACTATCAATTGTAATCATTTTGAAAGATATTGCTGATCCATTGCTCCATATGTTCGGAAAAATGTGTCTGCTGAATAACTAAACAACGCAATGTGTCTTGTTGAACTGTCAAAATGAATCCCATCGCTACGGTTTGTGTGTTACGCAATTACCCTAATGTTCATTTGAACTTGAAGAAAGTTGCATTGACGATTTGATTTCTGTAAACACGTATTTGTGACAGGTTGCGACTTTTACTATTAGATCTACATAAAACCAATACTGACCAGAGTACCTATAAAATAAAAAAACAAAACATTTTCTCAAGCTATTCGAACACTTCAATCTCTTCAGTGTCTAAGTAACGTATTACCATTACAGATGGCAGAATTCCCGCTCGAACCAAATCTCTCAAAGATCTTAATCATGTCTGTAGCACTACAATGCTCAGACGAGATCTTAACCATAGTATCAATGTTGAGCGTCCAGAACGTGTTCTATCGACCCAAAGACAAGCAAGCACTGGCTGACCAGAAGAAGGCGAAGTTTAACCAGCCAGAAGGCGACCATCTGACCTTGTTGGCCGTGTATAACAGCTGGAGGAACAATAAGTTCTCCAACGCGTGGTGCTATGAAAACTTCGTCCAAATCCGCACCTTAAAACGGGCGCAGGATGTCAGGAAACAACTGCTTGGTATTATGGATAGGTAAGTCTTAACAACAAATACCCATTTTTATTATAAACTAGTGCTTGTCCGCAATCCCGCCTGATGGTAAGCAGTGATGCAATCGTTGAAGGTAAAGCGCGCTAGTTTATTAAGAGCCTATTCACTCAAAAAAACCGAGTGGATAGGAAGGAAGACGGCAGTTGTGCGAGGTGGTGCAATGTTAAACCCAACAACACGACCAACGATGGTGCGCCAGAGGGAGATTGATCTGGAGACCCTCCACGACCAAACTCCCGACACAAGAACATTTGGTGCATCGTACCCGGCACACATCGCAACACCAGACATCAGCCGGTACACGACGAATTTTTGTGTGAAAGTTACATTACTTACATGAAAGTTTGTATGTGTGTTTGTTACTCTTTCGCGCAAAAACTGCTTGACGGATTTGGATGAAATGTGGCATGGTTTATAACCAGGATTAACGTAATAGTATAGTTTTTATTCGGATATTTTCACAGGGATCGATACTTGTGCTGGTGAAATCACAAAGCGCAGCTAGTAACTAAATATTTGAGTTAAATATAATTTTAGTTAAGTATACACACATACATACATAATCAAAATGATATCTTTAATATGTGGATCCCCAAACTTTCCAAAACATGTCACATTTAAATTGTTACTTGGATAAAAGCATTCCTAAGAGTTACATCCGGTATTGAACCCTTCAAAATTAAATTACCATACACAAAAGGATCTGTCAAATTTGCCTCATTAAAAAAAATTAAGCAATATAGCCCCATAATGTAATTTAGATACCTTTTAATACGTAAATAATGCTTTTTTTCTTCGCCAGGCACAAGTTGGACGTAGTATCGGCGGGTAAGAACACAGTGCGCATCCAGAAGACGATATGTTCTGGTTTCTTCAGGAATGCAGCTAAAAAGGACCCACAGGAAGGGTACAGAACTCTGGTGGATAGCCAGGTGGTCTACATACATCCTTCTAGTGCGCTCTTCAACAGGCAGCCGGAATGGTACGAATTTAAGTTTTTAACTTTGTAAACAATTCTTTGAAGTCCTCTGTCTAACCTACTTTTAAAAATATGTGATTGACAAAGATTTTAAAAAAGGAATATTTATGTTCTCTGTCATCATATAAATATCTCGGGTACTTGGGTGCGCATCAATCTCCAAAAAACCTTGAAGTTCAATTCTCGTAAGGGGTCAACATTAATAACGTGAGGCTTGAAGTGGGATTCTTTGTAGATACTAAAAATACATATGATATTGGGGGAGGGGCAGTCCTGAACCTCGCCAATATCACCAAGGGGGAGGTGGGGGTTAAAAGTACTAAAAAAGATCACGTGTTTAATGGACGGTACCATAATTTAATACTTCAAAATCTAGTTTCAATCTCATTTAGGTGACATATCAATGACAATAGATTACTAAAATGTGGGGAATTTAGAATATTATAACAATTAGAGGTCGGATGTTCCGACGCTTAAATACCTAAACTTGATTTCACTAAAGAAAAATATGGATATGCTTTACGGTACAAATAGTTAATACGCATGCCACTATGTTTTGTTTATAAATAGTTCTAAAAATACCACCAGATGGTGTATAACAAAGTATTTCCTCATTTACAAAGGAACAAAGGTCAAAGGTCCGGCAGTACTTCACACCTGGGCAGCTTCTAATGTTATACAAAGCACAGGTCCGTTCGTGTGTGGAGTACTGCAGCCACATTTGGGCTGGTGCTGCCAAGTGTCACTTGGCCACTTTGGATTCAGTGGAGAGACGTGCAAAGAGGCTGATTGGTGACCCTGATCTAACTCGAGTCGGTCTCCAAAGCCTAGAACACAGGCGTAGAGTAGCCAGCTTTTCGGTGTTCTATAGGATGCATTTCGGGGCGTGTGCGATAGAATTGCATGATTTAATTCCCCCATCTCCGTTCCACCAGCGGACGACCCGTCGTACGGCTGGTTTCCACCCTTACGTTGTTAACACCACTACGATCCGGACGAAGCGTTTTGCCTCCTCCTTTATACCGCGTACATCGAGGGACTGGAATAGTTTGCCAGCGGCGGTGTTTCCGTCGGACTACAATTTAAGTGTCTTCAAGGCTAGAGTGAATAGGCTCTTAATAAACTAGTGCGCTTTACCATCAACGACTGCGTCACTGCTTACCATCAGGCAGGATTGCGGTCAAGCGCTAGTTTATAATATAACTAGCTTTCCGCCCGCAGCTTCGCCCGCGTAGAGTTCGGTTATATCGCGCTTTTTAGATTTCCCTCGGGAACATCATATTTTTCCGGGATAAAAGGTAGCCTATGTTCTTTCTCAGGGTCCAAAGATTGCCTGTGCCAAATTTCATCAAAATCGGTTGAGAGGTTTAAGTGGGAAAGTAACAGACAGACAGAGTTACTTTCGCATTTATAATATTAGTATAGTATACAAAACAAAAGTATTTTACACAATCATTAGTTATTCGTAAGTCGTATCCACATTATTCTTTCATCGGCATTTTATTCATGCTTAGGTATATAAAAGCCGTAATTTCAGATCTCTAACTGTAATTTACATACACGGTCACGATATTCATAAATGTATTTTTTTTTTCTTAACCAGGGTAATCTACCATGAGCTCGTCCAAACTACGAAGGAGTACATGCGCGAAGTAACGACCATAGACCCAAAGTGGCTGGTAGAGTTTGCACCAGCATTCTTCAAATTCTCCGATCCCACCAAACTGTCCAAGTTCAAGAAGAACCAGAGACTAGAACCGCTCTACAACAAGTACGAGGAACCGAACGCCTGGAGAATATCAAGAGTACGCAGGAGAAGGAATTAATCTGTCTGCTAACAACACTAGATCTAATTTTAATTCAAATTATATTGATAAGGAATGCGAAAATGTTTGTTTTTTTTACGCTGTTATTACCCATACTCGTCCTCTGGTCCATATCCTACATCTCCCTATCTTCCTCAGCCTATAGATGTCCACTGCTGGACAAAGGCCTCCCCCAAGGCTTTCCACGATGACCGGTCTTGTGCTGCCCGCATCCATCGGCTTCCCGCGACCTTCACCAGGTCATCGGTCCACCTTGTTGGGGGCCTCCCTACGCTGCGTCTTCCAGTACGTGGCCGCCACTCCAGAACCTTACTGCCCCATCGGCCATCGGTTCTACGAGCAATGTGCCCTGCCCACTGCCACTTAAGTTTAGCGACTCGCAGAGCTATGTCGGTGACTTTGGTTCTTCTGCGGATCTCCTCATTTCTGATTCGATCACGCAGAGAAACTCCTAGCATAGCTCTTTCCATTGCCCTCTGTGTGACTCTGAGCCTTCGTATGAGACCCATTGTGAGCGACCACGTTTCAGTTCAGTTTCGTTACATCTCCCTATAAAATCATAGAAATCGACTTCCGCGCCAAAAATGTCTGAAAACTATCTACAAACTGACGTCATGTTAAAGTTGGCCAACTGTGCCCCTGCCAGAAAGAGTAGATACGTCATCTCTTACTAGCATGGCTTACCACGCTGGTAAGACATGTCACCTACCCAATCTATTGGACGTTTTGGCTATCATAATATGTACGACCGACCAAGGGCGGATCCAGCTTTGGCGCCAGGGGGGGGTCACATAGTCGTGGTCAAGTCAGAAGAAGTTTTAATTAAACTTTGATAATAATAGATACAATTAAAAAGAAGGTATTTTATTAATAAGTACCTACTGAACATAAAAATACCTAATGAAATAACGAAATTAATTTTTCTTTTACGTCTCCTGCCGAAATGTTTTATCACTTCATCTATTTCAATGGGTACGTTTTTATGGACGTGGAGAAGTGCCAGTCCGGTTAGACGTTCTTCAATCATTGAAGCTCTTTCCCATGCTTTGATTTTTCGTAACGTAGACGACGTACCACTGGGTGCTGAGAGGCGAGCTCAGACTGAGGGGAGATCTGACGAGTTAAGCGGACGACACGCTGGTCACCGCCCGGGAGAGCTCGCACAGGGAAACAACGTTGCTGGCGACGGCTGCGGTATCACAGGTGGTGGGCCGCATACGTCGCCTAGGCCTGGAGGTGGCGCTCAACAAGTCGGAGGCCATGGTTTCATGGTCTCCGGCGGGCGCCGCCACCCGGCTCACGGCGTCAGCTCGAGCAGCGTCGGTCGCAGCTCCGAGAGGTCCTGGTGGCAGAATGGCGGGACAGGCTTTCGTGCCCTACCGCAGGCCTCACCACCATCGAGGCGATCCGGTCGGTACTGGCGGACTGGCTCGGGAGAAGGCAGGGCTCCCTGATGTTTCGGATTACACAGGTACTTTCGGGGCATGGTTGCTTCGGAAAGTACCTGTGTCGCATAAACATGGAGCTGGACGCCCGGTAGCACTACTGCATCAACTGCCGAGAGCGGCATACGCTGGCAGAGTATGCCACGCGCGGAGGAGCTGCGCCGTGCCTTCATCTCGGCCGGCAGGGAGCTGTCACTGCCGTAATCGAGTCGATGGTCGGCAGTGATGAGTCCTGGGATGCGGTGGTTTCCTTCTGCGAAACAGTCGTCTCGCAGAGGCTGTGGACAGGGAGAGGGAGATCTCGTCCTCTCACCCGACCCACAGCAGGCGCACCGGGCGTCGGCGGAGGGCGGATAACGCCCTCTTTCAGCGACACACTCGGGGACATCTGTCGCCCCCCAGCCATCAGGACCCGGGGTGGCGGCGCGAAGTGTTCCACACGCGCCACTCTTAGACGTCATGGGGGGAGTCGTACACATCATTCAGCCGAGGAGGCCCACAGTGGTGGGCCAGCACCAATCGGGGGTTGCGGAAGCAGTGTTCGTTCTCGCAACCCCGGTGTAGGTGCGAGATGGAACACCGGGGTGGTTTTTAGTCAGTAGGTGTCTGACAGACCCTGTCGCCCACCCCAGGGCGGCGGACATGCATGAGGATTTTCCAACCAGGAAACAAAAAAAAAAAAACGCTTAGACCTTAGACTTACGAAGCTTAGCACCTTCAATTTCCCTCACCAAAAAAAAACGTAGGTATGTACAGACGAAGTGTTCTTACAGCAACAGAAACATCATACAGAACAGGGTAAGACCGAAATGTGACGAACAAACAGTCAATTCGGATTTCGCTCTGGTGTCGGTATTCGTGAAGCTCTTTTTGCCCTCAATGTCCTCGTAAAAAAAATGCAGGGATATGCACTGCTGTGCTTTATAGATTACGAACAGGCATTCGACCGGGTTAAGCACCAGCACCTCCTGGGTCTATTAACAGATATTGAACTCGATGGCAAGGACGTCAGGATTATCCGTAATCTGTACGAGAACCAAGTAGCTACAATCAAAGTTAAAAATGAGGAGACCGAGGAAATCAAGATCTGTCGTGGAGCTCTGCAAGGCTGTGTCTCCGTTGCTCTTCAATATCTATTCCGAGGTAGTGATGTCGGAGGCTCTTGAAGGTCTGGAAGCCGGAGTGAAAATCAATGGCAAGGTCGTTAATAACCTGCGTTATGCGGACGACACTGTTCTCATTGCAGCCTCTGAACAAGATTTGCAAACCATTGTAGATAAAGTCAATGAGTGCAGCGAGAAAGCCGGTCTGTCGATGAACATCAGCAAGACAATATTTATGGTGGTCTCTAGAAACCAAGACTTATGTCCTAGCATATCGGTGGCAGGCAAACAACTTGAGCGGGTACGACAGGATAAGTATCTCGGTGCTTAGGTAAATGAAGCATGGGAGTCCGACCAAGAAATTAAGACCCGGATAGAACTTGCCCGAGCATCTTTTAACAAAATGAACAAAGTTGAAAAGTTCTGTGCTATCGTAAACTCCACATAAAGCTCCGAGTGAGATTACTGATGTACTACGTATGGCCTGTCGTTCGTCATGTCCCGCTGCGAAGCATGGATTCTGAAAGAGGACACTATACGACGTTTGCAGGCTTTTGAAATGTGGTGCTACCGTCGTATGCTGCGCATAAGCTGGACCCAAAAGGTCAGAGTTGACACCGTCCTTCAGCGCGTTCTAATGCCTCGAAAGTTGTTGCCCACCATAAAGAAACGCAAAATAGATTATCTCGGCCAGATGCTCCGACACGATAGATATACGCTTTTTTTTTTCCGAGTGGAAAATCCTCATGGATTCCCGCCGCCCTGGGGCGGGCGACGGGGTCTGTCAGACTCTTACTGACTAAAAACCACCCGGCTGATCCGTCTCACACCTACACCGGGGGCTGCGAGAACTAATACTGCTTCCGCAACCGTGAGTGAGGTGTAGGACTCCCCCCGTGACGTCTAAAAGTAGCGCGCGTGGAACACTTCGCGCCGCCACCTCGGGTCCTGATGTTTGGGGGACGACAGATGTCCCCGAGTCTACGCTAGTGATATACGCTACTCCAACTCATTATGATGGGCAAGGTAGAAGTAAAAAGGCGCGCTGGACGAAAGAGAAAGTCGTGGCTGCGAAACATCAGGGAGTGGACAGTGGAAGAGAGAGTTGAAAAACTGCTCCGTCTCGCGGTTGAGAAGACCGAATACAAGAAGCTGACGGCCAACCTTCAGGATTGAAGAGGCACAGGAAGAAGAAGAAGAATGTACAGACGTCAACCTTATTGCTAAACTATGAAGGCTCAAAGTTGATTGGGAATATTTGACAGTTTCCGATAGCTTGAACTGCTGTCGTCCGTATATAAATCCCCTCTATCAGTAAGTAGGCACCTACTTATCTACCTACGAGGTACTTTAAGAACATTACAACCATAATATTTGAGTTTGAACACACACACAGTGTGTGTGTGTTCAATGCATAATGAAGAAACTGATTAATAAACAAAGTGCGCGCAAGTAAAATGAAATGTGACACAAAAATGTGACATTTGAATGTTGGCGGCCGTGACGGCGGTAGCGCGGCAAAATTCAACTTTTGAATGCCCAGCGCATTCAAAAGTTGAATGCGTTCCCGAATAATGCGTTTGCCGGCAAACAAAGTATGTATTATATAAATTGATTAAATATTGAAAGTACTTAAATAAAATCCTTCTGTGCTAGGTACTCCTGGACCCAGCCCAGGGGGGGGTCATGACCCCCATGACCCCCCCCCCTGGATCCGCGCTTGCGACCGACAGCAAGTCAACGTTTTAGTTAAATTCAACCTTGAGCCTTAATTCTTTAGGGATAAAGCTGAAAATCTAATGAAAGAGATGGATGTAGTAGCTTGATGATGTATGACGCAGCTTGCCATAGGGGTAAACTGGTACAAATCGTCACGTAACGAAAAATCGTTGTTACATTTGCGACTCTTGAGAGATAGTGACTTCAATTGAAATGAAGATGGCGGCTGCAAATATTTTATATTTTCCGCCATAAGTACCGTTTTCATTCTTTTCGAGGGTACTAGACTACTTAGCACCCTCTAAAACACCTTAATCCATTAGCTCACAGTGAGATCAAAATAAATATCTAAGAATATCTGGATATCCATAAGAGTGTTTTCATAATTTTTATGGGAAGCCCAAAAAAATGTTAATATCCAACACGGCATTGACTTCATGGAAGTTTTTAAAACCATGTAATAAACGAAGTTGTATTAAATTCATGTGTTGGATTTTAAGTGCGTGCGCATGCGTCTGTATGTAAACAGTCTTGTATCTAACGTCTGGGAATGGGAAAACCCATTCCCAGACGTTAGATACAAGACTGTTTACATACTTGTTACATACCCACCTATTACAGCTGACAGATCACCACTTAGAATACTTAAATCCTAGGTTATAGTACTCTGTGTCATAAGTTATAATAAGTATTTATCTCTGTATTGTGAAATCAAGGTACATATAATTACGTGTTATTGTTAAAACGTTGTTTGTTTGACAATAGTTCAATTGATTGATGTTACGAAACGTTAATGTCAAAGTCAAAACTCGGTGACAATCTGAATCTGTCTGTGATTGGGGGTTTTTTACAAAACTAAGTAAATTTATGGGATAAAATGAGCTAAAACAGCATTAATTACGCAACACTTCTGATAATTTATCGCAAAAGTACGAAAATAAATTAGAATAGCCATGGACTTCTTTTCGGAAGTAATCGGCGAAACAGTGATCCTTGGAATAGATTCCATAATATTGGGGTTTTGTGTGAAACAGCTGAGTAAATGTAAACATATTCTGAATGCTTTGCAGGTAAACACAATAAATTGAAACTACTATTTCTTGATTACTAAGATTGGATATAATCTATAACAACAGTTTTATTCTACGTACTACAATTAATATCACATTGCTGACAGTCTTATTTACTTTGACTTTTATCGCTTCCCGGTAAAAATAGACGCTAGCTAGATTTTCGGTGGCGGTAGGACGTTAGCTACATTCTCGGTAGGCCAGAACATCGGCTGCCCGCAGAAGTTACCATCCACCAGACAAAGTCTTGCCGCCAAGTGATTCCTGTTCCGGCGGCATGTCTGGTGAAGCCGTACGGAGGACGGGTCTGAGCAGTTGTGTTGCGATGTATGGCGGGTACGATGCGCCAAATGTTGTGTCGGTAGTTTGGTTGTAGAGGGTCTCCAAACCAATTTCCCTGTGGCGCAGCATCGTTGATCGTATCTTTACTATTACACTAACACTAGTCAAGCACTAGTTTATAACAACTAAAGAAAAAAAGTATTTTCCATCTATGAATATTTATTTATTCACTAGTTCTCTCAAACTCATTTATTGCGAAAATGGGTAATTCAGATTTAACATTGATATATAAGATAGTTTGGCATTCTCTTAGCCTGTAGTTTTTTTTCTAAAACATAGCAGGTCATACAGTTAAAAATTATTACAGACAGCTCCTGTGCTGGACATAGACTCGACATTAAACAACGAGATCAACAAATACTCCAACAACACCATCCCATATGTGGTGATCAGAGGACTGGTGAGGCCACTAGGCAACCCCATCACCAGTAACTATAACAACTCAGTAACAGGTGTGGTGCAGAGGTAAGGTTTAAATCCCATTTTTATTTAAAAGTAAAAAAGGTTTATTTAATAGGTATGTTTCATAAATATAGCAAATTTATGAGAAGCCTTAGCAGAGGCAGGGCCTTACCTCGCAGTGGGATAAAACTAAAGGATAGTTACATGTTCTAGCTTATTCACACACTTCTATAAAGTGATATCCAAATAGATTCATATTAGCAACTTGTTTTGAGGGAAAATAACCGTTCACACTGAGTACTAGAGAGCATTTAAGAGAGAGGGGGAGGCGGGCAGGTAAAGAAAAATGTTACAGTGCGTTATATTATGTGATGGAGGGAGGGCCTAAAATCTTCAATAATTGCATTACGTAATACTTGAATGCTCCCTTACCTGTTATAACTGCTTCAAAAAGTAATAATGCTAATATTATTCACATATAAAAGATTAAATTAAATAATCTTTCTGGCAATTTCAGGCTCACAATCAAAGAGCATGTCATAGCCAGGACATCAGCAGGTTTCTGGTCAGACCAGACACGCACTATACATGAAGTGTGCAATAGCACACCTTTTGTGCTCAACAATGGAAAGTACAGTATCGAGGTGGTGGATGCACTCACGGCTGAATTGCTCGGTAAGTGAATTGTTGAAAAAATGTAATTTGCTTTTTTACAATGCATTTAATAAATATGTGAGCTGTCACACATTTTATACCTGTGGCTTTTATTTGGGTAATAAGTTTTTACTTATTTACATTTCCATTTTATTTTTTGCTTTTGTTTTGCTGGTATTTTCGCGTGGCTAGTTGGCATATGGTAATAATTTAATTGTTGTTGTGTTTTCTTGTGTTCATTACTGGACTTATATAGTATTGTATAAAGTCATGTGTTTTTTTTTAATGAACGGGCAGCTGTGCTTCTGGGAAGTTTGTTCCGCTACTTTTTCTTCCCAGCGAAAGCACTAGGAAGTGGCGAAGAGTGGGCGTTTTTGGGGGACTGTCTTATGTAACATTGACATTCAAAAAGTGCTGATTCTCAGCCTAATTTGAATAAATGACGTTTGATTTTCATTTTTTGATTGATTTACATTCTTATACAACTAGCGACCCAATGTTGATATTAATTTCACTACAGAAAAACTGTGAACGTACATAAAAACATAGCGGCCCGCCGTTCCCGCCGCCCGGCCGGTCGGTACCGCCGCAAACACAATTTTTCCAGCAATTTTTAAAACTGTAATATCTTCGAAAATATTCATTTAAATCATGTGCTGTAAAGGGCGATATAGATCTATATTAAATCAACAATGTATTTAAGGTATTTTTGATAAGGATTAATGCGTTTTCTTTATTATAGGGAATATATCCAGGTTTTCAAATTGATTTTTTTATAAAATAAAATATGAAATTACGGTTACAGTGTTTATTTAGCTTCGTAAATTGGTGAAGAAACATTATTTTAAATGTATAATATTATTTTTCGATAGGACATTAATGATTAATCTCATCCCTACGTTTTACTATAGATACGTTATACATTTGTAGTGTGTCGCAGGAGGACACATCGCGTATTATATAGATGGGCGTTCAAAAGGTTAAATCTTTGAAACTACGCAACGGATTTTGATGCGGTTTTTTTTAATAGATAGAGTGATTCAAGAGGAAGGTTTCTATGGACATAATATGCATAATATATAAGAGCAACACTGATAATTTATGAGGTTTATAACACATGTCGCAAAATAAACAAATTTTTTTGAGCTTACATTGCAAACGCTGGCTGACCATATGACATAGATCAAAATAATGTACTACAGTATTGTAGACCTTAAAAATGCCTACAAAAAAGTCCGCGACACCATATCTCTACCTATTATAGTTTCTTTATTATGACTACTTTTTTATGTTTGAAAAGTTAATTAAAATGCCGGTCGAAATCAGAGTCCACTATTTGTTCCTTATTATTAATCCTTATCCAAATAAATTACGTCATATCAAAGGTAATTTTAGTAGCAGCATATGACAGATCAAAATAATGTACTACAGTATTGTAGACCTTAAAAATGCCTACAAAAAAAGTCCGCGACACCATATCTCTACCTACTATAGTTTCTTTATTATGACTACTTTTTTATGTTTGAAAAGTTAATTAAAATGCCGGTCGAAATCAGAGTCCACTATTTGTTCCATATTATTAATCCTTATCCAAATAAATTACGTCATATAAGCCCCGCACGATGATATTGCGATGGAACCTTGTCACAATAACAGCTTTGTGACGTCATCTGTCACAGAAAAGTACAGCTAGCAAAAGAATGTTAAATGCAAAATTAATAAACTGGGGTTAAGGGTTTATTTATATTTTATAATTTTATTATACATACACTCTTTATACCTACTCATCCATATTCTGACAAATAAACTTTCATTATTAAAAATTTCAAGGAAATAATTCTTGTAGACGTAAGAAAAATATACTTATTCGTATATCTTTCTTACATGTATACTAATTTTTTCTAACTACATTTCTGTTTATTTGCGAGCAGGAATTGAACCAGAGTCCACTGTGTAGCAGTCATGTTTTAATTACTACCTACATCTATCAGCTTATAAATAAAACCAGGATAGTATGTAAAAAAATGTTTATATATAATTCAATATAATTTTACCCTATTTATTAAATTCCACTCATATAGTCTTCCGAATCAGAACTGCTTTCTGTGTCTGTCGTTTCCGATTCACTGTCGTCTGCCGTATTTATGACAAATAACTCGTCAGTTATTCGATCTTTATTCTAATATTCCTCTTCAAGCCGTTTAACATGATTCCTGATGAACCTTTCGCCACTCATCTGGAGTTATTGACGCCAACGCCTCCAACGTCAGAGCTTCAATGCGACTTTCCAACTGCTCCACATTCTTTTCTGACACCCTCATCTTTATCAGGATCCAGATGTACTCAATGGAGTTGAGGTCGCAATTGTAGGGTGGTAATATAACGACCTCATGGCCGTTGCCAGCTAATAAATTGTCAATTTTATAATTTTTCGGGGGTCTGTGCCGTTTAATTAATAAATACAGTTCATGTTTTGTACTGTCGTTGGAAAAGTCGATGTTGTGAGCTTGTAGCCACTCAACCACCAACTGTTTTTTTTTTTGTTCATACTTGGTGACCTATTCTCTTCCCTACTGTGATAAGGGGCGTTGTCCATCACAATTATGGAATTGCGTGGTATGTTGGGTACTAATTTTTCTGTAAGCCACTTGATGAAATTCTCAGCATTCATTTGATCATGGTAATCTCCCGTTTTGGTGTCTGCTTTAAACATTAAAAGAGCATTGTCAACAAAACCGCTTTAACTTCCCGCGTAAACTATTATCCATCGGCGGCCGGGACTGTCGTTCCGTCTCACTCCGACATCGGTTGCTGTTTGCCAACATTTTTTCCCGTGTAGTGTGCGTGTGTGTATCCACGTTTCGTCGAGATAAATAACGGGTCTTTTGTTATTACCAAGCGAGTCATTTTCTTTCATACGTCGTAAATATTAACCCCTTCACGCTTGAATTTGGGGTCTTTCAATTAGAGCCAGTCTTTTTGGTAGCATCGTTTAAATTTGTAGCCTAAATCACATTTAATTATTTTTCTTAATGTAGTTTCACTATTAGTATAATTAAGGTCTACTTTTGAAGCCGCCAATATTTTGCGCATTGTGGGTATTTCTCTCCTCACCGTATACATTGAATGTATAATATTTCTTAAAGCTGTTAAGGAAAACCCGTCGAAATATTCCTTCTTTCGTCTTTTTCCTTTAGTAGGAGTTCTCATTTTGCTGCCACTGGCTGTTTCTGACTCATGTTCTCGTCGCAATTTCGTCACAGTATTTTTTGCAACGCCTGTGGCACATGCCACACGCTCCGTGACTTTGGGTAGAATTTTGCAAAATATTTCTAACTATTAGCAGTTGCTTGCTTAATCAAATGTCCTCAATAGTGTCCAAAGCACTTTTTAAAGCACGGTTTATACTTTCAAGAACTAACTTACAGTCCTCTTTCACTTTAACAAAATAATTGTCCATTATAATTGTCCGTTGTTAATTATAATTTCACGAGCACGACTATTAATTAATTTCTTACTCATTTTAACGAGTAACAGCTAACAAAACTAAACAACAAAACTCACGAACAACAATAAAACAGGATAACAAAAACAAAAAGCTAACAAAAATATTCGATGTGCGTAAGTAGGTAAGCGCGGACTGAACTTGCGAACGGTACCGACGGTGCGTGTTCGACTACGTCACCAAGATGGCCGCCAATCGCAATATCATCGTGCGGGGCTTATATCAAAGGTAATTTTAGTAGCAGCAGATCCTTTTTGAATGATTGGAATTGGTTGTTTCATTCAGGAGATATCACGATTTATTCAAAACTAAACACCAGAAAAAATCCGCGTGCCGCTCGCGCCCGTGCCGGCCGTCTGTTTCTCTGCCTAAACCGCGGAGTGAGTGGGCCCGAACGGGGCACCATTATTTCGAACAAACTTGCTACCCCGGTAGGCTTTCATTCTGTTTGCAGGTGGTGGAATTGGCTATCCATGGACAATAAGGTTGATGTATCTTGCAGAGTTAGATATTGGCAGTAGACATTATATTTATTGAAGGGCCACCGTTTCTTGAGGACGGCTTAGGTACCTATATGATTTGTCAACGTGCGAAGCCGGGGCGGGTCGCTAGTTATTTTGATAAATCTCATAAGGCCTGCGTTTACAATGTAAGCGGAAAAAAAATTATTATTTACGACATCACATTAGAAACCTCAAAAAGAACAGTATTTCTCCAATATTTAATGGATGTTATTATAAATATAAACCTTCCTGGTTAATCACTCTATCTATTAAAAAGCGATAAAGTTGAAAATATAATAAAGAAATCTGAGTTTGTAGCAGCTTGACGTGCTGTCGTCTGTACCTACATATTATGGTTTTATATTTATTTTCTAGGTATTGTGCTTTATCAGAAATAATTTTTTTACAGACATGGATGTCATATCAGACAAGTTCGAGCCGATGTCGCCCGGTGTCATCGACCACGTCTGGGGGTTCTTCTCCGGTGTCCGACAGCGTGGTCTGCAGACCATGGAAGAGATGCTTCGGGACGGCTCCTACATTACGGCCATAGGAGAGCTCAGCCGGAGTGACAGTGGCGAAATGAGGATACAGCCGCCTAAAGATGGCCTCCCTTTGTACCTGACGACAGCGACCAAATCAAGTTTGTTGAAACGGCTCGCCAGCTCGAGGGACTTTTTAAGGTATAGTTATTATTAAAATAAACAAATATAAATACATAATTCAAACTGTAACAGATCGTAACAAAAGTATCACCTTACTATGTAGATCAATAAATACATGTTAATTACTTGTCAATAACAAGATAAATCTCTTCCGTAATTCTGCGCGCCTAGTATCGTTGTAGCCTATCGTAGGCGGTTTTTTTTTCTCATAATTTCCGAACATGTAGTGTAGTGATAGTATTAGAAAACCCTTCCACTATTCTTCTATATTATCCAAAGATAATACCCTTCCCTTGGTTCTTGATAGGTACCCTTTCAGTTACATATTGTATAATCTGGAATGTTTCCGGTTGATGTCTATTGGCTCGCAATAACATATTTCTAAACAACTGGCGGAGTCAGGGTGTACTGTAAATGGGTCAACTCTGCCCTACTAACCCTTCTGGAAATACAGGCGTTGTGTTAAGCTACAACAAAACATTAAAACTATTGGCTAAGAAGTGCAAAGTCGGCGATGTATCTACATATATGCTGAATATGGGCTATTCAATAGATAAGAAGGAAAGCGCCAAATAACTTATTTAGCAATAAAATTGGTTTCGTCTTCACAGAGTACTGTTAGTAATTTTCGGCACGGTAGCAGCAGCGGCGTCGTGTCGCATAGCTTACAAGTATATGAAGCGGCGTAGGCGTCGTGCGCTTGAGGACTCCATGAAGAAACAGCTCGCGGCCGGACGTAGGGAGCGGCGTGCGCACGCGCGGGAGAAGAACCTCGCCGATGTTCAGCTGTGTGTCGTGTGCACGGAAAACCCTAAAGAGGTATGTACCACAGAGTTGGAGGAAAATTGCCTCCTGTGAGAGCCGATTTTGCTCGGAGTAGAAACCGACGCCCAACCAGCGAAAACCCCACTTACATTATCTAAGGCAGGCGGGGCCTGGAGGTCGGCGGCAATTAGAGTGGGGACTGTGTCCGATCACTGAGCTACCTCAAGAAAGGTGGCGTACAAATGTGCCCTAATTGGCGTTGCGCAAAGGGGGTCCGGATTGGTCTTTTGAGAGGTAACCATGCCCTTTCCATGTGCAGATGGACCAGGGTGGTTTAGTAAGATAGAAATCCCACACGCCCTGGTTCTATCCCAAAAGACCAGACCCCTTTTGTAATAATATAATTCATGTTTACAAACATTTTCATACGAAACTACCCTTTCTTGATTTCGTACTCAAAAAATGCCTTTCTCTGTGCCTATTTGAAATGAAATATTTGACTTAGGGCAATCGGTTTTGTTAAGGATCCTCACCCAGAATCATGAATGATTTTGTCGACTTAAAAGCAAGACAGTTTTAATCGACTGTAATTCTTTATGCAGAGCTGCATGGCCAAGGTAACAAAAAGGCATTCAATTTTATCGTAATACTTTCTTCCAGATCATCCTGCTTCCCTGCGGCCACGTGTGCCTCTGTGAGGACTGTTCAGACAACATCACAGACCACTGCCCCATCTGTCGCGAGAGGATAGAGTCCAGAGCGCCGGCATTCATTACGTAGAAATGCACACGCCATACGCATGCATTACAGTCATTTCATTTCATGAGCGAACTATGGCGTCATTCCTGTAAACTACGCAATGGATTTGGATCATTGATATAATATTAAACTAAGGTAGATACGTCATAGCGAACTGAAAATGAAGCGTACAAAAGGAGGTAAGTCCAGCAAGTCGCTTTAGTTTTCGTCGATTCTATTTAAGCGCAAACGACAAACACTAGTCATCTTTTTCTTCTCTATGCTTTAGATTGCGCCCCATCTCACTCACACTGTGCCAACGTGTGAAATGTACGCAGAATAAAAAAATTGCATGTGTGTGCTGCTGCTCCGATCGGCACATTTATTTTGGTTAATTTGTTAGAGCATATCATATCTGTTTAATATTATATCAATGATTTGGATGCGGTTTTTATCATGATTTCGAGAATTTATTCCGGAAGGTGTGTGTATAAAATCCCTATTTTTTGATAAGTTATAAAGACCACACTAGTTGTCATAATTTACAACGTTAGCTATTTCGCCTGTTCGTGAAATGTAACGACTCAGTTTGTACAGCACAGATTGATATATTTTAGTAGTACAAATTCACAGGCTGTAACATATTTTGTATAGGTGCTACACTGATTCTCATTGACAGGATCATCTACTGTTATGTTATAAAACAGATTGTTTACACGTTTATAAATACAGGCAGTCCTCGTGCTTACTGCATGTTAGGTTCTCGAAATACGCTACGTAAATCGACGAAACGAGGTTAGACAATTTTTTTCATATGTTAAACATGTAAAACTCAAGGATTAAGATCCATACAGATAAAAAAAAATCTATACTTTAATATATAAAGCTGAAGAGTTCGTTTGTTTGTTTGTGCGCGCTAATCTCAGGAACTACTGGTCCGATTTGAAAAATTCTTTTTGCGTTGGATAGCCTATTAATCCAGGAAGGCTTTAGGCTATATAACATCCCGCTATGACCAATAGGAGCAGAGCAGTAACAAAAAATGTTGCGAAAACGGGAGCTAACGCAGCCGTACATATTGCCAATAGGAGTTGAGCATGACTAATTCCACGCGAACGAGGTCGCTGGCGGCCGCTAGTACAATTATAATTGTATCTTTTTTAACCCGTATGGACCCATACTTTCTCAAAACTACTTACTTTTTAATCTCTTCTTTTACTTTCTTTCATTTTGTTTCTAATTACTTAGACAAAATTAAGTGCTTAGTAGCCGGCCCCACAGACATTAACCTCGCGACAAGTGAATTCTCCTATACCGGAAATCGAAACAATTGACGTATGTTTGAGGAATAATGTCAAAAAATTGTTTGACGTAACTTGAAACAACGGAAATCGAAACGACGTAAGTCGAGGACTTCCTGTATTATATTACCGTAGGTCAGATGTGCAATTTTAGTATGAAATTGTGATGTTGTAAGGTAGACATTTTCATTTCAGTGATTGATTGTACAGGTATTATATAAAGGTGTCTAGGTGATACCTTGCAGTCAAATGCATTTTCATAAATGAAGTGTCTAAAAATAAATTTACAAGATTTGAAAATGGAGGGTAGAAATAATACTTTTAAGTCTAGTGGTGTCACGAAAGAAATTAATTAGTTTTTAAAATATTTATGTTGTTTTATTGATGTCAGAAACCTACACTGATCCCACCGCATGAGGCTGAACACGTGTCGTCTTCCTCCTGTCCATTGAAAGGTGTCTCATCATCTGAGTGATCTGATATATTTGTGTCTGTCAATCCATTTTCATTACTAGGATGTTTGTCTGCATTTGAAGTTTCATTTAAACCATATTGTTCTAATAACATATCAAGTTTCTTATTACTAGTAGCTGGGTCAACATTTGTTTTACTTTTACAGCTTCCTCCACAACAATTGTTTTTATTACATATATCATTATTGCTTGCGTTCTCTTTATTTGCAATGTTCTTATTATTGATTCTCCTACTATTATCAACCGCTATACTGGTATCATTCAAATCCTTAATAACATCCACTAGGGTCCCAGCATTCTGTGTCTGCATAGCATGGTATTCCTCAAGCATTCTCTTTGCTTTAGAACTCTTGCCAATGCCAAGTTTTGGTAAGCCTTTGTTGAGTCCCTCAAGAAGAACACATGCCTTGCACACCTCCTGCGAGGACACAAAATTGCATCGACTGCATATCCTCTGTGTGGGGAGGGAGACCTGTTCTTTTACTGACATGGTTTCACCTGGAATTTGGAGGTTGTATTTTTAAATGTCCTTAATGCTATGTAACTAAGACTTGGCTTTAACATTTTTTATCTTGATAAATTTACTAAAAAAGTATTATATATATTTAAGATAAAAAGTTTTGGATGTTGCAAACAATGAATGTATTTACTTCAACAGCTAGGTAATTGCATAAAACTCAGTAGCAATGGTTTTATCTTGACAGTTCAACAACTTTCATTGCTTACGTATTTATGTTTTGAACAGACAATTTTTTTGGATACATGAAGGAATATTTTGACTATATGCTCAAATTGAAATTGATAGTGTAATACGCGATTAGGGTGCTGGTAGAGGATGCTCATATGTCTAATTTTAACTTGTGCATAAAACATTAAAGTAACTACCTGAATATATAATATCCATGATACAAGCAGGCCTGATCTTCTCCATATCCTTAAGTAAAGCCCGAGCATGTCCCCTGTATGCATTGGGAGCAAACACACACTCTGTGGAGAAGTAGACCAGCTTCTTGTAGTGGGCATACATAACTATCTCCTTCTCATATGTGTACTTGAGAGGTTTTACTCTTGGTATTGTGCCCTCACTACCCTGGAAGAGAAGAAATATAAGTTAGAATGTTTGAATGAGGAATGTAATTTTAATCAAAACTTCTGTTAGTAAAGCTGTTGTAGAGAAAACAGCTAATATGTAGAACAGTTTTCTAAATTTACTTCGGAAATATATTCTCTATAAAATTATAATGTAGAAGTATATATATTTTATAGAATATATCGCTGAAAAACTTACAGTAGCTACAGCTGTGCACCTCTTCAACCTGGCAATATCACCTCTGAGGACATTCATCAACACAGTCTCAGCAATATCATCAGCATTATGTCCTGTTGCTATACACTTCACTCCCAGCATGGCTGCCCCTCTGTCTAGTGCCTGTCTTCTAAATACCCCACAGAATGTACAGTTGTTCTTCCTGCCAATCTGAGCCACTATCTCATCCATAGTCCAGCCATAAAGGTCTTTGTATGACAGTATCTTCAAAGGCATCTCATAGTCATCCCGATTCTGTTTGACAGTCTCAAGACTGTCATCTCTGTATCCCGTGATACCTTCATCTATGGACAACAACATAAGGTTCAATCCATAATTATATCTTTTATTTAATGTCTTGAGCACATATGCCAGTACAGTTGAATCTTTTCCGCCAGACGCGCCAATAGCAACCGAATCCCCTTTGTTGAATAATTCTGCCTTTGTAATGGTGTAGTGGATTTCTGTTTCAAATGCCCAGAAGAAACATTCTTTACAGAGAGCATCGCCAGTTTTTGGCCGCTAGAATAAATCAAACAATTAGAAAAGGCCAGACTTAATGCTTTACTGTTTTTAAGTATTATTATAGCAGTTACCTTTAAAACTGCATTGTTTCCACAATCTCTCCTGCATGGCACAGGCATTATAATAATTTGTGAAATGAAACGATATTATATAGTTGCAAATTATATGTTTCCCTTGAGTTCTTATATAAAGACAATAAGAATAATATAAACAAGAGATGACCACCAGATAATAACAACTTGTATTGGCGAGGTAACGTCAATAATCAATGCTTAGACGTTTATGTATTGAATCTAGAAGTTGAAGATATTACACATTTTATTAATATCAAAACTCTCGTAATTATTTTACATTTTTTAATTATTGGTGTAAGTTCACCAAAATAACCTCAAAAATCCATAAAATGTGACACATGTGACATTGATTCATTCTTGACATCAATGACATGGCAACAGCTGGCCTTTTTGACAGGACTAGTGTGGGACAGTAATGGGCATTAAATATCGACTATATTAAAAAAAAAATGTATTTTGTCTTGACTGACAACGCAACCCCGGAATCATAAATATTAATTCCCATGAATAATATAATATTGCATTCCTTTTTGATCACCTTAAAAATGTAGCAAACGGTTATAATTCCAAATAAAGATTAAAAAAGATTGTGTACGTACATATAACAATTTCTAACTAATGTATGCACTACTGACTGAACGACTCAACCTGTGTGGTTTTATCTCTGAAAGACCATATCAGACATCGATTCTACATGGTCTTCATAAGATCTGACAAAGATCTGTCTGCACTTTAAAAGAGACTGTGACTTTTGAGTTTGTTACCTACGGGCTTTCTCAGAGTAGTCATATAGGAAACACCGTTGTTTTCATTCCATTGCCGGCCCTATACGAACGTAACAACCAATCTTTCCTTACTCCTTAGCAGTAGACAAGTGCTACTACTCTACAAAAGAATTTTTATTGGACAAATCATTGCTCCATTATAGCCCCTCTCAGTCATGATGTGTTCAGTAAATATTAAAAAATGTAAGAATAATATATAATCCACCAAAACTATTGACTATTGTATGCCCTAAGGGCGGGACATAGCTGATCCATGTAATTATTTTAAGACCTGTATTATGTACAAACCTATGATCCACAATAAAGAAAGATTTGATTTGAGATATACTTGCTCGCATATTTGTATGTTGCAGTTTCTTCTTTAATAAATCTCATAATTTATCCAATGCCCTGTAATTCATTCGAAAATAATCACAAAACTTGGCTTCATCTTTTCGGAGATCTTCGTAAAGTGTATGAAATTTACGATATTGCTTCCGTGCCGACAGCATAGGATGAACCCACAACTTTTTCGTTATTTTATACATGATTGCGTCATATATGATCTCGCGGCGAACACGAATTAGGCGGCCGGTAATGGAATGAATCAAGCAGACAGGGAGGGGGTTACCCTCCTTGTCTGTGCGTGGTGGCGGCGCGGCGGCGGCGTCGTGTGTGTAACCCATGGAAATTCTATCTAAACTGGAATGTGTACTTGCATAAGTCTCTTATTTAAAAGAAGACTCTATCGCAAGAGCAATAAGGTCGATCGGAAATAAAACTTTATTTGAAGATAACACGGTCCGAGGGAGAAAGCTTCGCAGTAGCCCTCTGGGCTCTGTCTCTTTCTAAGTGTTACCCGTATTTATTTTTTGTAATTTTGTTTGAAACCAACAATTTTGATTAGAAAAAAGATGGTGAAAAAGGGTGCCATTTATCTCAGCAATAGTGAGGCATACTCTGGATGCGGAATATCATTCTTTAAGTAAGGTTTTTGCGGTAATCGTAAACAAGTTATTTTGTTTGCGTGTAGGGTGACCATAAATTTCGGAGTAATTAATAAATGTGCACGTAGGTCCGTATTACAGAACGTCACTCAAACTCAAGCTCTACTTAAGTCTCGTTTCAAGCCTTTTGATTGGTTGAAACTAGTTTTAAGTAATGCTTAAGATGATTGCAGAGATCAATGCTTGAGTAACGTTCTGTAATACGGACCTTAGTCATTGTGTGCATAATAAGTAAGTGACTTTTATTGGGCATTTACAATGACATTAAATTCTGCTTTCTTATAGATATTTTATTTATCTACAGTTTTGGATAGATTGACCTGCTGTCATCCGTACATCATCAATTTATTCATCCATTTTTAAAATTCAATAATAAAATTAAAAAGCTCGCATCCATGCCTAAAACTTCATTAAAACTCAGGTAATATAAGTGAATAAAAATATTTTACGTACATTCCTTATAAATTCCATTATAATAGTCACATTAGTCACCATACACAACAAAGACAGAAGGCTACTGTGAAGCTATCTCCCTCGGACCGCGTTTTGATCGATAGTTCACATTCCAGTTTAGATAGAAATTCCTTGGTGTAACCCTATTAAAATTATCGATATCGACAGGGTTTCAGCCTAGCTAAAGTCAGCAGCTTGTTCATTTCATTGCTTCAAATACCAGTGTTTCACAACACCAAAATTCCAATGATCTAATATACTTGCTCAGTGCTAATATAGTCTATACAAGTTCATTGACTGATTGACATTTTGACAATCAATCATTTTTCCGAACGAAACGGAACGTAGTTCGCCTTATTTTGTTATACTCTTTGCTTCGTCTCTAAACTGCATTGCATCAAAAGACCACATATTTCGGTGTTTCGCTCAAACTATTTTATTTTCATATGTTCGTACACCTTCCTAATGAGTTATGGGTTATTAAAAACCAGTTATCTAAGCTACGTGTGTTGAATAATGGTGATTTCGTGCTTGTAGCGGTGGCTGTTGATGTGTCCATTGATGAACCGTTGTAGTAGGTGAATGTTGTTTACGGTGTGGTGAAGTTACGTCGAGGGGGAGGTGCAGGAGCGACAGTGCGATGCATGAGCTACTGAAGCATGTGCTGCTGGAGCGGGACCTCACCCGCGCCGGCGACATCTTCGCGATCCCCGACGCGGACATCGTTGATGACCTCAACGAAGTGGTGAGCCTTACTGCTTAGTACATAGAACTGGTACAGCCTGTTCGCTTGATTTACTAAGAATTAGAAACGACTGTTAATTACATCTGAGTCATACCTGCAAAGTGCACTATTAAATACCTAGTTGGATAAACAAGTAGAGCCAAGTATCAGACAAGGTTTTGACTACCACTATCTGTGACTATAATGAAAGTCATGAATCATAAACTCTTAAATATTTATTCAATAATAACATAACAATTGTTGTTTACTATAATTATATTCCTTGCAATAATCAATTTCCTGTAAAGCAATTGCGTTTACATTTATCAAGTTATATTATTTATAACCAAGTCAGTCATCTATGTAAACAAGTAATTAATAATACACTTAATTGTGGTTTTATTATAATGATAGAGAACTGCTATATTATGAAGATTGAAAACTTTTTCTCTTATTAAATTCTGTACAATTTAATAAGAGAAAAAGTTTGAAGACAATGGGCCCATTTTATTGTCCATGGCAAAATAATGCATGGCATAATTAGTTCAGTGGTTAGCTTAGTGGCTATTGACTGCTGTGCTGCGTGTCGCGAGTTCGATTCCCGTACAGAATAAATATAAATATATACGGACAAATCACACAGATTGAGCTAGCCCCAAAGTAAGTTCGAGACTTGTGTTATGGGATACTAACTCAACAATACTATATTTATAATAGATACATATATAGATAAACATCCAAGCCCCAGGCCAATCAGGAAAAGATCGTTTTCTATCATGACCTGGCTGGGAATCTACTGTCGTAGATCCATGTAAAATACTGTCAGCTAGCAATATATTTGGGAGAAGGCAGGTAGATGACTAGTTAAATCAGAGACAATGTCAATCACCCAATATCAAGATAATCATATCATGAGAGGTCATTTTACTCATGATTGATGACTCATGACTTAAAAATCATAGATTCACGTCACTATTGATAAGATTATTGAGTGCAAATACCTCATTGGTCTAGTGGTTGCAAGTGCTACCACTGAAGAGCAGGTGGGTTTGATTCCCAGGTAACATCATAACAGACGTAGGTGTTATGGTCTTTTTGCATCAAATATTTTTCAGTAGCACCCTGGATTTGTACTTCTCAATGAAGACAGGGAAGAAGGCAGGGTTCGAAAATATCCGATATTTATATCCATTTGTTAAGACTGTCATTTTATTATCTTATTACTACCTATACGATTTCCACAGGTACATGACAGTTTATTATTAACAAAATAAACATAAAATCTTATAGTTCACACAAATCAATTAAAAACAACCATCTTTTTCTGAGAAAACAAAGTCTATAAATATGAAGGAAACAAATTTAAAATATCTTAAAAATCCTAATATTTGTACTTAGTCGAGTTTTGATCAAATAACAAATTAGTCTTTTTCTAGTCAGCTAGAACTGTCAAATCGCCTGTTGGCATTCCTATTGGATTAACACTACACTTCACTTTTATGGAGTAGGTATGTTTGCAGATGATAGAATTGAAAATTATTTTGGCTCTTTTGAGCCAAAATAATTTTCAAACAATTATAATTATATTAATTTTCAAATTTTCTGCAAACATACCTACATACACACATACACACATACATACATACACACATACATATATACATACATACTGCAATCAATAAAAATAGTGCAATGTAAAAACATTGCACTATTATTATTGATTGCAGTACCTTTTTACCACCCAGTACCCTTGGTAAATTCGAAGTATTACAGTCTGAAGACAAAAAAAACGACGAATATGCCAGCAGCGCGTCGGTAAAAGTACTTAAATGCAACATGCCATAAATTTTGATATACAAAAAATGGTTTGATATATATCAGATATACAGTATGTTAACTAACAGACGTTCCCGTTAACCCGAAATAGTATAGCATACATACATGCTAAAAAAAAAAATTCCATTCGAAAACAAAATGTTTTAAAATTTTTTCAATATGAAAATATTCAATAAAAATTTTAAATTGACATGTAAAAGAAACACACTGTACACGCGAAGTTGAAAGACGGCAACGTCGCAATTTATTTATGATACTACGCTACTATTTTGATTTAAAACAGGAGGTTTCAAATTTATTTTCAATTATATTTTTTTTTATTGGGACTATTTTATGCTTATTTTTCTATGCTGATATTTTTATTTTAATCTATTAATGATATATATTAACGAGTTTAAGGGAACGCCCTCTGTTATTTAACATACTGTATATCCTTCGAACCCTGGTAATAGGTACTTCGATTACACAAATACAATAAATTTAATTAACAAGTGACATGCAGTGCACACTATAGTACACCTCTGCCTTATCCCTTAGGCTGTTTTTATGTTATATAAAATTGAAAATATACATATTTCTTGCAGTTGAAACACATAACGGAAATTTCTTCACGGCCAGACTATTGTCGGAACGACCGAGACCAGGCTCTGATAGAAATATGTGTTGCAAGAGTAACATCATGTGTGAAAGAGACAGTTACTCTGGACAAGTACTGCGGAGCCCTCGTGGCTCTTCTGGAGTCCTGCTTGCACCACAATCTGATGCCAACTGGTCACCTCCGGGATGATGATCCACCTCATGCTAAGATTGCTTCAGACATTATAGCATGCATTGTTTTGGTAAGATCTGCTGTTTTAAATTACATGATATGTATTGTTTTTATTTGTACGAAGCATATCTTTTAAGTTTTGTTGTTTTAAGAAAAAAAAAACTACAACTTTATACTTAATACATTGAAAAACAAGAGAAAGTACCAACTAGCTTCATTCACTTTTCTGTTTGAAATAGCTGGTATATGTTCTATGTTACTGGTTTGGTTTCCGCACTTAGTCCCTCCAGTGGACCATTGTGCGTGGTATATTTAGTAGTATTATTTTCCCCCCTTGTAATGTGAATGTTAAATGTATAAAAAAAGTACATAAATAAAACACCTCAGAATGGAGCTAACATATACATCATCATCAACCTTTTATCGTCCCACTGCTGGGGCACAGGTCTCCTCTCATCTATATGAGAACATTGTCTCAAACTTTTTCGTCTGTGTGCTGCATGTCGCGTGACGGTCGGACGCGGAGTAGGGATAAAGTAAAAGGCGCTCGTCAGAGCAGCCAAGACCTTTGTAATTAAATGACAAGGAAAGCTTTTCTTTTACTGTGGTTTCATATAACATCTCCTTCAGGTATCATTCCCACTCCAATCCGACAAGGAGAACTACGCCAACAAGAGCGTGATGGAGCTGTTCCTACCAGTCGCAGTGCAATTCCTGCACAAAGGCAACCGCGAGATATCACGACACATGGCGCGGTACCTCTCACTCGCGGCTGTCCACCATGCGGTGCTGCTAAAACCACATGTACAGACTATTATGGACTCTATCATGTCAGGTTTGTGGACTGAAATCGAATGTCTGTAATATGCTGTAAACTAAATACTATAGGTAATAATTTCTGTGGTGTGGAAAAATTATGCGGGAACAGCTTGTTACCCATCTAAGAAAACTTGATGACCTTCAAAATGTAGTCAGTCTATTTTGGCACAAATAAATGTCAAACACCTGTTAAAACATTGGGAGATTATTATTTACTTGTTAATTGACGCATTGAGAGCGAGATCAGACTGTGAATATATAGGTACATATTTTTAATATTCCGAGAATTGCTCCTCTGACCTGGACCTACTTTTATATTGTCTTAAGGTTATAGCCCACTTACACGACCCTGTTCCCACCCGGCAATAAGAATATAATTTATACACGGACATTAAATATTGCTCTTTAGATATATTTTACAATAGTATCATAAATTAGGAGGCAGCTCGCTGTCAGGACCAGGGCTCGAAAATATGCGATATTTATAATATTGATATTTATTATAAATATCGGATATTTTCGAACCCTGGTCCTGACAGCGAGCTGCCTCCTAATTTATGATGCTACTGTAAAATATATCTCGGATATCTCGCATCTCGAATATCGGATATTTATGATATATATCCGATATATATCCAAAATCGGATATATATCCGATATTTATATCCATTTCTTAAGACTGCCATTTTATTATCTTATTACTACCTATACGATTTCCACAGGTACATGACAGTTTATTATTATGAATTTATTACAATATAAAAACAGCATATTTTTAGTTTTTATTTAACAAAATAAACATAAAATCTTATAATTCACAAAAATCAACTACAAATAACTATCTTTTTATGCACCCAAAACCTTTATCTGTTATTTCTTGCGTTTCTCTCTTCATACTGAAGTGTGATAATTACTAGATCGATAGAAGTGTAGCAATAATTGCTAGGTCGGAACTGTGTCTATCGCGAAAAGAGAGAGCGGTGGGCGGATGAAAATCTGGCCGCTTGTTCGCTGTCGCCGCGTCGACTGCTGGGTGCCTGCAAGCTGTCACCACGTGGACTGCTAGCAGTCATCTTAGATTAGGGCGGTGTTAGATCAGAGTAGTTTAAATGTGCTATGACCTTTACTCTCATGGAAACTCACACAATCATCTCTCATTCTAACAAAGCAGATAAATAACCTTATGTGACCTATTTATTAAAAGTAAGTAATTTGTTGTCTAGGTAACTACCCCCTCTGTCGGATCCTGACGAACCTGTACGAGGTGTCTCCGGAACCTCTCGAGGGTCATGCTCCAGCGCTGGTATCACTGCTTCCTCACGCAGAGCCCGTAGAGAAGAGCTCCCTATTCGCACTGTTCGAACAGATCGCGGCGCGCAAGCCCGACTCGTTGAAGACATGTGTGCCGCAGCTACTGTCGTACTTATGTCCCAATACTGCCAGTCAGAACGATCCGGGGTGCATGTGTGTTGATATACTACAGGTACTTTTTATTTGTTTCTTTATTAAAAAAGTCTTTGTCCCACACTACGAGTTTTTCCTGTATCCTGGGTGCGTTTACAAACATATAAACATTATTTTTATATTTTTATTATAATTTTTTTTTTTTTTTTATTATTTTTGGAACACACAGTACTTTTTGTCAGTGTCTACTATGTGGTTTATTTAAAAGTTAGAGATAAGTCCTCGTTTATTACTTTGTTTAGTAATTAGGAGAGTCCATACATGTACTGCGGGATTTCTAGGGGGCACCTGCCCTCCCGTGCCGCCCCCTCCCCCCCTGGGCTGCAGCAATTAAAGCGACTCACTTCTTTTAATATTTGCTCATTCGTTTTCAGTGTAATTAATACGTGTATATATTGCGCAGGTTATAGCAAGCCTTAGCCGGACCCGGGTGACACTAGTAGTAGAGCACGGCTCGCTAGTGAAGCGCGCCGCCCGGCCGCCACACGCGACGCCCCACGCCGTCACGCTCGTCGCTAACATACTCACGCAGCTGGGGTATACCGGCAGGGTATGTACATATGTCACCTTGTAACAACCCTCGCACCGCATAACACTAGTTATGGAGCACGGCTTGCTGTGTAGGACTGCTTATAGAGGTCCACTGCTGGACAAAGGCCTTCCCCAAATTGGGGGTTTGCCATAACCCCCACGCTTAGCAGGCGGGTTGGGGATCGCAGGAATTAGATATTCCACAGGAGAAGCGCTGCTGTCTGCTTCCCTCGTGAGAGTACCCTTAGTCGCCTCTTACGACACCCACGGGAGGATATAGGTTGGTACTATTCTAAGCCCGGTACCACAAAGGTCAAAATATTCCTTAAGTATTGCAAATTCAATACCATTATGATAACATTGACAGGAGCGTGCCCAAGAGGCGCTGAACTTCGTGCTGGAGCGTCTCGCCAGCGCCGAGCGAGCACAGCAAGCCGCACTGCTGAGGGACGCCACCTCGTTGTGCAGCGCCTTCCCCGCGCTCTTCACCGACAAGCTGCTCACTGCCGTTCGGGCTAACACCAGGTAACTTGGTGTAACATCGACAGATCGCGCTTTACTGAATCGAATGACCAACATATCGATTTCCCGCTCTTTTATAAAACAAGACACCCATTTTGCAATCCCTTAAATTCTGTCCTATGCCGCACGGAAGTGCGTCACGTGTTTACTTAATACTAAAATATGCTAAATCCATACTAATATTATAAATGCGAAAGTAACTGTCTGTCTGTCGGTCTGTCTGTCTGTCTGTCTGTCTGTCTGTCTGTCTGTCTGTCTGTCTGTCTGTCTGTCTGTCTGTCTGTCTGTCTGTCTGTTACGCTTTCCCGTTTAAACCTCTCAACCGATTTTGATGAAATTTGGCACAGACAATCTTTAGACCCTGAGAAAGAACATAGGCCACCTTTTATCCCGCAAAAATTTGATATTCCCGAGGGAAATCTAAAAAGCGCGATATAACCGAACTCCACGCGGGCGGAAAGCTAGTAGTAAAATACATACATCATAAAAAATTTTGTTGACTACCCACAGTTCCAGTCGACAACTTATATGTCGGATGGCGACATATAAATCAAAATCTCTGTTTGTCCTCTATGCATTCCGAAACCATTGATCAAATTGTCAATGTCAGAGACAATTTGATCAATGTGCTCTTGGACCGCCCTTGAGGGTTCCTACGTGGCATTGCGACACAGATTTATACACGTATATATGCTATACACTACCACTTATTAAAAGTCTTAAATTCACTGAAGTTAACCATGAAAGAGGTTATTTTAAATTTTTCCATGAGTGGCTTAGAGTGGATGAAAGTTGTTGTTAACGACCGATACGATCGTGTGGAACAGATGAGACAGAATTTCTGGAACTGCTGGTCCACCGAGTACATCTCTGAACTCCAGAAGAGAACTAAGTGGCAACTGAATCAGGACACACTCATCCCTGACACCCTTGTCATAATTAAAGACGATAACTTACCGCCTTTGAAGTGGCGCCTCGGACGCGTGCTGAAAGTATTCACCGGCAACGATGGTATATCACGCGTCGCCACCATCAAAACATCTAAGGGCGACATTCGGCGATCATTCTCTAAAATCTGCCCACTCCTACATCCAGATGATATTCACGCAAAAAGCAGCTCAGCCTCATTGAAACCTGGTGCTTCCAAGGCCGGGGCATGTTAACGACCACAGCGCCATCTAGGAACGGCGAGACGAGTCATCGGGAGTGAATCGACGAAGCGTCAACTGACAGCTCGGTCGCGCTGTCAAAGCGACATCTTCGCGCGCGGTTCGAATGAGACGATTGGTGTGTGCACTGTGTGACGCGACGTCGACCGTTAACCATCGTTTACTGTACCTACCTAACTTCAAATTATTAATATAAGCAAACATTGTGAAAGGTGTAATTAAATCGATAGTACGAGCAGTCTTGGGTTTCAATCAACATCCAGACGACCTGACGCAGAATCAATCAAAACAGTTGTTGTAGTGTGGATGTTGATTTTTTCCGGTCGAAATGCCATTAACTAGTAGTATAAGTAATACATTCAAATACACATAACATACATAATCAGCCGATAATGATCCTACACCTGGGACACAGGGAGAGGAGGTGGGTCTCGGAGAGGAAGTCATTAAAATATGGTCATCAAAATAGCACCACTTTTTCGTGTTGAACAGCAACCGACCAAAGTCGGGCTCGAGCCAGAGCGAAGTGAATCGCACTTCGACCGGCGTCACCATCGTGCGCCTGGGCGGGGCGCACGCGCAGAGCAACGGGCCGGGGGCGGCGCCGCCGGGCGGGGCTAGTAGTGCTGCAGGCGGTACTACAGGTTTGTGCTCATTCATTTGAAAAAAGGAGGGGGGGCAGTGACCTCGCCAGTTTAGTATTTCCTTTTTGTGTGATTTTTCCCTGTCTCTTATGCTCCAGAAAACTTGCCATCGTGCCAACCTTCTGATTATAAGTCTCCATCTGCATAGCCTTTTCCCAATTATGTTGAGGTTGGCTTTCAGTCTAACCGGATTCTACTGAATACTAGCTTCAGCTTCTGATATGTGCCTAAGTTATTTTTTTTTAGATTTTCTATCTCTATTTTTTCTACATGTATGATTTAATTACTAAACAAATGTTTTTTCCCCCGAACATATACTTATCAATGTCCACATATAAAGTAACATTTTTGCTACAATTTCAATAGTGGTTATCGTTTTGAAATCTATTTATTTGACATTAACACCTAGTCATCCTCGTTTAAATTACCATGCGTGGAATTTGCACAGCTGGATTTTAGCCCAAAGATGTTTGCAATTGATATTCTAAGAAGAATAGCCTGTTAATTCCTGTAGCAAAAATGTTGCTGGACACCTCGTCTTATTTCACGTTTAACAAATACGAACTTTATTTTTAAATATGTTAAGGTGATTTTGGAGTGGCTAAAACTATTGAACAAGTTGTAAAAAATTGTAACGTAAACTGAACTTTATTGTGTAGGAATTATAGTTATTTTTCCATAAACTCATATTTGTAAAAATCTAAATTTTGGCGGATATATCGCAAAAGCGGATTATTTATTTTATGTGTGACGCTTTGTATCGTTCCCGCAGGCAGCACCGCGAGCGGTGCGGGCGGTGCGGGCGTCGCGGTTGCGGCGGGCGGGTACGCGCGGCGTGCCAAGCTTGGCGACTCTCGCAGCACGGGCCGCCTGCACCCCGGGCCGGCGCCACACCGCAGCATGACCAGGCTCAATGTGGCAGGTCAGTGCTGTGTTGTGCACACATCTTTTTTTCCATATTTTAATCCGTCCGGAACACGACGAATCGCTTGGTGGCAAGACTTTGTCTGGTGGGTGGTAGCTTCTGCCGAGAGCCTATGCTTGCTGCTTGATCTAGGCCTCCGATCTTTTTTGTCACTATTCTCGGTTCCTGTGCCTCTCGTCCATAATGGCGCCTGCGTTGATTTTCAGATCAGGTGGGTCGTCACTTTAACTTAAAAGTAATTGATTTACTCTGTATTAAAAAAAAATATGTGGTCGGGAAACACCCGGAAGGAACAAAACTCAATATGAAAATGCAAGATTGCAACATATAACGTTTTCATTTTTACTTGACCATCGGCGTTACCACCTTTGAAAATCTTGAATCGACACTAATTATTAGAAATTTAGTAATTGTAACCGCCATCTTGGATTTTCATTTTGAACTCACTATCATCGGCTTCCTCAGTATAAATGCCACACACAATACAGTCGCCATTTTTAGCACCCTTGAAAATCCAGGAAACAAACTCCTTGACAAAAAACAAATCAGAAGAATTTGCGGCTGCCATCTTACATTTTGTTTTTGACCTCTATTGGCTTCAGTAGCCTCGAAAAACACACCCATGAAAATTTCGAAAATGTTTGCAGCCACCATCTTGGATTTTCATTTTGGCCTTATTATTGACTTTAGCACCCTTGAAAATCCTGAAAACGACATCCATGACAAAAAAAAAAAATAATTTGCAGCCGCCATCTTGGATTTTGTTTTTGACGCCTCTATTGGCTTGAGTAGCCTCGAAAAACACACCCATGAAACTTTCGAAAATGTTTGCTGCCGCCATCTTGGATTTTCATTTTGGCCTTAATATCGACTTTAGCACCCTTGAAAATCATGAAAACGACATCGATGACAAAAAAAAAAAAAGAATTTGCAGCCGCCATCTTCGATTATGTTTTTGACGTCTCTATTGGCTTCAGTAGCCTTGAAATTAAATAATATTTAATAGCTAATATTTAAAAAAAAAAATTCATCAGGTGGTTCAGTGGGCGGACTACACAAGAGTATGACGCGATTGTCTTCTTCCCAGCAAATCAACACACCACCAAACGGGACCACTAATACAGGTAAACAAAAATATATTTTAATTATTTTTGTTTAAAAAGCACCAAGCAGCAATTGCCATTTTGCATCACGTGGTCAAATAATGTACACGCTTTATGAACACAGCATCAAACAGCAAGCCGTCCTCTTCATCGAGTGGGGTGGTGGGCAAGCCCAGCGGCGCTCCCCCCGTCCGCAGCGCCTCCCCGCCGCGTGCGATCCGACCCGCGCCACGCGCTCACCACCACCACAACATACTCATCGGAGCTAACACTTGTGCCGTAAGTCTACACTCACATTACCGCCCGCACTACCACCACAACATACTCATCGGAGCTAACACTTGTGCCGTAAGTCTACACTCACATTACCGCGCACACCACCACCACAACATACTCATCGGAGCTAACACTTGTGCCGTAAGTCTACACTCACATTACCGCGCGCAGCACCACCACAACATACTCATCGGAGCTAACACTTGTGCCGTAAGTCTACACTCACATTACCGCGCGCAGCACCACCACAACATACTCATCGGAGCTAACACTTGTGCCGTAAGTCTACACTCACATTACCGCCCACACCACCACCACAACATACTCATCGGAGCTAACACTTGTGCCGTAAGTCTACACTCACATTACCGCCCGCACTACCACCACAACATACTCATCGGAGCTAACACTTGTGCCGTAAGTCTACACTCACATTACCGCGCGCACCACCACCACAACATACTCATCGGAGCTAACACTTGTGCCGTAAGTCTACACTCACATTACCGCCCACACCACCACCACAACATACTCATCGGAGCTAACACTTGTGCCGTAAGTCTACACTCACATTACCGCCCGCACTACTACCACAACATACTCATCGGAGCTAACACTTGTGCCGTAACTACACTCACATTACCGCTCGCACCACCACCACAACATACTCATCGGAGCTAACACTTGTGCCGTAAGTCTACACTCACATTACCGCGCGCAGCACCACCACAACATACTCATCGGAGCTAACACTTGTGCCGTAAGTCTACACTCACATTACCGCCCACACCACCACCACAACATACTCATCGGAGCTAACACTTGTGCCGTAAGTCTACACTCACATTACCGCCCGCACTACCACCACAACATACTCATCGGAGCTAACACTTGTGCCGTAAGTCTACACTCACATTACCGCGCGCACCACCACCACAACATACTCATCGGAGCTAACACTTGTGCCGTAAGTCTACACTCACATTACCGCGCGCAGCACCACCACAACATACTCATCGGAGCTAACACTTGTGCCGTAAGTCTACACTCACATTACCGCGCGCACCACCACCACAACATACTCATCGGAGCTAACACTTGTGCCGTAAGTCTATACTCACATTACCGCGCGCACCACCACCACAACATACTCATCGGAGCTAACACTTGTGCCGTAAGTCTACACTCACATACCGCTCGCACCACCACCACAACATACTCATCGGAGCTAACACTAGTGCCGTAAGTCTACACTCACATTACCGCGCGCACCACCACCACAACATACTCATCAGAGCTGACACTTGTGCCGTAAGTCTACACTCACATTACCGCCCGCACTACCACCACAACATACTCATCGGAGCTAACACTTGTGCCGTAAGTCTACACTCACATTACCGCCCGCACCACCACCACAACATACTCATCGGAGCTAACACTTGTGCCGTAAGTCTACACTCACATTACCGCGCGCACCACCACCACAACATACTCATCGGAGCTAACACTTGTGCCGTAAGTCTACACTCACATTACCGCCGCACCACCACCACAACATACTCATCGGAGCTAACACTTGTGCCGTAAGTCTACACTCACATTACCGCCCGCACTACCACCACAACATACTCATCGGAGCTAACACTTGTGCCGTAAGTCTACACTCACATTACCGCCCGCACCACCACCACAACATACTCATCGGAGCTAACACTTGTGCCGTAAGTCTACACTCACATTACCGCGCGCACCACCACCACAACATACTCATCGGAGCTAACACTTGTGCCGTAAGTCTATACTCACATTACCGCGCGCACCACCACCACAACATACTCATCGGAGCTAACACTTGTGCCGCAAGTCTACACTCACATTACCACCCGCACCACCACCACGACATACTTATCGGAGCTAACACTTGTGCAGTAAGTCTACACTTGCATTATCGCCCGCACCATTACCACGACATACTCATGAGGGGTAACACTTGTGCCGTAAGTCTGTACTTAGAAAACCCAGTGAAGGACGTGGATCCACGGGTGACACTGATTTTTTTTTTACTTTACGAAATTCAACCGGTTAGCCATAGGAATAATATTCATATCAAACTATCTGTGTTAACTTCACCACTTTGATACTAGGTACTGATTTAAACTATAATATTCGGCATCGGCACACATGAAAATACAAGCAACTAAAGTAAATTAATTTTTGTTCCAGAACAATCAAACAATAATATCAGGCCCGCCTCTAGCAACACAATCAATATCTGTCAACCCGCTCACATCCGGCAAGTCATCGGACGGCCTCATACCGATCACGTCGGCCGTATCCATCCAGCACTCGAACACCGCACTAGGCACTGTGTCGGTCGTCACATCCAACACCCCAGGATCCGGACCGATATCGGTCAGTCCAAGCAATCCGATATCAATATCCGGCCCGGTGACTGTCACGTCGCGGCGTGCGAATAATACGAGTGTTACGATGATAAATACCAATAATGGTAATAATAACACGTCGTCCAACCATCGGATCAGCGTGTTCGAGCCATACCCGATGCGTGACACGGTACAGCACTTCTGTGAGAAGCACCTGGATAAGATCAAGGCGTATATGGATAACGTGTCGCTAAGGTTGCCGCCGCCTGCCAAATGTACTATTGAGGGTGAGTGCTTTAATTTATATTTGAAGAATTTTTGTGTAGAATATTCTGTTGAAGGGTCCTGTATAAAGGAGATGTTTCATTTTGGGCCACCACTATGTACGCTATGTAGATAAAAAAGAAAAAAAATAAAAGATTTTCATAAAAACTACTACTAAATTAATTTGAATAAGTAATAAACTTCGTAATAAACTGCTTGATAACTTGCCAATAAACTTCGTAACCCTTAACCGGCATTTTATTACCCCTAGCTCGTAACAACCTGGCCTGGCTGCAGTTCGCGTGCGGTCATCGCGGCGCACACTGTCTGTACGCACGCTCGTTGTTTCATATTCTCACCCGGATAGTGTAACTTGTTGAACTGTGTATAGTTTGCAATCTGCCTGACTCTGACAGCCGTGGTTCTTCCCGCAGAGCGTCGTTCCAAGAAGCTGGCCCGGCTGCAGTTCGCGTGCGGTCGTCGCGGCGCACACTGTCTGTACGCACGCTCGTTGTTCTCCATGCGCACACGTGCTCCGCGTGTCTGGATACACCTCATGTTCTTAGGTAATGTATTTATTAATACTTCTTGGATACTTCATATTTTTTTCCTTACTATCTAAAAGTGGTAAGGTATCGCAGTTAACGTTTAAATGTTGGAGCCTATGGTTTGGATTAATTGTGACGTATTAGGAAAAAAATGTGTTTACGCTGTGCTTAAAATAATAAGTTGTTTCTACAGCCTGGAAGGGTAAAAACCGTGGACACTATAACTATAGATAGTATAAAAATGTTTATCTGAAATTAAAAATAATTAAACGTTTTTACTTTCATAAATTTTAAAAAGTTTCTGTCCGAGACCGGCCGTAAACTCATAGATACAATGCGCCCGAGGTACGTATTAGTGCAAAGGGCGCTGACCTCTTGCACTGGCCGTCCGTTGTATCTACCTACGTAAGTTTTAACTAACTAAATTCCAATAAAACATAATACACATAACCTGTGATGTAACTTTCCCTTCAAACTTTTCCTGGCTTAGATATTTAAAAGTTAATCACATTTTTATCTACAGTTTCATTAAAAAATACTTGTTTACATCGATTGAATAATGTACACACTTACATTAACCTCAAAAGACGATGAAAAACGATGGTGGTAACTGTTTTGTCGTATTCGATGTACGTGCCGTATGTGATTTACGCGGCTCTCGTAATGTTCATTATGAGAAAAGTCTTTTTCGTGTCGGCTCGAAGGACCATGTTAAGGCTCAGATGTTAATGAGTTAAATTAAAGGCAAGCGGACTGTATACTATATATTTAAATAATCTTTAACAAGCAAACCAAAGTCTAAAGGGATGACTGCGCGCGGTCGTGTCGGACGATGCAATGAAGCTTGTGTGGCCGGTCCCGTAGTCGACGCCGCCGCGCTGTCCGCGTCTTCGAAGTATGTGTGAACACATAGTAAATACGTAAATTCTTCGGGTCTCGTTCAGATTATCGCCAGCCACGACATAAAATATGTGTGAACACATAGTAAATATGTAAATTCTTCGGGTCTCGTTCAGATTATCGCCAGCCACGACTTAAAGTATGTGTGAACACATAGTAAATATGTAAATTCTTCGGGTCTCGTTCAGATTATCGCCAGCCACGACATAAAGTATGTGTGAACACATAGTAAATATGTAAATTCTTCGGGTCTCGTTCAGATTATCGCCAGCCACGACATAAAGTATGTGTGAACACATAGTAAATATGTAAATTCTTCGGGTCTCGTTCAGATTATCGCCAGCCACGACATAAAGTATGTGTGAACACATAGTAAATATGTAAATTCTTCGGGTCTCGTTCAGATTATCGCCAGCCACGACATAAAGTATGTGTGAACACATAGTAAATATGTAAATTCTTCGGGTCTCGTTCAGATTATCGCCAGCCACGACTTAAAGTATGTGTGAACACATAGTAAATATGTAAATTCTTCGGGTCTCGTTCAGATTATCGCCAGCCACGACATAAAGTATGTGTGAACACATAGTAAATATGTAAATTCTTCGGGTCTCGTTCAGATTATCGCCAGCCACGACATAAAGTATGTGTGAACACATAGTAAATATGTAAATTCTTCGGGTCTCGTTCAGATTATCGCCAGCCACGACATAAAGTATGTATGAACACATAGTAAATATGTAAATTCTTCGGGTCTCGTTCAGATTATCGCCAGCCACGGCATAAAGCCGAACCATTTCGGTCCACTGTAGTTTTGTGTACGGTAAAATATTACATTACACAACACACATACATACACGACACACTTGCATCTTCTTGCGACTTCGCATCGCGAGCGTTGCGCTGCGAGCAAGCGCACGTCCTTTCCATCCTGTAGCTGCGTCCAACTGAGGGGAGAGGATCGTGCGCGCAGCTTGCGTGCCGGTCGTTTACCCTAGCGTTCACGAAACATATGATGCGCTAGCGGCTAGAGGGAAAATAAATTCGTGGAAAAACGGAGATTAAAAAAAAAACTTTTTTCATTGAATTTACGTTCTGAAAGTGAAACCAAACCACTGGTTTCATGACTACCGGTATTTACACTAGCAGCCTGTATACACTCTTGCTTATCCATTCCACTTTTGACATTGGCAGATAGTAATAGTCAACATTGGCTTCACTTGCCATAAATAAATATAAAATAGAAAATCATTTAGTTACATTAAAACCTGTTTGAATATATAGCGCTACAAGCCCGGCACGACGCCGCCCTGTCCTCGAGGGACCCCACCGTCGCCTCGCTGAAGCACTGCTGGGACATCCTCAAGTGTGAGAACAAGACTTTTCTGACGCTTGTTACTGGCGCCTTCCCTGGGATCAAGGTATCTTCTCAAATTAGTCTTGTAGAATATAATAAAAAGTATAAATACAGAATATAGATATGAATAGAAATAGCGACTTTTGCTACTAAGCAATAAAGTGCAATTCAGCTCGCATAAGCACTCCGTGCCTAACGCGATATTCATCTAAACGTTGATTCTGTCTTCTAATGCTATAATAATATTGATCGTGTATCCACTTGCCTCAGGAACAAGAGATGCTGCTGAACGAGCTCCGCGCGGCGGGGTTCTTCGACGTCTTCGAGGTGGTCCCGGTGCGGACGGACGGCCTGGCGTGGCCGCCCACGCAGGCCCCCTGGGGGTGCTTCCTGTGCACGCGGCCCGAGCGCGCCGAAGGGTTCCTGGCCGCCGGCGGGGCGCCCGTCATCGAGGGGCAGCTCAAGGAGAAGAAGGGCCGCTGGAGACTGTTCCGGCGCTGGCGCACGAGGTACTTCACGCTCTCCGGGGCGCATCTCTCCTGCAAGGGCTCGGTGAGTACTGTCACGTGTGGCACATCATCATCATCATTTCAGCCGAAAGACGTCCACTACTGGACATAGGCCCCCCCAAGGTTCTCCACGACGACCGGTCCTGTGCCTCCCGCATCCGGTGGTTTCCAGCGACCTTCACCAGGTCGTCGGTCCACCTTGTCGGGGGCCTACCCACGTTGCGTCTTCCCGTGCGTGGTCGCCACTCGAGAAACCGTCGGCCCCATCGGGCATCGGTCCCACGGGCAATGTGCCCAGCCCACTACCAATTTAGTGTTGCTATTCTTCGGGCTATGTTGGTTACTCTAATTCTTCTGCGGATGTCCTCATTCCTGATTCGATCACGCAATGAAACCCCAAGTATGGCCCTCTTCATTGCCCTTTGAGTGACCTTGAGCTTTCTTATAAGGCCCTTTGTTAGTGACCACGTCTCAATTCCATTAATCATCACTATCTGGTAACACACACTGGTTGAAGACTTTTGTCTTCAACCAATGTGTTCAAAGTCCTCGAATTTCCCTACATTTCGACAAGTTTTTGAAATTTGTTTGTCGCTGAGATGAGACAGCGACTTGATTTTGACCGTTTTTTAACATTACGAAAATTGTCCTTCAGGTTTTATTATTTTCTATGGACGTTCCGGATTTAACAAACTAACTGGACCCCTTTCCATTCTAGAGCGGAGGCGAAAGCATCGACATAAATCAGATTCGCTCAGTAAAAGTATCCCGCGGCGCGCGCAACATCCCCAAAGCCTTCGAAATCTTCACAGGAGACCAGACTCTCATCCTGAAGCCCAAAGACGGAAAGAATGCGGAAGAATGGGTTCAATGTCTTAGCATTGCAGTGGCACATTCACAAGCACGCGACGCTCCTGCGAAAGCTAATAGTTTGCCAGCCAGAGGACTCACACTCAAGAGCTTCTAGAACTTTCTAGGTAATAAAAAGCCTTGTATTCATGGTTATAAATAATGCAATTCAAGAGTGCGCGTCTTGTGAACCTTATGTTAATGTTCAAAAAACAACTAGACTTTAAAAAATTGCCAACATTTGTTTGTGTAGCTGGCAACATTGCTTGTGTGTATATGTGTGAAATATGTTTTCCAATGACGACAAATGTTGCGCAATTTGTGTTTATTGAATATGGGGCTTAAATTATATTTCCTTGATTTTTCTGTCCGCACGAAACATCTTTATTGCGCAGCTTGACCGTCCAAAAAATTCTAAATCATAATATCAGGTCTATAAAATTGGTTTGCCAACCTGAGAAATGGCCTTACAATTGACTTTATTTAGCGACGAGTTATAGTAAATTAAGCATTATATTAAAGATGACTCTTGCAGAACTTGCTCGTTTACTTCCAGCGTATATAATTAAATATCTCGTCTGTATAAGTGTTCAATAAAATATAACAACAGCCATATACTGAAATTACATATAAAAAGTGACTGAAAATAAGACTTGTATTGAAACGTGCATTTGTATACATATTACATTATATTATTGTGTAAAAATAGTGTAAATATGCAGTGGCATTATATATGCTGTTTATTTTGAAATGCATAATGTTTCAGTGGTTCTTATGTTATGTATATATTTTAAATAAGGCCAGTTATATGATACATTGGCGGGCTTTATAATCGTCATTTAAAATTTGTTGACGTCACAGGCTGCTTAGTAAGCGACTTGTGTATGTCAACACAATTAAGCGTATACATGTGTATGCAACTTTCACAAAAGTATGCAAGTTACTTGCAGAAATGTTTGCAAGTTACTTTCACAAAAACATGCAAGTAACTTGCAGAAAAGTATGCAAGCTACTTGCATTGTGATATTAGCCAATTAGAAGTTGGTATGACAAAGTATATATGCTTCCAAACTTTTGTGCAAGTTACAGCATGTGTATTTTGCGGTCCTATGGTTGTTATGGCGAATACAGTCATGTAGATAATTGAAAATGCTCACAAAGTATATAATAAGTTTTAGAATATTTGACCACATTCCTTTCAAAATCGGGAATGACACAAGGTTGTTTTAAGACTTTTTTATATTCGTCCTTATTTATATGAAATTATCGAATGCTTTACTCGTACAGTTTGTAAAATAAACTCTCAAGTTGTACAGTCAGTTTCAAACAGTGTTGCTATATGTACGTTATTACGTGGTATTATGTACTTATATAGGATGTAGTCGCTTTTATATAACGCGTTTATCAATCGCTTTTGCGGTAAAATATAAATTGCACATAGACTAGAGCTCTATGCTCTGTTTTTACATTTGTGTATTAAGTTATTATTATCCTTTGAAACAAACTTTATGACCACTACATAAGGTCGCAATTTGGTATTTATGAAGTCGGTTTTTGCAAGTAATGGTAAGGTGAAAGTTCTATCTCTATCAGTATAACGAATCAAATCGAAATATCAATATAACTGATGCACAAACTGTGACCATAAGTTCAGCAGAAGTGCAGAATTTTAATGGCGGTTATAAAAGGATCTGCTATTTCGTAGAACAGTGCAATATTTGCCCGGGCCCGGTATTCCACTGTAAAATTATTTTTAAACTAGCTTTCCGCCCACGGCTTCGCCCGCGTGGAGTTCGGTTATACCGCGCTTTTTAGATTTCCCTCGGCAACATCAAATTTTTCCGGGATAAAAGGTAGTGTCCTTTCTCACGGTCTAAAGACTGTCTGTGCCAAATTTCATCAAAATCGGTTGAGAGATTTAAGCGGGAAAGCATAACAGACAGACAGATAGAGTTACTTTCGCATTTATAATATTAGTATGGATAATCGACGAAAAATTGCGAAAGGGGTCCAAAACGATGTACCTGCTTACTGAATCCATGGTAACAGTCTGTGCGTCGATATCGCTTCCAGTTGTATACAACATGTAATGTAATCAACGCACACCCTCAAACACCCCAATTAGTAATAATCAATTAGATTAAAAAAAAAATAAAATAAAATAAAATTCAGTGTATGTATTAACATACACTGAATTTTTAATTTAACATGTATATGAATTGTTATTCATTCATTCATTTCATTTATTTCTAGATATATTTATTAAATTAGTTATACCAATTCTTGGAGAACGTAGACCTTAACGGTTTGGAATAAGGTTTCTTTTCTTTATTTTGTATTGAATGATTAAATTTGTACGAATATAAGTAAAGCTGCGATTTTAAAAGTCTGTGCAAATAACAGGGTTTACATGAGAATAATTTCCGCAGTTTTAATAACTATTGGGATAAAAATTGGGTATTTGACTAAAAAACACTAGTTACTCCGTCAGACAGATTTCCAGAAAATACTAATCACGTATTTTTTCCTTTTTTATATAAACAAAAAATTGACAAATATAAAAGGCATCAAAGATCAGGAGTGGTGGCTGATGACGTCACTGGTCACTATAAAGTGTACCGTTCAGTGACGTCACACGAGTTTTCAACGCGCTGTGTCGTCTTCATTTTTCTTCATACGTATCTAGTATTTTTTGGAAATCTGTCTGACGGACTAATTAGTTTTTTTTAGTCAAATACCCTATTATATAAACCGATTTAGTAAACGATTCTGAACAAACGGTTTTCAGGAAGTGCGTTAATTTATTTATATTTGAGAGGTAACTGTCGTTAATTTAAGAGCGTTCACAGCTGGTTCTCTGTTTCAATCTGTCAAAAATATGTACACATTGACATTAGCTTGTCGCCGAGATGAGACTGCGGATAGATTTTGAACATTTTAAATCACGAGAATTGACTTTCTGAGTGACAGTTAAATTTATGAAGTCAATTATTTTATAAGTTACAATGTTTTAGTGCCTTATACATAATAAGTGTTTGTTTTATTGCGCTAAGAGTACAATGGACATTTACAATTTTATCTAGTGCTAGATATTCAGAGGAAACGAGCGTTATTTAGTAGTGTAGGCACTTTTTATTTCAAGTATTTTCAATTAGTCGAAACGGATGGATTCTGTGTCTCACTCAACTAGAGCGAGACACAGAATCCATCCGTTTCGTTCGAAGGATAGAAAGATTTGTGCAGAAGGTCACAGGTCAGGTATATTAAAAAAAAAATACAATATGACCTATGTAGAGCCAAAACTTTTACCGTCTGTAAAATATTGCCCTACCGTGCGGACACGCATATTGAAGAGGGTTGTCATGCGAGTAAGACTCGTGTTCCTCTCCAATTTATGATAATTAATAATTTTATTTAACATTTATTATACAGAATAATTTATAAGATTTTTTGACAAATTGAGATTTTATGATGAAATAAAGCTAGAAGACTGAAAGCTGGTCAATGGTCATAACTACTTATTGTTGCATGTGAGAGACTAATACAATACTACAGAATTAATAAATTACATTCAGTGTGGCTACCGTGAGTTTTCATTACGAAGATTCGATTTTCGATATCGAGCGCGTTTGACTCATCGATTGGCCCGCTTCAAGGTTGTAAGAACTCTCAACTAGGGTTGTAACGGAGCTTCGCCTAAGCCTCCGTTAACCTCCGCATCCGCGGAGATGAGACTCGTCGCCTCCGCATCCGCCTCCGCTAACAAGCCTCCGTTACAACCCTACTCTCAACCAACGAGAGTGCCACACGCGGTCCATGCGTATGATCGATTCTCGTAATGAAAACTCAAACGGTAGCCAAACTGTGCATATTTTGTGAAACTAATTTGATGGTCGAAGATAACTTGCCTCCTTCCAGTCTAATTCAGACTTTATGACTGCTCGGAACATGTGGTGTGTCGCTGGGCAGATACAAATACACGTATCAGCGGGGAGGGGGTGCAGAGAGGTGGGGGGAAACACTGCGCAGCGAGTATCGCAGTTCAAAGCCGTCATAGAGTTAGAGATCGGTTTTACTATAACAAGTCTTATAAATTGAGGAGGGGGGAACACATAAAATTAATATTATGTTTGATTCAAGAATTTGTGATTCAAAATTAACATTCCCGTCCTGTTCAGTGCTTGGAAATAATAATAAAATTATTATGTACTGTTGTGGTCTCAAAAATCATTATAAATGGTTGTAACGCGAATGACATTAGTCCTAAGTAGTTTTAAGTTGATTAAATGTAAATGGCGAGAGTGACAAGAAAAAAAAAGATAAGACTTTTTTAAATCGTCGGTCGCTTTCCCCGAAGTTTTACTTTAGTTTTTAAATCAGTACTTAACTTGCCATCTCGCATTTTATAAAAGCGTAATTTAATCATGAATTGGAATGCCTAGTTTTTAATTAAGTCTGTTTATATTGACATTGGCCGCGGTTCCCTTGTTTATAAACTAAATTAAATTTAAGCTCAGTATATACATCTTTTTCTTTCCATTTCAGAAAAGGACAGAAGATAAAATGTCAGTTTAGACCTTTTTTTTTTGTTTTGTTATCGGGGGAAAACCTAAAGGCCCCTGGGCCTTGGGGATAGGACCAGGGAGTGTGGGATTCTTACCTCAATAAAACCACCCCGGTGTCACCATCTGCACATAGCAGGGGCACCGTTACCTCTCAAAAGACCAATCCGAAGCCCCTGCCGTGCAACGCCTGTTAGGGCACATCTCTGGGAAACTGTAAAAGGGTCTCCCCGAACCTAACTATGTAAGACAACACATGACCACTGTGCGCCGCCTTCCCTGAAGTCGCTCAGTGGGCCCCGCTCTAATCGCCCGCGACCTCCAGTTCCCGCCTGTCTTAGATGATACAGGTGGGGTTTCCGCTTGTTAGGCGTCAAGGCGGTTGCGTCCTCTACGCCTGTCAAATTAGTGCGCTCCTGACGTAAACTGGCGTATTTTGGTCGACATGTTTATAATCGCGTCTAAACTGTCTATGGAGTATCTTAATTTGACAGGATTAAACTAATATGTTATCTTCTATCCTTTTCTTAATGAAACGGTAAGAAAAAATGCACTTGATTTAAAATTTGTTTACTTTATAAACAAGAGATTCGGCGCCATTAGTTAATTGTCACTGTCTAAACCAGAGGTTGCTGTCACCAAAAAGTCAAGTGTTCATTGGTAAACCAAATTGTTTCTTTGTTAGGTGCTATGTTTAATGCTATGTAACATAACGAACTTGCTTAAATTGGGGCCCAATAGTGAAGAAAAGGCCTCACTGGGAAGATAAAAACGGGGAAATATGGCACGAATATAATGGTGTTCTGACCAAATATTTGTAGAGATATTAGAAGAGGGATTAAATTTAACTTACCCTGCACAGAAAAGGTTAGTAACTAGGCTAGAAACTGACCGACGTTTGATGTCGGGACGTTGTATGTGCTAATTGCGCGGTAAACTCTGCTTGCGCGATGTATGCTGCGTAGTTCCTTAGTGTATCCGCCATATATTCATTTTCCGGTATTGGGTCCCTACTTGTGCTTCTAGGTGCTTCAGAATTGTATAATAACTTATATAAACTAAAACAATAACGTCCATTATAAAAGTTATAAACTATAACATAATTTAGATGTAAATGTATTGTATTGTTATCTATTGAATCAGATTTTATTGAAGAAACGCCTGAAATCGCCACCGAATTTAAACAAAATATATTACTATTTATTACTTTAAATGATGTACTGGACACGTTTTTTTACGATAATATTTAATACAGCACCCTAATTGGGTTGTATCCTAAAAAATAATTTTAATGTCCATCAGATAGATTTATAAAAAATATTGAACACGTATTTTTTATTTTTTCTTTCATTCAAATACTTAGGAAGATTTATTGATTTGAAATGTCGCATGACGTCACGCCGTGGTACAAAATATACCACGGTGTGACGTAATTAGTCCCCACTCCGTAACTTTAATACGCTATATCTCAGTACTTTTTGGTAATTTGGACAAAATAAAAAATACGTGTCTTAATTTTTTTTTATCATCTATAAGACGGACTAATTATTTTTTTGATTTTCGTACCTTGGATACATCCCAATTACGTAACACACTATTAGGTGCGTATTACAGAACGTCACTCAAAACTCAAGCTCTACTTAAGTCTCGTTTCAAGCCATTTGATTGGTTGAAACTAGTTTTAAGTAATGCTTAAGCGGAGGTCAATGCTTGAGTTTCCTTCTGGAATACGGACCTTAGTATCAGTTGAAATCATTTTGAAGCATATTGCTAGTCCATATGTTTGAAAAATGTTTCTACTCTGTCTACCCGACAATGTAAATAACGCAATGAATGTTGTTGAACTGTCAACATTAAACCCATTGCTACTGATAATGTGTTACGTAAATGCCCTACAGTTTTTAGTAACATATCTCCACTGATTACCCTAACGTAATGGAAACGTAATTACCCTACCTGCCCATTTGAATGTAAGAAATTTTAATCATCATAATGTTATAGGTACGGATGATAGCAGGTCAAGCTGCCCTAAACTGTCAAATATTCCCAATCAATCTTGAGCCTTAATGCTTTAGAGATAAAGTTGGAAATCTGATAGGTTGTAGTAGCTTGATGTGCTGTCGCCTGTACACGTATCTATTGTTAAGCCAGTGTCTATTCATGTCCAAATGTGTAGGACGTTACAACGGTATTATTATTAGGAGAATGAGTATTGTAAATATTTGATTTTTAAAATTCGCTCTTTTAATTTTATGACATTTTTAAGCGCATTTTGTCACTTGGTAAACAAGTGCTGTAAGAATCTTTTGGCTCTTGAATGACACGGATAGAGGTCAGCTGAGTGTGCCGTTGGTTTAGATTTTTATCTCTTTTACATAAGGTAGGCTATAACATCGGCTGCCGGCAGAAGTTACCACCCACCAGACAAAGTCTTGCCGCCAAGCGATTCGTCGTGTTCCGGCATGATGTCTGGTGAAGCAGTACGGAGGACGGGTCTGAGCAGTTGTGTTGCTATGTGTGTCGGGTACGATGCACCAAATGTTGTTGTGTCACGAGTTTGGTCGTGGATGGTCTCCAGATCAATCTCCCTGTGGCGCAGCATCGTTGGTCGTGTTGTTGGGTTTAACATTGCATCACCTCGCTCAACTGCCGTCTTCCTTCTTATTCACTCTTTTTTTGTTCGAATGTGCTCTTAACAAACTAGCGCGCTTTACTATCAATGATTGTATCACTGCTTACCATCAGGCAGGATTACAGTCAACCATTATTATACAAAAATAAAAAAAAATAGAAACTACTATCAATAAAAATACTGCTTGTAACGTGCTACAACTCTTGAGTATAAGTTAAGACGATACAGTTGCCAAAATGATAATAACAAATAATGTAGCTTCTATAAACAATTGTACATACAAATATTTATATAAAACATGTTAATTAAGTTTAAGTGCTTCGGACAACTTATGAACTTGGTGCTACAGTAATAATAATAACTTAGTGTCATGGCTTCCATCTGTAGGGGGCGAATGTTGTACACCCGTTTTGGCTTATGTACTTAACAGCCCATTTACTAGTTATTATATTAGTTGTTTGTATGTCATGTTGTTTTATTTCGAACCCATTCGAGTTTTACTGAATTCTTGAGTACAGACGACAGCAGCTGAAGCTACTTGAAACTAAAAAATATTCCCAATCAACCTTGTGCCTTAATGCTTCAGCGATAAAGTTGAAAATCTAATAAATAGTCTTGACAGATTGTATTAGCTTGATCTGCTGTCATCTGTATAATTCGTCGGCCCATCAAGCTACTACAATCAGTCAAATTCCAATTTTATTGTTAAAGCATTAAGGTTCAAAATTGATCGGAAGATTTGGCAATAGTGGGTAGCTTGGTCTACTGGCATCTGTATAACGGTGAAAGAAAACGTGAAAAAAACCGCCGCGGCATGTCCTAGAACCAAACATTCGTTGGTATGTGACGTCAGCAACCCATACTGGGCTAGCATGGTCGATTATAGTCCACTCCCTCTCGTAGAGATGAGGCTGTGTCCCAGCTGAGGGAGGATTGTACTTGAGAATAGAAGGGAATCTCCTTTCCCTCTTATTTCAAAAAGAAAAGGGGAAAGGGATTTTTTTTATAAGTTATAAACTAGCGCTTGACCGCAATCCCGCCTGATGGTAAGCAGTGATGCGATCATTGATAGTAAAGCGCCCTAGTTTATTAAGAGCCCATTCACTCTAGCCTTGAAGACACTCAATTTAAATCAGCATTTATCCCAAATAAGTGAGAGCGAAACACATTCAAGTATCATGCTGTCCCTGTTATCTTCAAAAGATTGAAAGAAACGTTTCAATTCGTTTAGCGCTAAACATATTCCAGCGCTTAACAGATTTGTGGTGCGGGCCTTACCTATAGTCATAGAAATGAAACAAGTTACTTGATCAATTTCAAAACTATATTACATTTTTACAGTAATATCTACAATAGCTAGGTACTATAGTTCTTACCACATGCCATCAGTTAACACTTATAACCTAAGCAGTAAAGTACAAAATTGCACAGCACTATTCTAAATTATTTCTCCTGGCTTCATAGCTTTCAATTGTTTTTTAAACCCATCATTGGGTTGAATAGCCGGCCTTTTAGCCTTCACAAAATCGTAAGCATCTTGATACTGCATCCTCTCATAATGCATTAGGTAAGCTATGGCGACCATAGACGTCCGTGAAACGCCGGCATTGCAATGAATAAGACAATTCTCTTTGGTCACCACAGCCTTTCGTATGAACGGCAAACTATCTAATAAAATCTTTTTAATATTAGTTTCTGGCAAATCTAAGCAGTTAATAAACTTATTATTGACTTCAAGATCAACATCAATACCTAAACTTAAAACATGTTTGATGTTATAAGTTTCTATGACATTATTTGCAGTACAATCTTGTGATCCTATATACACGAATTCAGTTATTAATACAGGAATATTATCTGGTTTTGTGTCAATCACAAATCCGTAGGTGTTAGGACTTATAGCGGTTATTGTGGAGTCTTTCTCGACGTACCGTTGTCCGTCGACTTTTGTGACAACCGTTTCTGTTACCTTCAATTTATTTCTTTGTTTCATTAGTTCATTTAGGAAACTCATTGTTAAAAATTTTTGGTCTGGGTGATGATTAGTTTAGATGCAAAAAAAAAAATGATTATTAGAACAGTTAAATGCGAAAATTAAAAATTAATATTGTCTCTCTTCACTTATAAACCTTATACTGGACCTCTTTTTTTCTTAGGAACTACTTTTTCGATCTCTGCACTAAATTATCCCCTTTGCCTACAATAGTCCAAAAGTAAATAACTCCCAAAGTCTATATTCTATCTCTCTCAGTCACACTTAGTGTCACTATCGTACTCCTCTCTTCCCTTTTGACTCTTCTCCGGGTTGTAGACCAGGTCCTCAGGGTTGTAATGCACGTCACACAGGTACAGACCGTCGGGAGGACCTGTTTGAAGGTAGGTGGGCCACGTGTGCTTCGAGGGCACTTGTAGCATCACCTTGATTTCTTCAGGAGGCAGCTTACCTATGGCTACGGAGTTTAGTGCTCCTATCATACGGCGTATCTGTAAAAGATTATTTTGATGTAAATATTTGGTATATTGTTCGATAATTTGGGAGAAATGGAAACTGAAAGCTATTGCTCGTAGACCGTTTATAGAAACTACAAAGTTAAACTAATAAGAAAAGTACCGAGTAGTATTCATATTTGACAGTTTAGAGTAGATTGACCCGCTGTCACCGCACTGTACTCTCGATAATGTTGGCCGTTAATCAATTTGAGCCTTAATGCCTTGGGCGATAAAGTTGAAATACTAATATAGAAATTTGATAGATTGTGGTAGCTTGCTTACTATCGTCTGTACCTATAGTAGGTATAATACCTGTATATATATATATATATATTGCTTTTGGCGTGGACAGTGGATATGATGTATATTATACCAACGTTTTTTTTTTGGTACCAATACGGTTTCTGTAAATTACGATTGTACTTATGTATGTAAGTTTTAAGTAAATAGCTACCTGGTTATGCACAAACCCTCTTCCCCTGATCACAATATCCCAGTAATCAAATACGCTATCTTTTTCTAAAGAATAGCTGGTGAGTAGTGGCTTTCCCGGCCTCACTTCAAAGGACTGCACCTCTCGTCGATTGTGCTTGTTTTGTTTCGACTTGTCGAAACGTTTGAATGTCGTAAAGTCGTGGTAGCCAACGAAGTATTTGGCACCTTCTTTGAATTTCTCGATGTCGAAGTCTGGTATCCTGAATTAAAGTTAAAAATGTTATATATTTCGACTTTGCCTACAGTAACATAATATGGACTTGAATAACATTTACCTACAGTAACGTATGCATTAAACCATCTTTTTTAGAATATTCCATGTTGTGATACATTCCAGATGCTAAATATGGCTTACCTACATGGGTATTTAAAAAACTACATAGTCTACGCAAAATTGTGAAGTGTGTTTAACTTTCAAGGTATCATAGAAGAGCACCGCTGTGTCCACGTGGCAGCGATCGGCGGCGCCTAGAGCGAGAGTGTATCGCGACGCCTATCTCACACGACACTGGTCCAGGCCATGGCCTAGAGCGAGAGTGTATAGCGACGCCTCTCTCTCACGACCCTGGTCCAGGCCATGGCCTAGAGCGAGACTGCGAGAGTGTATCGCGACGCCTATCTCCCACGACCCTGGTCCAGGCCATGGTCTAGAGCGAGAGTGTATGGCGGCGCCTATCTCACGACCCTGGTCACGCCAATAGTCGCCGCAGGAGACGCCCTTGTCGTTGGAACTCTCTGTCACCGAAGGCGCGGGCTTTCGAGCGGCGAGCTACCCATTGCTCGCCGTCCGGTAAAGACCAGACCCGGGACGATGGCTTGGTGTTGTGTTCCACGCTGACCTCTAACGTCCGTATTACAGAACGTCACTCAAAACTCAAGCTCTACTTAAGTCTCGTTTCAAGCCATTTGATTGGTTGAAACTAGTTTTAAGTAATGCTTAAGCAGAGATCAATGCTTGAGTTTCGTTCTGGAATACGCACCTAAGAGATGTCATGACATAGTGATGGGGTTCACTAGGACCGATGTCTGTCAGGGCCGCGGGTCATTCCAAAGAGATACCGTGGCCCCTTAGCACACAGGCTAATGGAGGAACGCGGGTAGATTTTAGTCAGCAAGTCGGACTCACCCTTCATGCAGAGCTCATTGGATTAAAATAAAGAAATAAGAAGATATAGTACCATTAGCTTACCTTACAAAATGACAACGCCTCCACTCTTCTATAGGTATGTGTGAAGCTATTGATGTTCTATCTGAGAAAACAATGTTATCCTTTTTCACTGCCAGTCTGAAATAGTATGAAGTGAAAATAATTAATTTCGGAAGTCGGTGTCAAAAACGAATATACAAAAACCAAAGACACCAACTTCCGAAATTAATTATTTTTCACTTTGTAGTGGTTATTGAAAGTCTGTTGTTTTTTTTTTTTGAAAAAAATTTCTGTCCTGTTTCATACTCATCTCGCTCTCTCATTTGCACTGAAAAATATTGGCCCCAATATGTCATAGAATGGCTATAGTAAAGTCTTAACTAGAGAATGTATTAAATTAAATTAGACATACCTATATAAGTATGTCCTACCAATAGCATTATATCTAGCATTGAAGTTATCTGCAACTCTGATAACCTTTCTAACGTAAATGCTATTATTGTGTTTGTAGAAGAATTTGTTCAGGTTGTAGGCAATACCATCAGGGTCATATATATTGGAACCATACTTCTCCAAATCAAAGTGTGCGCTAGTATTCAGTGCGTGGACTCCACCATCTGTACTGTAACAAAATATTTAACAGAATAACTTTTATCAGTATTATTTTAGCTACTTCGATATTGCCTTCGGGTTGTGGAGGTCAGACGACAGTTGCTTCATGGAAAATGTCAAAGTTTAGCCAAACTCAGCAGTTAGACTGGTAAAGCGGAGCCCAGACTCCAAAAGCTGAAAAAGCTTCAGATGCAACTGGGATTGACACTGAGATGATGATGATTTTAGCTACTTAAAAAAATAAATCTATTTGATGGTAAGTGCATCACTTGGGAAAGGCTGGGAAAATTTAGCATAATATTTTTCAAATTTGTTTTCAAAATTTAAAGTACTTTTCATCTATGCCATTTTTGGATTTCTTGGAACAGGATCACAATTGTCAGGCCAATTATTATAAAAGTGATAATTTCAGTAATCTATGACGGTAATTTAGCGAAGAAGAGAGAAGTTGCTATCATAAAAGAGATGTTAGCGGTTAGCGGTCCTTTATTCAATGACAGGCAGTCGAGTAGATCTTACTTACCGGCTCGAAAGAAAAAAACTAGGGTAATTTAGCGATCTAAGTTGCAAAAGTGCTAGTTCCATCAAACCCTGCACGCTTTCTGGGTCTGGATGATTACGTCCTGCTTTGAGCCATAGTTTTTCCGAAGACCTACAATAAAGTTGTTTAATGAAACTCTTATTATTGTGCATGCAATTAAACTATAACAACTAGAATGCAGACAAACCTGAATGGTGTCCCTATGTAAGAGAAGAATGATAAATATCTAGCTTTCATTATAATTATCTACTAAAGATTTTAAAAATGTTTTCATTTATAAAATAGAAATTTTCAATATTAATTATAATGAGCCAGAGACTATAGTTATGATATGTATAGCCTATAGGTTAGCTCATTAGCTGTCAGTGTCAGCTGTGCTGTATATGCCATTTTTTTTTGTAGGGTGGCCCGTATTACAGAAGGAAACTCAAGCATTGATCTCTGCATAAGCATTACTTAGAACTAGTTTCAACCAATCAAATGGCTTGAAACGAGACTTAAGTAGAGCTTGAGTTTTGAGTGTCGTTCTGTAATACGGACCTATATGACTTTGTGCCAATTTCAAGTAAAAGAATAATCTCCAAAATCATCTTCTTTTACTACATTGAACGCGTCGCGACTCGCGATAGACCTCGGCGGCGAGGTCAATAGGTCAGTCTTTTGTATTTTGTGCTAGTGGCCCTATTGGCCTCTTGGAGGAGGGTAATGGGGTCATCAGGATCGGTGAGAGCGTGCCTAGGTCGGCGAAGCTTACTAATTTTGGAGGGGGTGTATTTTGCTGCCGCGACAACCAGAGGGTTGTGATGTTCAGCGCCTGTGTCAAAGAAACGCTTGGAATGGCGTTTCATGAATTGCTGGATAGTGGGGATTTTAAGATCTAGATGGAGGATCTTATTTCTGACAAACCAAGGGGCGTTTGTTGCTCTACGAAGAAAGCGGTTTTGGAGTGTCTGCATCCTATGGATATGACTGGGCTTGGTGTGTGCGAAGACTACACAGGCGTATGTCATGATGGGGCGTATGCAGGCTGTGTACAGGCGCATTTTGCATTTGAGGGACAGCTTGCTGCGCGGGTTGAGGAGAGAGTGGAGATGATAGAGTGCGTAGGCGGCGCGCGAGCGTACCGTCCTTATATGCTCTCCGATGGTGAGGTGTTCGTCTAGGATAACACCTAGGTATTTGGCTCGCTTTTCCCAAGGGATCGGCTTGTCAGATATGATGATTGGTCGGGAAAGGGTGGGTTTGCGTCGCGGTCTCGAGGAGAGTACCGCTTGGCTCCTTTCGGGATTAACTTCTATTCTCCATTTTTTAAACCAGTCAGCAAGGGGGTTGACAGCGGTTTGGAGATTTAGTTTTATTTGATTGGGGCTGGTTCCTGAGCAGCTGGCTGTGTAGTCTGCGAAGAGAGCGAGGTGGGCCTTTTTACTTTTGGGGATGTCGCTGGTGAATAGTGTAAAGATCAGAGGGGCCAGTACGGAGCCCTGGGGGACTCCGGCCCGGATGAGGTCGGAGGGGGAGAGAGCGGAAAGTGCGGTTTGACACGAAGTCTCGCAGGATGAGCACGAGACGGTCAGGCAAGCCGAGTTGGTACAGCTTGTATATTAAGCCGTTGTGCCAGACTTTGTCAAAGGCTTTCGCTATGTCGAAGTCGCCTGTCATCATACCACGTAGGAATCCTGGGAGAATATGCTCGGTATACGGAGGACTTGTTGGACACTGAAGTGCCGAGAACGGAACCCGAATTGTTCGTCGGGGATGAGGCCCTTGTTCACGGCAAAGGCTCTGAGACGCTTATAAATAAGCCTTTCATAGACTTTGCCGAGAACTTTTAGCAAGCTAATAGGACGATAGCTCGAAGGCTCAGATTTTGGCTTGCCGGGCTTAGGAATGCCTATAACGGTCGCTTCCTTCCACGTTTGTGGGAAGATATTGTTGCCCATGGCTCCATTGAACTATTGAAGATGGTGGCCAGTAGGATAATCAGGTGGGCAGGGAGAAGTCGGATCACTTTATTAGTGATGCCATCAGAACCGGGAGCTTTTTTGTGTTTGAGACCTCTGATAATATCCTGCACTTCGTCTGGAGTGACGGGAGGCAGAGGGTCTTCAGGGTCTTCGACGGGTGGGAGGGAAGCTCTGCGTTCGACCTCCACGTCAGCCGTCAGGAGGTGAGCTGGGTCTACTGGTTGAGCGCTGGGGGAGCATTGGGCTTCTAGGCTGATGGCTAGACATTCAGCCTTGTCATCATCGTCGAAGGTGATGGTTTTATCCGGTCGGATTAGGGGGGGTATGGTAACTTCTTCTCTGGATTTGAGTTTCCTTTGAAGGCCCCAGAAGGCTTGGTGGTTTGGCTCTAGTTCGCTCAGCAACTTGTCTCAGCTGGCGTCACGCCACTCCGATATGCGTTTCTTTGCAGTTCGCTGTAAATACCGCATATGGGCTTTGTTTGCGCCGCAGGGGAAGATGCTGCAGGCCCGGACGGCTGCATTCTTCTCGGTCAGCAGTTCACGTACGTCGTCAGGGAGCTTCCCGCGGCGGTAATCCGTCGCTGAGATCTCCCTTGAACAGTCGTTCATGATCATGACTGAATGTACGTGCTCCGTGAACGAGTCGATTGCGGCCGTCGTGTTCGCGATTGAGTACAAAACAGCGGGAATAGAGTCTAAGTGGGGGGATCTGGTGGATTTCAGACATTCGCCTACTTTCCTCCAGTCAGTTACCACGTTGGTCATGGGACGTTGGTCGGGGTCATTAAGGCCAACGCGGGGCATATGTTTACGGTGTTAACTTTAATATTTACAGTTTTATTACTTGTTGGAGATGTTTTCTTCCAGTCGCCGGCGCCGGCGCCCTGATACGAGAACATGACTGCGGTGACAATGGACTACAAAGTTCACATTGACGCCAGTCGGATGATGACTGGTCGGTGGTCGCTGCTGCGTGAAGTTATTTATGCTATAAACGTAGACAGATTAAAAACTACAATGTTATAATACGTCCAAGTTGAATATCACGAAGTGGCTTCTGTACACACGTTAAAATACATTTCTGTTTTGGTACAAATCTTCACAAACCCTTGCGAAAACAATTTATATAAATTGGACTCTATGCAAAAAAAAGGTTACTTATACAATTTGAAAGATCAATTCAATTCTTGATTGATGGCCTTTGTGAGAGACGCCATAATTTTGCCAAGAACACGTGCGCGGTGCGAACGATTAATAAACCACAGAGTACTATGTCTATAATATATGTAATAAACCATCAAAAGCTGGAGAGTATTTCTTAATTTCCAGAAATATTTCTTCGCAGATTGACAGATAGGTAGTATGATGGATTACCTAACACAATTGATGATGAATTACTCCTGTATTACGATTCTAACATAACACTCTCCCTAAGCCCTAAATAAATGTCTAACTCAACCCTAGACAGAGTACTAGTAAGTCTAACTGTTGTCGAGGACGACAAGGTTTGAGTAATTCTTAACGCCTAAATGTTATAATAATAATAAAACAAATGCTGAGGCCGCACTACGGTTTCTTTCAGCTAGAGGGTAACCGCTACAACCGCGAAACCGCTTGAGACGCACACACCACGATTAAAAAACGCGAAACGCCCCGCAGTCTGAGGATGGATTTCGAGGTAGCAGTATGTGTTGTTGCTCTGATACTAAGAAATAGAAAAAAAGACGTCAACGCAAATTTCGTAAGTATTGGATCCATCGACTTACTGGGCGTAGATTTGAGAAAGATTTCTTTCATAAGAAGTATCAAAGCTTAAGATACCATCCTGATAATTTCTTTAATTACTATAGGATGTCAGTAGCCAGCTTCATTTCGACCTTAAGAGTTCCACAGGAATTTGAGTTCTTAAATATTTATATGATGATGATGATGATTTATATCCATACTAATATTATAAATGCGAAAGTAACTCTGTCTGTCTATCTGTTAGTTACGCTTTCCCGCTTAAACGTCTCAACCGATTTTGATGAAATTTGGCACAGACTTATCTTTAGACCTTGAGAAAGGACATAGGCTACCGTCAATTAAAAAAAAAAATTGATGTTCCCGAGGGAAATCTAAAAAGCGCGAAATTACTGAATTCCACGCGGGCGAAGCCGCGTGCGGAAAGATAATACAATAAATAATCTTGAAATAAATAAACACTAATAAAATAAATTTGTTTTTTTTTCTCTTAGCCTCCGACAGTGTCATCTAATTATTTACTACGTGTTGAAACACTTCCTACCAAAGTTTATTTTTGCTATTTCTATCGCTATATTGATGCAAAGTAGTGTCGTATAAAGCTGGTCTTTTTAGTACTTCCACGATGATTTTTTGAGATTCATATTCTGTTTCGTTTAAAATAGACTCCGACTCGGTGCATGACATGGTTGAAATTGCGGGCCAACACTCTGCTCTGCAAGACGATCTCTCGAAAACTAACCAAAAACCGCCCGCGGTTAACGCAAATGCGTGCGCGTCAACCAAGTTCTATAGATTACAAAATTTGGCGCGGTTTTTACCCGCGATCATTTTGTAGGCGTAGCAAATGACGATTTTAAAATCAGTCGCGGGAAAAAACCGCAGGTGCGGCCGCTTGCATTATTTTTCTAGGGGCACAAATTCACGCGGTTAAAAACCGCGGCGTTTTAACCGTAGTGCGGCCTTAGCCCTACTGATACGAAAATGACTATTTAATATCACGACGGACAGTGAAGGAAAAAGTTTGAAAGATCAACGAAACGTCACAATTTCTAAACGGAAGCCTTTCACTTTGTTGACGTCCATGTCATCGAAATGTCAATTTGTTTTCCATTTCCATTATTTCAGTCAAAAATGGCACAACGGACGTGGCATATGTTTACGGTGTTAACTTTAATATTTACAGTTTTATCACTTGTTGGAGATGTTTTCTCCCAGTCGCCGGCGCCCTGGTACGAGAACATGCCTGCGGTGACAATGGACTACAAAGTTCACATTGACGCGGGTAAAGAAGACTGTTACTATCAATATGTCCCGGCTGGTGCAACATTTTACGCCAGCTATCAGGTAATTAATGAAAGTTTTCTGTATCAAAACCTTAGCAGTAATTTCAGATAGCGATGCTAATGGTTTGGAACCATGATAACGAAACATTTTTGATCCTTAGCTTGTGTATATCACTCGTAAATAGTCCACAAACTTTTTTGTCAACAGGTGTTGAAAGGCGGCGATGGCATGTGTGGTTTCGCTGTGCGGCATCCAAACGGCCAGATAGTGCACCCATATGAGTGGCGGCAAAGCGCCGAGTATGCAGACCAGTCATCTTCAGGAGGCTATTATGCAGTATGCATTGATAACCAGTTTTCAAGATTTGCCGGAAAACTAGTCAATTTATATCTCTCAGTAATAAGATACGATATGTGGGAGAAGTACGCCAAGGAAGTGGAGGAGCTTGACATGAATATTAAGAATTTTACTGTAAGTTGTATTTATAGTCACTTATTAAAAAACTAAAACTCTTATTACCTAACTACAGTCAAACAATTGAATTGGCATTTTTGGCTATTTGCTTGCAATCAGTGAAAAAATATTGTCCTGTTTTTTTTATAAACATTTACATATTCATAATAAACTTATGTTAAGTCATTAAAAACAAAGTCAAAAGTTGTTATTTATTCTAACTGTGTGGTATATGAATAATGACTGATACTAGAATTATTGATCACAGAATACTAGTATTACTATAAACTAAACTTACTATACTTTGTCTATAATTCAAGATAAAACCTAGCTTGTGCTGAGAGGAATAGATTATTGAGGTAATAAAAAAAGTGTGTGTGTGCACTTGCAAGAAGTGAAACTACTTTGACATAATTTTCTACAATTTATGACATTACATAAATTGAAACTTTTCTTAAACCTTATCTACCTAAGATCATGTTTAACGAAAGTAATGAAAGTTTATTAGATTGGCAGACATATTCATTCATACTTGATAATAATGAATGGAATTATCAAGCGAAAGATGAGATCATTGTCATGATAAATTTACTTGAATTTAAATAATTCTGTTTAATATATCACTTTCTATTTTCTTTATATTTATGCAACAACTGAATTTCGATAAGAAACCAAGAGTCATGTAATAGAAAAGTGTGATACATTGTTATAAAATCTCATTCATAATCTCATCAAAATGCACAAAGAAAGGTGTAAAATTATAGGGAAGTCTTGCCCATTGATGGGTCAATCAATGCTAATGGAAAAAAATAGTTCCAATGCATACTGGTAAACAGGATGACAAAGAAAAATAAATTAGTAAATGTGTAATTGTGTACTTTATGCTATTTCAATTGGAATAAGGTATGCAATGCATAAAGATTGGTACCATCTACCAATTTGTTTACTAGAACTTTTTAGAATGTAGTACCACATTCTGAAAAGTTCAATCAGTCAATCATTTATTTTGTTAAACATAGGTATGTCAGGGTTACAGATATTATAGACAGATATGTGCGCTATGTTTTGACAATTTATATGGCATAAAAAATTAAAATAAACAATGTCAGCATAATGTTATATAAAAAAAGAATAATAATCCGTTTAAAATATGTCCATTTAGTAATCAATCAATAATAAATAAATTACTTGCCTACAAGAAAAAAAAATTGTCATCACAATTATAGATTTTACAAATAAACACATAAATCAATCTATTTAAAAGAAATTTAAACAATGTTCTCTTAAAGGATCCTAGAGACTCCTTATATCTAATAGCTGCTGTAGTAAGCTATTATTAATGGCCAGTATTAAATATAGTCACATTGTTATTGCAGACCTCTATACAGTTTGTGGAGAGGAACATCAATGACATCCTACAGTACCAGTATCACTCCAGGGCCCGAGAGTCCAGAGACTACAACTTGCTGCAAGACAATAATATATATGTGCTCAGGTATTGTAACTACTCATTAATATTAGAGAGTTAAGAGTCAGAAAGAGTGTTTTGTCCATGCATAAAAATGTCATTCGCTTCATTGCGGTTGGACGGCGTGACTACATCGCGTCGAACATAAGGCGCTGCTTAAAGGTAGACACCATAGAATGCTATTTTTTTTTGTTCTACAGTTAGGTGAACTACTACATATTAAAATCAAAAGTCATTTATTCAAATTAAGCTGAGAATCAGCACTTTTTGAACGTCAATATTAAATAAGACAGTCCCCACAAAACGCCCACCCTTCACTACCTCCTAGTGCTTTCGCTGGGAAGAAGTGGCAGAGCAAACTCCCCAAAAGCCACAAAAAATGAGGTTGAAATTCTAATACGGGTTGGTGTCCATAACTCTACGTTAATGCGAGTGTCTTGTCAAATGTTGAAAGAAGAGACTTACTCAAAAATAATTCAAGATAATAAATTATGAGCTCGACCCAGTTCTTGAAAATTGAAATTTCACACTGTACTGGGTTCGATCCATCATCACTGACATGACTATTGTTATCAAAAAGCCTTATGTAGTGGGTGGTGAATTGACCGGTCCAGCATGCAATAGTTGTTGACATAACCAATCCGCATGATGACTATTATAGAGAAAGCCGAGAAAGATAAACAAAACTTTGACTTAACTTGTTAACTTACACCTTGAACCTTGTAAGGTTGTCGACATATTGGATGTGGACAGGTGATCATTGTGCCGATAGTTGTGACGGCCAATGGATTTGATATGGAAAGCGGTACTTTTGGACACGGCCCGCTTTTTTTAGGGGGAGCCCTGAAAGCCGGTAGCTTGAACCCTGTTCCCGATAGCGGTGGATTAATTTTTTTTAAATATTTTATTAATGAAATAGTAAATGATAAAACAGTGGTAATACAGAGCACCAAAAATGTATTTTATTGCATTATTGTGAACATTTAAACTATCATATTTTATGTCATTTGCATAGGAATAATAATAGTAATATTATAAGAAAAATTGCTACTTACCGCGCCTTAATGCGACAAGTGGTTCAAGCTCATTCCGTGTTGATAAGTGTGCACACTTCCGCAGAAATCCCTAATCACTTCATTAGTTATTTTATTATCTATTTAAGTGGAGATAGACGGGTCATAATGTTGAATAGTAACGTTCTTGCAATATAGGGAAAATTCATTGATTATTACATTGATTAGATAATATAGTAATAGTATAATGGAATACGGCTCACTCCATCTCACCGAGAGGCGCCTGTGGCCCAGTAGTGTTAACATAATAGGCTGATTTTGCTATGGTATGCTTGTATAAACGCAAAATATTAAAGATATTGTGTGGTGTGATGTCTTGTACAGAGGACAGCATATCAAGCTACTACAATCTGTCAGATTTCCTTATTAGATTTTCAACTTTATCTCTAAAGCATTAAGGCTCAAGGTTGATTGGGAATTTCTGACAGTTTGGGGTAGCTTGATCTGCTGTCGTTCGTACATTCGTTATATCATGTACGGTATTTGAATATACACCGTACGTAATATGTAATAAATGGTCTTAGCACACTGAATACTGATACTTTCAACGAGCAGTACGCATTCTCTGATTAATTTTACCCTTCCCCTCTCCACACCGGCCGGTGCCAAGCGGGCTGGCAACCAATATTACAATAGAATTTAAGATTCTAAGTGCCAAGTGTCTTTTCTTTCTTTCTTTCTAGCTATGATCATAAATTATAATTTTGTTGTTGTTTATATTGATGTTTCTTTTTCCAGGTGGTCTATCATTCAAATTCTGGCCATCGCAGCCACAGCAACATTACAAGTGTACTTTGTGAGGAAACTGTTTGAAGTCAAGGAGAATTCTTCCAAAACGAGGATTTGATCACATCACTATGGCCCGTCAAGACGAAATTGTTTACTAACTGTTATTGTTCTCTGACTGATCTTCCATTCCACTCAAACTAATGTTGATCTCTCTTCTTGTTCCATCTTTGTGTTATAAGCTTGTTAGTTGTTTTCATTGGTACATCATATTAGGTCAGCTCCAGCTCGGTAATATGTAGGAGTTAGTTAACGGGCACAACCATCTTATTTTTTCACTTCACTGAGATTACTAAGTACTCAAGATTCTTTTTACTAGTTTCCCTTTCTTTTATTAGATACAAACTAAAATGAGCACAAATTAATTTTTTAGTTAAATCGCTTTTTGATTTTTTATATGTATAAAAAGTACATTAAATCGTTTATAAATAATTTATTTAGAATTCATAAGTTTAACTTTCCAGGGTTTTATCTTTTTTTATTTAATTAGGTATTGAAAGATCTGATAATGTCATTTATACATATTTTTGATAGTTTGCATTTAAAAGAATACTGATTTTGACGAATATACTTATACATTTTTATACTTTTTTTTTAGTTTTTAACGAATTTTAATATTATTTATATAAGCCAAGACATATAAGTGTTTTAAAATAATGAATGACCAACATAATTTTAATAAACTGAAATGTTAAGTACTTAAAGGCTGTGTTTTTTACTTTCCTTTGTTCTACGATTCTCAGGTGCGTATTCCAGAAGGAAACTCAAGCATTGATCTCTGCTTAAGCATTACTTAAAACTAGTTTCAACCAATCAAAAGGCTTCAAACGAGACATAAGTAATGCTTGAGTTTTGAGTGACGTTCTGTAATACGGACCTCAGTCTCGTGTGGTTGTCGACAACTCGAGGCACAATCAGTGTAGCTACCATGAGTTTTCATTACGAGACTCTATCGTCGATATCGAGCGTGTTTGCGCTCTCATTGGTTGAGAGTTCTTACAATCTTGAAGCGGGCCAATCGATGAGTCAAATGCTGTCGATATTGACGATCGAGTCTCGTAATGTAAACTCATGGTAGCCACACAGAAAGACAATGGCGCCGACTCTCTTGTTCACAAACTACATAAACGGGGTTTTTGGCGGGAAGCCAAGATGAGTGCCACGCTCGTTTTTCATTGGACTTTAAAATTATTTATAGTATCGTTTACTAAATAAAAACGCGTGATTTATGTAGTAAAAAGTGCATTCAGTGAATAATTAATAAAGAACAGTGAAATATTGTAGCATAGTGGCCACATCATGGCTTAGTACCAAATCTTCCTCCGAGTTCGGTTCGCGCGGCCGTCTTTTTCGACATGAATAATTCATTACGTGACATTGGCTAAATGCACAAACCGTGCGAAGCCATAAGAGAAAGAAAGAAAGAACTACTTAAACTAATTTTAAGTGTGTCTTTTTCTTTCTATTTCATTAAGAAAAGGATAGAAGATACCATTTTAGTTTAATCCTGCCAAGAAAGTCTGAAAGCACTAGGAAGGAAGGATTCTAAATGACGAGATGATGGATTAAATGACGAGTCATTTATTCAAATTAGGCTGAGAATCAGCACTTCAATATTACATAAGACAGGCCCCCAAAACGCCTACCCATCGCGAACTAGTGCTTTCGCTGGGAAGAAGTGGCGGAACAAACTCCCCAGCAGCACCGCTGACTGTTCATTAAAAACAAAAAATAAACACATGACAATATAGTTTAGGCACAACTTCAAAAGATTTTGATATTTTTATGTGTAGAAATTAAAGGTATTTTTCCATTAGTAAGAGACAGATTGTGACATTATTGCCGCGAGGTGACAGACCCAGTCGAAACCTTGCAGCAGTGTTTAACAAACTTGGCAGTCAGTGGAGAGGCGTGCGAAGAGGCTGATTGGGAACCCAGACTTAACCCGAAACGGTCTCCAAAGCCTGGAGCACAGGCGTAGAGTAGCCAGCCTTTCGGTGTTCTATAGGATGCATTTTGAGGAGTGTGCAAGGCAATTGCATGATTTAATTCCCCCATCTCCGTTCTACCATCGGACGACCCGTCGTACGGCGACTTTTCACCCTCACGTTGTTAACAGCACTACGATCCGGACGAAGCGTTTTGCTTCCTCTTTTATTCCGCGTACATCGAGGGACTGGAACAATTTGCCAGCGGCGGTGTTTCCGTCACACTACTGTAAGCACGTCTACGCAAATACTCGTTATAAGATATGTTAACACTTGTCGTTTTCTTCATATTATGTTTGTTCATACCACATTGTTTGGTTCTACATAATTACAAAATATTGTCCTAAATTATTTCCTTAATAATCGTAATTTAGCTGCAAAAATAACTTCATAGTAGGGTAACTGTGAAACTTCCAATGATGGCATCACGCCACCTTTACGGTATAAAAGGCATGCCACCATCATTGTAAGATTAGTTTTTTGTGCAACGCTCGTAGAGGTAACATCTCCTGATATTGAGTAAGTTAAAAGTTATACTATTTATTATTGTAATATAAATGTAAATCACTGTATTTATTGATAATATTAATGTGTTATTATGATAAAATTGTTGTAATTTGTGTCTAATTTATGTTTGTGATGAATAAAACATGGTTTATATAAATCATTCTCTTATTTTTTTTATTTATTTTGACACTACAATTTGAGTGTCTTCAAGGCTAGAGTGAATAGGCTCTTAGTAAACTAGCTGGCTTTACCATCAATGATCGCATCACTGCTTACCATCAGGCGGGATTGCGGTCAAGCGCTGGTTTATAAATTATAAAAAAAAGTCCATCCTGCCAGCTATCATAGATAGGATTCTGTTGACGCTGCTTCGCACCCTACGGACTAAGGATTTTTTTTTATAATTATAAACTAGTACTTGACGGCAATCCAGCCTGATGGTAAGCAGTGATGCAATCGTTGATCGTAAAGCGCGCTAGTTTATTAAGAGAGCTTTACCTATTCCATCGTTCTAAAATATCGTGTAAATAAAATTTTGTAGAAAACCAAGTCAAAAGCCCTGCTCATATCAAGGAAATATGCGTAAACTGGAGTTCGCCGATCCGTTTAGTATCTACTACATACACAGTAACGCTTCAGTATTAGATACTATAATCTTTGTAGCACTTTCAGTACGTTGAACTGAAACCAAATTACTAAACTTTATTCGCTAAACTTAAGTGGCAGCGGGCAGGGCACATTGCTCGTAGAACCGATGGCCGATGGGGCAGTAAGGTTCACGCAGCGTAGGGAGGCCCCCAAAAAGGTGGACCGAAGACCTGGTGAAGTTCGCGGGAAGCCGATGTATGCGGGCAGCACAAGACCGGTTAGCGTGGAAAGCCTTGGGGGAGGCCTTTGTCCAGCAGTGGACATTTATAAGCTGAAGAAGAAACCAAATTAAAAGTCAGCATATAAATTCCGACTGTCGCACTCAGTAGAGGAAATGAAACAATCCGTTATTGAATTACATTTTATTATCATACCATAAATATATAACATCCATGATTTGTTACATTTGTTCTTAAATCTATATACACAATAATTTACTTAAGTACAATACAATCGTAATTGATTTAATTGTTAATGATATGGTGCAAAGTTATAGCCGGAATTACATTCACTTGTAGATAATGGCCGTGCTTGATGCTTCGTTTACCGACGAGATAACAATGCGAGCGGCCAGCTAAAGTAATGTAATTCAGACTAACCCCCTTATTCATAAACGTTTCTTAAAGTTAACCAGTGATTAACGATTGCTTAACCATACATTTTAGACGTTTATACGTCACTTAACATCGTTTTGAATAAGCACCTTAAACACTGCGGTGTTATACATACACGATTTTATTAAAGTTAAGTGACGTCACTTTGAGCAACATTTAAGAAGAAGGGGGTAAGTGCTAGCCAAGGAATGTTGACTAAATACTTGATAATTTTATGATAAACTCATCCGCTCGTTATGACTAGTCAATTTTCAAATACAGCGGGCAAGTGAAGCAATACCTGATGATAAAATAATAGCTTAACCTAATCAGTAAATGTCTTATAATGTTATACTGTACAAAAACTGCTGCGAATCTCATACGTAACTGTACATTTGATGATTATAACTACTTACTAAACTAATGTAAGCAGAGTTCTCTCGCGTTAGCAACTATGTTCTGAATTACGCGACTTAGTCTGCAATGAGACGCTCGAGCACCACGTCCGAATTAAATGTTACTACAATAAAATATAACTATTAACTGATTGATAATTGATTCATTATGTATAATCTGTCTTTAAATATAGTATTATTAAATCAAGAAAATATTTCATTAAAATAATTTTATAGTATATTTAAAAAGAGCCGTTAGAAAACTCGATTTCGTAGAATTCTAATGATTTTGTTCATCTAACAGATCGGAACTATCACAAGTGAGCACCTCCGAATGTGTCGGATCGTTTCGATCCACACAAACTATAAGTTAAATAGTCCATATAAAGTTTCTCCATACCACTATAAAGGCAGTGACTGGACGGACCATGTCTTAAAAAAAAACAATTTCATAGACAAGAAGTCTATGATTGCTACTCTTTACCTATCAGTACAGTATCAACGTAAGGAAAGTGTTTTGAGACAATCTCCTGAAATTATTGTGAGATTCTAACAACAATTGTGATGATATCGAACAATTTCATACTTCTATCTATAGTCTTTTCCATTCAATACTTTCTTCAACATTATCTAACGCCGTGTTATCAGTGCGTCTGCGCAGGAAGTGCATAAGAGACAATTGCCAACAGAATTAAAAAAAAAATCCTGGTGCAAGCCAAGATAAATCATTGAGCATCGTCTTGGAATAAGGGTCATAGTTAAGAATTTATAAACCATTGTCATTTGAGTGTTCAGCTCAAGAGTCAAGAATTAGTTTTAAAATGCTTATAAAACAGTCGAAATGATTCAGGGAAATGATACGATAAAGACAGGATTAGTCTGATGACGTCATAGCTGAAAAGTTTAGTTAAGAATGTGTTGGGGGATTTTTCGTCCCGTTCTAACGCGCGGGGCGGGGTCATACATGCGTCCTCTTCTTCTGGCCGAGGTATGTCCCGGACAGCGCGAGCAGTCGGTACCGTTGTCGCAGGTTGCGCGCGCGCACGTGTGCGGAGGCGATCTCGGCGGTGTATGCACCCGGGAACCAACCCGCCTCGCCGTCCCGGGTACGTTCGCCGTAGTACCAACCTGGACGGGGAATATTTATTATGAAACATATCTTGGAACAGTGTTCATTAATACTAGCCAGAGTAGACCAGTTTTAAATAGGTAAAAGAAAACTGTTATTTCATCATCATCAACCTTTTTAACGTCCCACTGCTGGGCACAGGTCTCAAACTCATACAGAGAAGGATTTTTGATATTTGAGACCTATGATCTGATTCAGGATGAGTTGTTTTTCATGAAAATTTTTCTCTACTTCAGACTATAATAGAAATTGTTCACGGCCAGCATAAGTAAGCGGTAAAAAAATTATATGGAGCTTAAGTACCGAAGACAGCAGGTCAACCTACGCGAAACTGCCAAAAATTCTCAATCAACTTTGCGCTTTAATATTTTAATATTAAAGTTGAAAATCGAATAAAGAAATTTGACAGATTGTAGTAATTTGATGTGCTGTCGTCTGTACATAAATATTAGTATCACAATGAAGAATGAGGAGCGAAGACATCAAAAACGTGGCTGGTAGTGGCTGGCGGAGAACTGCTCAGGATCGAGCTTGTTGGCGTGTCATGGAAGAGGCGTATGTCCAGCAGTGGACGAGTAGAGGCTGATGATGATGATGAATGAAGAACAGTCCATACCTTCACTAGTCTTCCTAGTAACATTAACGACGTCCCCCTCGGCCAGCGTGAGCTCGTCGGGCTGCGCGGGCGCATACGCGTAGAGCGCACACACCTGCGGACAGTCCCACCCCGCGTACACCGCCTCGCCCTCCGCGCCCGCGCTGGGGGGGAGCAGGGCTTCCGACCAGCGGGACCACTCTGTCTCACTCGGACATGACATCAGCTGTGGAACAGAACATTCATTGATTAATCATATTATTATAATTGGTCTGTGAAGTAAAGCGCTTTAATTAAACATTTTTATAATATATATTACTAGCTGCGCACAGCGGTTTCACCTGCGTAGGTTTCAATATGTTTTTTTTTTATATGTTCAGCTCTTATTGGTCGCAGCGTGATGTTATATATAGCCTAAAGCCTTCGTCGATTAATGGGCTATCCAATGCAAAAATTATTTTTCAAGTCAGACCAGTACTTCCTGAGATTAGCGCGTTCAAACAAACAAACAAACTCCTCAGCTTTATATTTTAGTATACAATATGTTAAGAAAACCCTGTCCGACTCGTAAGGATAATAAAGGTTAGGTAAACACATGGCCAAATAAAATATAAAATTTTACATAATCATCATAGTAACAATACTAATGAATTTTGAAATAATCCTTTTATTCCGGGAATTAATTCCAATTTCCCCGAAATCTGGTAATTTTTAAAAAAGTGACAACACCGATATTATTATAAGCGAATAGCGACGCGACCACGTCACAGGTGCCGCGTGCCCTGCCCCCCGCCACCCGCGGAAGGGGTTGCTTACAGCACATGTATTAAGTTACCTCTTTTTGCGAAATAATATTTATTTTTTTAGGGGGATTTCTTTTTTTAAGTTTAGCCTGGCTTTGTAGGCATTAGTAGAATCAGTTATCGCTACCTAACAATAGCTTCACGGATCGGACAGGGTTTTCTTTACATATTGTAGATATAGATATTTCCTTAATTACATCTGTTAAATATCTCCTCTGCTTTTGGTAATTATCGGCGGTGAACACTGTCGAAAACTTAAAGTAAACTGAACGCGACTATGTGTAGTGGACCCCCTTCTTCCGCCAATCATCGAACGGCGTGGTGGGGGCACTTCCTTTTTCGAACTGGCAAGGTCACAGCGATCTGACCGCAAGCCATGGCCACGATCTTTTAACGGTCACCAAATTTAAGTATTTAAATTAACCCCCGTGGAGATTAGGCCTCAAAATTAATAAAGTTAGGGAATCTGCCAGTGAATTGTGTCGACATGGGTCTTCTCGTGATTTGGTCTGGTGGTCTACGAACTCCGCATCAGAAGGTTGGAGCATGGGCGTCAGCCAGCCTGGGGCGCAGGGTGGGGCAGCAGTCAACTAATCCCCCACCCCCTCTCCTGGTTTTTATTATTATTATTATTTTGTTTAATTAGGTACCTTATAGATCAGAGTCAGGGTGGGGCAAGCGCCCTAGCTTGCCCCAGCGTGGCTACGCCCATGGGTTGGAGGTAAGTGGTTTGCCGCTTTAGCACCATAATCAGAGGGATATACTACGAAGGCATCATTTTATCGCATATTTGCTTATAGTTTCTAATATATTGCTATTCTAAATACAGTCCACTTGAATCTTGTTTAAAATCTTTCGTGGTAGGCACGTTGCTGCCACAACATCAATGATAAAAGCTTAAATGCTTATAAGCAAATAAACCATCAATGAGGCACGTAATCATCGCCAGCTGGATGATTGGCTCATAAAGTTTTAAGGTAATGGCACCCTCAAGGAGTGTGGAAATCCTATCATCTGAGATAAGTCCACAATTACAACTGCTGTTTTTTTGGCGGGAAAGTTAAGTTGAGTGTCACGCTCATTTTTCATTGGACTTTTAAACTATTTATAGTGTTGTTTACTAAATAGAAGTGCGTGATTTATGTAGTTAGTAAAAAGTGCATTCAATAAATAATTCATAAAGAACATTGAGATATAGCAGCATAATGGCCTCATCATGACTTTGCCTCAAACCTCCCTTGTAGACGGTTCACGTGGCCGTCTTTTCCGGCATGAATAATTCATTAGACGACATTGGCTTAAAACACAAACCGTGCGAAGCCAAAAAAGAAAGAAAGAAAAACTTGAAGATTTTTCTTTTACTTGAAATTGGCACAAAGTAGTGTCACACTACAAAAAAAAAAGTTTCAAGCTAATGGAACCATCAGGCGAGTGGAAATCCCAGCCTACTGCTGAGACCGGTCCTCAATTGCAACTGCTAAGCTCTGCATATGAGTGGTGAATGCAAGCAGCTGTACTTACCATCTCCAGTGTCCTGCCCTCGTGGTTCTCCAGCAGAGTGACAAGCAGCGCGTGTTTGGCGGTGGCGGCGCCGACGTCGCTCGCACACACCTCCAGCAGCGAGCGGGCACAGTGGTCCACACACACGTACTGCTCCTCGCTGACCAGAACAGTAATGACGTCATTAATTTTGGAAACTAGTTCTCAAAAGGTCTTCCACAAAAACTAGTCAAGGTCGAGTCGGACCAGGCACAGAGAAGAGTCCCTCATAATTGAGACAATTGATTTTACCAACCGCAAAAATAAGTTGGTATTTAATGAAAAACTTAAAAGTTATTTCTGCGTTTGTACCCGCCAACATCCCACATCATCAACAACCTTTTTATCGTCCCACTGCTGGGCACAGGTCTCTTCTCATACAGAGAAGGATTGAGCGTAATCACCACGCTTGCTCAATGCGGGTTGGTTCACCTTCAGTCATTGGTGTCCAAGATATACTTAGAAAGTACCTACATAATATAACTTTAGAAAAGTTGCATTGGTCTGACCTGGAATTGAACCCGCGCACTCATACTTGAGAGGCTGGTGTTTTAACCTCTCACATATTAATTATTATTAATTCCATCCCATAAACAAACTGTTAATTTAAATAAAAAACTGCTCAGAAATATTTTTAACTTTGGAATCCAACAGTACTACACTACCTACCCCGAAAAGCTCATGTCCATTGATTGTTTTTTCATCTCTAATTAATTTATAATTTTCCGTGTAGTAATTTTTCATATAAAAAAAATAAATTACCGAATATTACATACCGAAATTATGAAAGACCATTTTTTATCATTAATTTCAAAAAGCAGGCATACCTCTTCTTCTTGGTGATGACGAGCAGGTCGTTGAAGAGGAACAGATGCAGGGGCACCTTGTGGAACTTCTTGCCAAACGTCAGCTTTAGCTCGTCTGACTTCCAGATCAGCTGTGTCATCTCGCCCGAGCGGACCAGCCAGCGGACAGGTCTACAATGCAAAGAGAATGTCGGTTATAACATCTATAATTTTTTCCATATTGATAGAGATGCGGACAAATTTTTCGAAAACCTTTTATATCATATAAATTGTGTCAAATATAAAATGACGTTATACAGTATGTTAAATAACAGAGGGCGTTCCCTTAAACTCGTTAATATACAATATGTAAAGAAAACCCTGTCCGATCCGTGAAGGTATTGTTAGGTATCGATAACTGATTCTACTAATGCCCACAAAGACAGGCTAACCTTAAAAAAAAATCCCCCTAAAAAAATTAATTTTATTTCGCAAAAAGAGGTAACTTAATACATGTGCGATGAGCAACTCCTTCCGCGGGCGGCGGGGGGCAGGGCACGGGGCACCTGTGACGTGGTCGCGTCGCTATTCGCTTAAAAAAATACCGGTGTTGTCACTTTTTTAAAAATTACCAAATTTCGGGGAAATTGGAATTAATTCCCGGGAAAAAAGGATTATTTCAAAATTCATTAGTATTGTTACTATGATGATTATGTAAAATTTTATATCATATTTGGTCAAGTGTTTACCTAACCTTTATTATCCTTATGGGTCGGACAGGGTTTTCTTTACATATTGTATATCATTAATAGATTAAAATAAAAATATCAGCATAGAAAAATAAGCATAAAAAAATCCGAATAAAAAAAAATTCTAATTGGAAATAAATTTGAAACCTCCTGTTTTAAATCAAATAGTAGTCGTCATGTATAAATAAATTGCGACGTTGCCGTCTTTCATGTTCGCGTGTACAGTGTGTTTCTTTTACATGTCAATTTAAAAATTTTATTGAATATTTTCTTATTGGAAAAATTTTTAAAACATTTTCTTTTCGAATGGAAATATTTTTTTTTAGCTTGTATGTATGCTATACTATTTCGGGTTAACGGGAACGCCCTCTGTTAGTTAACATACTGTATAAGTTAACAGTAAAAGTTTTAGTATAAAAGATATTTTTTTTCTATTTAGCGTAATAGGGTATTTGACTAAAAAAAAAACTAAGTAGTCCGTCATTCAGATTATAGAAAAATATTCGATACGTATATTTTGTTTTACCAAATCAATAAAAATTGTCAATATAAAAGGTATCAAATATCAGGAGTGGTGGCTGGTGACGTCACTGGCCGCTAAAAAGTGTAGCGTGCAGTGACGTCACACGAGTTTTCAACGCGCTGTGTCGTCTTCATTTTTTGTTTATATAAAAAAAGAAAAAAATACGTGTCTAGTATTTTTTGGAAATCTGACAGACGGACTAATTAGTATTTTTTAGTCAAATACCCTATTCATAAAATGATTTTTTACTTTTAATTTTTAGTATTTCTTGTTACAGCGGCAACAGGAATACATTATCTAACTATCACGGTTCATGCGATACCTGCCTGGTGATAGACCCTAATAATTCCTTATTCAGATTTTAGTAATTCCTTATTCACATTTTAGTAATTCCTTATTCAGATTGTAGTAATTCCTTATTTAGATTTTAGTAATTCCTTATTCAGATTTTAGTAATTCCTTATTCAGGTTTTAGTAATTATTTATTCAGATTTTAGTAATTCTTTATTCAGATTTTAGTAATTCCTTATTCAGATTTTAGTAATTCCTTATTCAGGTTTTAGTAATTATTTATTCAGATTTTAGTAATTCTTTATTCAGATTTTAGTCATTCCTTATTCAGATTTTAGTAATTCCTTATTCAGATTGTAGTAATTCCTTATTCAGATTTTAGTAATTCCTTATTCCGATTTTAGTAATTCCTTTCGGCACGGAAGCTTAAAAGGTGATGATATTTATTTACCTTCGATCTCGTTTGGAGCAGGCGGGGCCCAGTGAAGGCGCGTCTCGTATGTGCGGCGGGAACTCGATGATCTTGCACAGGCGGTACATCTCTTCGATACGCTCCGTGTTGCGAGCGCCTTCGTTACATTGGGATACGTACTGTGAAAGAAAATAATCTATACTAATATATAAAGATGAAGCTGATTTGTTTCTTTGTTTGAACGCGCTAATCTCAGGAACTACTGGCCCGATTTGAAAAATTATTTTTGCGTTGGATAGCCCATTAATCCAGGAAGGCTAGGTTTTTTTTTTTTTTTTTTTTTTTTACAAATTATAAACCAGCGCTTGACCGCAATCCTGCCTGATGGTAAGCAGTGACGCAATCGTTGATGGTAAAGCGCACTAGTTTATTAAGAGCCTATTCACTCTAGCCTTGAAGACACTCAAATTGTAGTCCGACGGAAACACCGCCGCGGGCAAATTGTTCCAGTCCCTCGATGTACGCGGTATAAAGGAGGAGGCGAAGCGCTTCGTCCGGATCGTAGTGGTGTTAACAACGTAAGGGTGGAAACCAGCCGTACGACGGGTCGTCCGCTGGTGGAACGGAGATGGGGGAATTAAATCATGCAATTCCCTCGCACACTCCCCGAAATGCATCCTATAGAACACCGAAAGGCTGGCTACTCTACGCCTGTGCTCTAGGCTTTGGAGACCAACGCGAGTTAGATCAGGGTCACCAATCAGCCTCTTTGCACGTCTCTCCACTGAATCCAAAGTGGCCAGGTGACACTTGGCAGCACCAGCCCAAATGTGGCTGCAGTACTCCACACACGAACGGACCTGTGCTTTGTATAACATTAGAAGTTGCCCAGGTGTGAAGTACTGCCGGACCTTTGCGATAACGCCAAGTTTCCTGGCAGCCACCTTGGCCTTGGACTCAATGAACCGCCCAAAGTTAAGGTTAGAGGAAATCTCAACTCCCAAAAGCTGAAGGCGGTTGGAACACTCCAAGGACACATTCCGAAAAGTAGGGGCCAAGGTGAACGGGCTCCTTTTGGCGGTGAAAAGACACGCCTGTGTTTTGGCGGCATTGAATGCTACAAGATTGGCATTGCCCCATTCGGAGACTGCCTGCAGTGCAACACTCGTTCGCTCAACCATGGCCTCTCTTTCGGACCGGATTGATTCCCTACTAGCCCGAGCATCCGGCAGGTATCTCTCTACAACTGTGCTGTCATCTGCATACCCATAGATACCAGGCATCAGCAGATCGTTAATATGCAGCAGAAACAGAGTTGCAGAGAGAACAGACCCCTGAGGAACACCGGCATTAGTTGACATGGGCTCAGAAGAGCATCCGTCGACAACAACTCGGAGGGACCGTTCAGTCAGGAAGTCTTTTACCCAGCCAGTCAGGCTAGGGGAAATGCCGTACGCTGGAAGCTTACTCAAAAGGCCAGCGTGCCAAACCCGGTCGAAGGCCTTCGAGACATCAAGGGAGACAGCAATCGCTTCCCCATTCTTCTCGAGGGCCTCGCCCCACAAGTGAGTGGCATACACTAGTAGGTCCCCAGTTGACCGATTGCAGCGAAACCCGTACTGTCGGTCACTGAGGAGATCGTTACCTTCCAGGTATGCCAAGAGGCGCGAGTTCAATACACGCTCCATAATTTTGCAAAGTATGGAGGTGATCGAAATCGGCCGATAGTTGGCAGGATCGGCACGACTACCCTTCTTGGGCACAGGCTGCACGTTAGCAAGCTTCCAGGACTTGGGCACTATACCAGTCCTAAATGAGAGGCGATACAAGCGCGTCAATACAGGAGACAACTCGGGCGCACATGCTTTAAGAACAATCGCTGGTATACCATCCGGACCACTAGCCTTATTCACGTCCAGACGACACAGTACTCTCAGAACCTCCTTGTTTCTAATGCGAACCTCAGGCATTGAAGCTCCGCAATGAGGTAAATTAGGTGGAGTAGCACTGCCAGTATCAAGACGCGAATTATGGGCAAAGAGAGATGCAAAGAGACCTGCTTTCTCTCTCGCCGTATGAGCCAGTGTTCCATCAGGCCTAACCAGCGGAGGCAGTGAGGGCCGACAGAAGTTCGCCTCAACCGATTTGGCAAGGGACCAAAAAGATCTGCTACCGGATGGCTGCGCAGATAACTTGTTGCCAATATGGGTAATGCGGTCGAAGCGAGCCTTCTTGAGCGCCTTCTTGTAGGACTTGGCAGCACGGTTAAAGGCTCTCTTCTTTGAGCTTAGATCCGGAGCTCCGCGGTCACGAGCGTCAACCCAGGCGAGAAATGCCGTGTGCTTACGCTGTTCAGCTTGGACACAATCGACATTGAACCATGGGCGAGCCGAGCCACCGACGGGCACGTCATTGAATGGGATAAAATACTCCATAGCTTGACGCACCACATCGGTTATAGCGTCCGCACAGCTCGAAGGATTGTCAGAGGAGAAGCAGACCTGCTGCCAAGGATAAGACGCAAAGAAGTGGCGCATCTCATCCCAATCCGCTGACCTGTATCGCCACATTCGCCGTTCACCACGAGAGTCGTGATCTGGTGGGGAGAAGGACGTTACAGACTTCACCAGACAGTGGTCTGAAGTTCCCAACGGTGAGGAAACTGTTACAACACATCTGTCCGGATCAGTGGTCAGCAGAAGGTCCAAACAGTTGGCAGTATGCCCAACTACATCAGGCACCCTAGTCGCTTGCTCTACCAGCTGGGAAAGGCCCATAGAAAGCGCGAAGTTTCGCGCTTCTCTCCCAGCGTGGTCGGTCCTCTGGTATGGGAAGAGCCAGTCCTGGTGGCAGGCGTTGAAGTCCCCCAGAGCGACGAACTGAGCGTCAGGGTGCCGATGCAGCGCATTGTCAGCAGCCTCACTGAGGTGGTCAAATAATCGAGTTGTCTCCTGATCACCGCTGTGCGATCGGTAGACACAGGTGTAAACAATTTTGTCCACACCAGTGTCAACCAACAGCCATAGGGACGAGAAGTGAGGGTCTTCGAGGTGACGGAGGCGCCGGCAACAGATGTCATTGCGGACATACACACAGACCCCGGCACGCTGCAGGAAATGATGCTCCAAAGAGTATCCCGGGTAGCCGAGGTACGCCGCGTCAGTCGGACATCTGATCTGGGTCTCCGTCAAGAAAAGTAGGTGGGGCTTTTCAGTCTCAAGGTGGTAATGGACTGCATCGATATTGGAGTGCAAACCTCGGATGTTTGAGAGGTGCACTATGAACGAGAGGACGTGCGCCCGCTGTGCACACCTACTTTTCCTTTTGTAACTTTTCATATAAGTTTATATACTGAGTGAATAGGAAGGAAGACGGCAGTTGAGTGAGGTGATGCAATGATAAACCCAACAATACGACCAACGATGCTGGGCCAGAGGGAGATTGTTCTGGAGACTGCGGGGACGCCCGAACCCCCCCAGGGATCGCCATCGGGTCCTCTCGTCCGGTCGCCAACCGGCACGATGGGGCCACCCTGGGATTTTTCGCAGTTGGCGGGGCAGCCTTTCGTATGTGGCTGGCACACTACTTGGGCCCCCAACTACCTGCGGTCGGCCAGCGGAGAACCGTGCTTCGGATCCCGCTACCCTCCACGAACAAACTCCCGACACAACACCATCTGGCGCATCGCACCAGGCACACATCGCAACACAACTGCTCAGACCCGTCCTCCGAACGCTGCTCAGACCCGGTATATAACATCACGCTGTGACCAATAGGAGCGGAGTATAACAAACTCTACGCGAACGAAGTCGCTGGCGGCTGCTAGTATTACACTCATTTATTAAAAAATTGCCAAATTTTGGAGAGAAGTTGGAATTTATTCGCGGAAGAAAAGATTATTTCAAAATTCATTAGTATTGTTACTATGATGATTATGTAAAATTTCATATTTTATTTGGTCATGTGTTTACCTAACCTTTGTTATCCTTATGGGTCGGACGGGGTTTTCTTTAAATATTGTTTAACGTGATTATTACATTGTGGTCAGCGAGGACCAGTCGCTGGCGGCCGCTAGTACATAATAATGACACATGGTCTTCAGATAACAACTGTCAGCCTTCACGCAAACGTCACTGTATGGAGTTGATTTTATCTGAAATGGCTTTCATTTTAGTTAAAGCCGGGAAACGAATGATTTTGTTTATTGCCTTAGAATAAGTAACAGAAAATATTCTTAACGAACTTCAGAAAGGTATAATACCAACACCCAAATTGCGTTACTCATTATTACTGTGAATTAGCATCATTTGGAAGCATATTGCTAATCAATTGCTCAATATGATCAAAAAATGTGTTTGCTCAGCAACGTAAATAGTGCAATGAATGTTGTTGATATGTTAAAAAATTAAATCCATTGCTACTGATAGTCATCATCATCCCAGCGTTAATCCCAGTCGCATCCGAAGCCTTGTCAGCTTTGGAGTCTGAGGTCCGCTTTACCAGTCCAACTGCTGAAATGACTAAACTTCGACATTTTCCGTGATGCGACTGCCGTCTGACCTCCACAACCCGAAGGCGATATCGAAGCATTGCAGTTAGACCAATTGTTGGACTTTTGAGGGCTCCAACAACCCGTAACGACTGCCACTAGATGTTCGTATGGCAACCGGGACCAACGGCTTAACGTGCTTTCCGAGGCACGACCAGACCAGTGCAAATATTCATATTCATGCATACAAATACTTGCACTGTGCGGGGATCGAACCCGCGCCACCTTGCGCAGCGGCCGCGTCCGCTACCGCTACGCCACGGAGGCTGTCGTGATTATAATTGCTACTGCCATTGCTACTGATAGTATGTTAAGCAATTATCTTGCAGTTTCTTTTTACCTGTAAACTGCCTATTTTGACTGGTCGAATCAAACCAATAATTTACCGATGTATAAAATAAGTATTTATTTTGTTAATACTTTTGTGTAATGTCGAACACATTTTTTAAAATTCGAACGCCTAATAAAAAAGAATTGATCGATAGATACATACAATATGTAAAGAAAACCCTGTCCAATCCGTGAAGGTATTGTTAGGTATCGATAACTGATTCTACTAATGCCCACAAAGACAGGCTAAACTTAAAAAAAATCCCCCTAAAAAAATAAATATTATTTCGCAAAAAGAGGTAACTTAATACATGTGTGGTAAGCAACCCCTTCCGCGGGCGGCGGGGGCACGCGGCACCTGTGACGTGGTCGCGTCGCTATTCGCTTATAAAAATACCGGTGTTGTCACTTTTTTAAAAATTACCAAATTTCGGGGAAATTGGAATTAATTCCCGGGAATAAAGGGTTATTTCAAAATTCATTAGTAAATTTTATATTATATTTGGTCAAGTGTTTACCTAACCTTTATTAATTATCCTTATGGGTCGGACAGGGTTTTCTTTACATATTGTATATTATAATTATTACAAAAATGAATTCTATAAACCTATTCAAAATACCAAAAAACAATGATAATAATCAATGTCAATCAGTTAAGGAATAACACGACTATGGTCAAGGTAATAGGTAATTGTTAGTTTAGATAAAGAATTTATATAAAACTCACGTTGTTGAGCGAGACGAGTGCTCTTGCGCAGGCGTGGTACTCCAGGTCCTCGCTGTTGAGGTTCTTGAGCACCGCGTCCAGCAGGAGAGGTAACCGAGTCACGCGCTGCATGGGCAGCATCAGGAATGAGTGCAGCGAGAGGGCCTGGCAGGATGGGTGGCTCTCCAGTCTGAAGCGATCCGAGAGAGATAGGTTATAATGAGTTAGGGGGAGAGGGACTCCTTGGTACTTTTTTCTTTTCTCCTGTATCGTGGGTGCGTTTATAAACATATAAAATCACATACACAAACAACCAGACCCGGAACAAATTACTTGTAGAGCATAGAAATATTTGTCTCGTGCGAGAATCGAACCCGCGACACGCAGCGCAGCAGTCAATAGCTTAACCACTGCGCTAACCTTGCAGTCTAATTATAAAGAGCTTGCAGATATTATATTTTTTGATTAGGTATGCTTAAAATATTTAAGCCTGCTTGTTATCAATATTTACATTTAGCATTATTACGTTTTACAGAACATCATTCTGTACCTGTCATTTTCAAACAATAGAAACAGAAAGATGTTATAAATTCGCAAGCGGGCTTTACTGTTATCTAGAGAAAAACCTACTTCTTCAGCGCATTAGCGAAGGCCGGTCTCGCCTGCAGCCGCTGCAGCGCTTTGACCATGAGCGCTTGATTCTCGCAGTACTTGACATAAACGCCAAAGTGCTGCTCAGCATGTTGTCGTACGATATCACAGATGCCTTGCAGCAGGATGTTGTCCTGCCAGCACTTCTCCAGCTCGTTCATTAACAGTTGAGAGCATTTTCGGACTGTGGAGAAAGATATAAAGATTAATAATGTTGACAAATTATTTTGATGATAATTACATTGGCGCTGTTTCTCCCGTTCAAACAATAAACTAAAATTCATTTCAGTGCATAATTTTCTTAGTTCCGTACTGTCATTATGTGTCTACTGTAATCTATGGCACTATTTTTTTATTTACTTAGAATTATAAACCAGCGCTTGACTGCAATCCCGCCTGATGGTAAACAGTGATGCAATCGTTGATGGTAAACCGCGCTAGTTTATTAAGCCCATTCATTTAAAAAAAACCTTAGTGAATAGGAAGGAAGACGGCAGTTGAGCGAGGTGGTGCAATGTTAGACCCAATAATACGACCAACGATGCTGCGCCAGAAGGAGATTGATGTGGAGACCCTTCACGACCAAACTCCCGACACAACAACATTTGACGCATCGTACCCGGCACACATCGCAACGCAACTGCTCAGACCCGTCCTCCGTTCGTCTTCACCAGACATCATGCCGGAACACGACGAATCGCTTGGCGAGAAGACTTTGTCTGGTGGGCACTTCTGCCGGCAGCCGATGTTATAATGCAAATCTATATCTCGAAGAATATAAATTAGATACAGACGACAACACACCAAGTTTCTACAATCAGTCAAATTTATTTATTAGTTTGTCATCTTTATCGCTAAAGCATTAAGATTCAATGTTGATTGGGATTATTTGACAGTTTCGGATATCTCGAGCAGCTATCGCCCGTTCATACTTAAAAAAAAAATATTTACCAGGTAGTATTGTAGCGAATAGTGTCTCCCAGTCATTCCGCGGCAGCACATGTGGGTCCCGGAAGGCGGGGTGTGAGATGAAGTTAGCCTCCAGCACGTTGAGGGAGTTCAGGTACGACGCTTCTGACGTCAGCAGCTCGAACTTCGCTTCTTGAAGACGTTTCTGTGCGGGCGCTAGAGAACCTGTAAGAGAGGGACTGTTGAGAAAAATTTCTAGGATTCACTAAGGGGTTGTTTAGTCTCTGAATAGGCCTTATTACGTTACGTTACGTTACGTTACGTTATTTTTACTTTATACGAAACCTGAATATAGTTTGTTCAGAATAAGCAACTAAATCGATTCCAATCAGTTTTACACCATGTTATATTTTTTCCCAAATAGATTTAGAAATTGTTGCAGTTTGGTTACCGAGCGCACAACACAGCTGACGGTAGATCATAATACTAGGAGCCACGCCGCGCCGCGCCGCTACAGGCGCGATTAGGCGAGCGGTGCGTTGATCATATTATTTTTTGGGACAACCAAGTAAGACACAGACAATTTTATTACAATTACAATGTTGTACACAGATTCTTTATATAAAAATACTGGACGGACACGTGTTTTGCGTTTCGCAAGAAGAAAAAATAATGTTGTATAATTTAATATATTTGGCGTTACCAGTAGGTAGCGTAGCTTCAAACCCAATAGGCTATTTGACACTATGATTTTTTTTTGTGATTATTTGCTTTAAATACATAAAATGAGGGTTATGTCATTTACACGAGTTTTAATAAAAATAATAACAATGAATATATCCAAAAACTCAAACATATTTTTGTGTTTTTGGCTAATGTCACGATGACGTCATACACGCATGAGCACTTGTTGTTGTTCTGTGTTCTCAGGTGTTTTATCGATGTATTTGTACAACCCGATACAGCACACCACTTGTAAACCATTTTATTAGATAAACAACAACAAATAACAGATAAATACAAACACCACTGTGAAACCGAAAACCGTTTATAATGCTTGTAACGTCACTTACAAGGCGCAACGCCATTTTGCTGAATAAAGCGTTTAGGCGGTTTATTTGAATTTTGAATTTTTATTTGCATGTTTCTTACGAAATACGTATTTAAAATATAAATCTGTCAAATAGCCTATTGTGCAAATTATTTCTTCACTACCTCTCTCAAAACGGTTAAAGAAAACATAATGCTCGTTTATTTTCTAAGAAGAGTGTGTGGTACATTAACATTTAAGTTATGGCTTTTAACTCCATGAAACACTTACTAAGCACAGCAGAGTTGAGCACTTCAGGCACCTCGCACCACAGCGTGCGCGAGGGCCCGCGCGGCGCCACTAGCGCCATGGCGGAGGGCCGCGCTGGCGCCGAGGTCTCGCTCACTGATGTGCTGGCGCTGCGCTGTGACCCCGGGTCGTAGGCGTCCGAGTCCGAGTCGCCGGTCTCGCGACACACCGACTAAAAAGAAGAAATAAGATTATATACTAATAATTATCAATAAATAAATCTGCCCACTCTTTTTCCTTTACGGAACCCGGCTTGTTCGGGAGGCTGGAAGGCATCGAGCTTGTTTGCAAGACGATTCGTGCTCACCCTCGAAAACAGTTTATAGACAAAAGGCTTAAAGAACGGGATCACCACGCCTCCGTTCCACGCCTAAGGCGTCACTCGGAGTCGCTGGGGGACTTGAGTATCATGCTCAAAGAACTCAATGGAGTTTCCCAACAGGTGGGCCTTAAAATAAAATGATGATGATGACTCTTTTTCAAACTATGTTGATTCCATTCTATCATTATTATATGTATAATTTAATATTATACTAATAATCATCAATACAATTAATTTTTCTGCAATTCGGGCTTCTGCAATTGCACGCCATTCAGCTCAATTCTCGCAAAATCGCATTCAATTACTAACAGGCATCCTGCAAAAATCGTGGTACCGCCTAGCCTGGGGGTCCCTTACCTTACGTTTGCCGATTCGCAGTCTCCATTCAGGAAAATGTATGGTCATAGTTTCTACGGCTAAAATTAATGCCAGCTTCGATATTAATATTATACGCGGGTGATAGAAAGCCAATTGTTTAGAAAGACTAATTGCTATTTAACTTTATGATGATGCTTAAAAACCTTTAAGCGAAACTGAAGTGACAGCTCGGGCAGGTGATGCGATGCGATGCGGCGGGGTGGGACGGGGTATCAAGAAATTTCACGCGAACGAAGTTGAAGGCAGATGTTATTCCTACTAATTCTATAAACGTGATTAAATTAATGTATTAAATGAAATTTGGCATTTTGTAACCAGGATTCCGTGGAATCCCGGATGTGAAACCGACGGGCGCAGCTAATGTATAGTATTGTTATTATATCGATCGAATAACACCACACACGACACTATTGGTTATAAATATGGAAAAGCTTGAAACAGAATGTAAACGACGAAACGCTTGCAGTAAACTACATACTTGGCCTCACTGTGTTAGACTTGAGACTAAAGATCTTGAGGACAATTTTATCTACCGAATTTTTAGATTTGATAAACAATCCTATTGTAGTTTGATTGAAACCAATGTTGTAATACAGAGAAGTGTTTAAAACTTCAAAAGAGATTCGTAAATATTCTCGACAATGAAAAAACAACAAAAAATTCAATGACAATGGAAAGTGTTTTTAATGACACAAACAGTAATTGTTGGTGAAAATGTTTACAGAACACATTTCAAGAATACGGGACAAAGAGATGGATTGTTCTCGTGGAATTACATCGTAATTTTTACGTATTACCTGAATCTTAAAAACAAATCACGGTGGTCGAAATCAAACTTCAGCAAGATATTATAATCGCCAATTAATTCTCATGCAATAGAAGCCTTTTGTCACTATTAGACAAGTCTGTGTAGTTGTATCCTCGAAATATACATGGACTTCACGGCCTGACCGAGCCTTTTAGTTTGCTTCGGTATTTCGTGATTTAGAAAACACTGATTTCAATAACATAATTAAATTTCCGAGCGAAAATTAAGACTCTAGTTTCCCGTTATAACAACCCAATAACTACGCTTGACCTGAGCAGCAGACGCAGAGCATGCAGATTTTTGTAGCGCTTACAACCATAAAACAGGCAGTACGGAAAAGATTCGCTATAAGACCGATGACCGCTAAGTATTCGCACTGCTGATGGAGTTAGGTCATGCAAGTCAATGTTTAGTCTGTTCTCGAAGGTCACTGCAATTACGACCAATTAGAGGTAAAATTAGCGCCGATCGTTTACACGGCGCTTCTAAAATTGGCCACGAGCTGGACATGTGTAATTAAATTGTTTACTTCCTCAACATAAGTCAGTGTTGTATATCTCTATAATTTTATATAAATTGTACGGGACACATAATTCTTGGGAAAACAAATGTCGTTTTTGGGAAATACGGAAATAGAATGATCATACGTTTAATGACGTTTAAAGCCGAGGACTTTTACTACATACGTCATGTATTATAATCGCGTGAATGTTTTTATTTTATGCCATTGGAGTGTGACTGGCTTGCAAAGTCAAATCAAAGCTTTTAGTACAAATGAACCAATTTCAGGCACTGCAGTGACACCACCTTGACATCACGGGGTTGAACAATGAATGATAAGATTCTTTGCCCATTCCAAAGCATTCTAAGTGTTTACGGAGAAGAGAACGGGCAATTGATAATGATAAATGAATTATTTTCTGTAAGTGGGTTTCTACGGACGACAGCAAAAGACACAGGTCAAGCTACCCGAAAGGCTCAAATATTCCGAATCAACCTTGAGCTTTAACATTTTAGAGGTAAAGGTAAAAAATTAATAAAGAAATCTGACAAATTTTAAGCTTGATCTGATGTGGTTTGTACAAACACACGTCAGTCATATTTTTCAAAACTAGATGAGTTCGCCGTCTCCAATCCTATCTCCTGAACGCTCTGAGAAGAAAACCCAAAACTAAATCAGAGGTCTAAAAAGTCCACTAGAAAAGGCTCAAAAGAAAACACGGAAGAAGGATGGTATGGCTGATGAACGCTGAGACGACATTTGGACAAAAAAGAAACGTCTTTAAAGTAGTTCCTACAAAAGTTGTTACATTACAAGGCAGTCAGTGATGTCGGAACTAGCTGACGTAGTGTAGTGATTACTTATGGTGTCATCAAATAAAACTCCAGGCGTGGGTACCTAATGACAATGGTAAGTTTAGGGATGACCCAACGTCCGTCGCGGCGCCGGCGCCATTCTAATGACAGTGTCATTAGGTTTTATATTGGTAGTAAAAGGTGCTGTAAAGATTATAAAGTACGTAAGATAGTGAGACTTATCGTTTACGGGCTGGTAACCCATTTCTCGTGGTGCCTTCTTCCGCGAGATAAGAATAAGAAAAGCATAAAGGTGGCGCTCCACAACCGCCTACGTCTAATCTAACGACGTGTTCTAAGTTTCGCTTCGTATCAAAATGCAGAGAATCGTCCACTGTGATTCAAGGCCATGGTAATGTATGGATTCATGATGCAGCTAATGTGGTTAACCCCTCCGAGGCCAAGGATGTGCCTAGGCAGGAGTGGTCGGTCGCCATTAGGCTGATCATGCCATGGTTGCTCGGTGGTAGGCCACAACATCGGCCGTCGGCATAAGTTACCACCCACCAGACAAAGTCATGCCGCCAAGCGATTCGTCGTGTTTCGGCATGATGTCTGGTGAAGCCGTACGGAGGACGGGTCTGAGCAGCTGTGTTGCGATGTACGTGCCGGGTACGATGCGCGAAATGTTGTTGTGTCGGGAGTTTGGTTGTGGGGGGCCTCCAGATCAATCTCCCTCTGGCGCAGCATCGTTGGGCGTGTTGTTGGGTTTAACATTGCATCACCGCGCTCAACTGCCGTCTTCCTTCCTATTTACTCAGTTCTTTTGAGTGAGTAGTCTTAATAAACTAACGCGCCTTACCATCAACGATTGCATCACTGCTAAAATCATCCGAGTGGTGCGAGCAGCGGGGCAATTTAACTAACATTAGTAAATTCATTTTTCTTCAAATTGAGATTGAAAGTGTGTCACGCAATTCTTGTTCAGTTCTGGTTCAAGACAAACATATTCAGCTGATATTATTCTCAGACCAGGACTATACCTAATGTCTGAATCAAACTTGAATGACGAGGACGAAGATATAGTCGAAAAAATGTAGTTTTATCGAATAGAACGGAATTCCTTTCTACTTTTCGAAAGGAGTTCTCCCAATTAAGTCCACATTTTGGTACTGACCTCAACTTTGGCTGCGTTGTAGAACTGGTAGAGCGGCTCGTGTGTGAACAGCGAGTGAGGGAGGGGGCTGGCGGGGTGCGAGCCGGACGACGCACCTGATGATGACGATATGTTTCCAGCCTGGTACAGACCTGCTTCTGCGTACCTGTGGCCAAAGAAAATTGGATATCAGACCATAGCAACGATTACACTTTAATATTTTCCGAAGGCATTATGATGATTATTGCCATAATAAGGATACAGACACCAAAAAAAAAAAAAAACAAAGCAAGTCAACCAAATATTTCATGCCTATTGTTTATTGTCTATGGCTGAAATGTATATGTGTGTATACTATATGTACAATGCCTGAAATAAAATAATTAACACGCATTTATTAGCTTCACTTGTATGTACGGACGACAGCAGGTCAAGCTACCCGAAACTGATAAAAATTCCCAATCAACTTTGAACCTTAAAGCTTTTAAGATAAAGTTGAAAATCTAATGAAGAAATCTGACAGATTGTAGTAGCTTGATGTGCTGTCGTCTCTACATGTTACGTATGGATGTAAGTAACGGAATCTTTCAACTTCTTTATGTCGTCCTCCGTGGCGCAGCGGTCAACGTCATTTCGTGGGTAGCTTTATTTTTCGTAAACATACATTTAAAAAAGTGCTCCAATCAGTTCCAATTAGCCCCACTTACATATATTATAGGTATATGTATAATTGTATAGATATACTGTAGCGTGAGAACATCAACGCTACAAGGTCTAGTAAGTAATCAGTGTCGTCATTTTATGACCTAGGATTTATTATGTACAGAGGACAGCACAACAAGCTACTAAAATCTTTCATTAGACGTAGATTTTCAACTTTATCTCTAGAGCATTAGGGCTCAAGGTTGATTAGGAATATTTGACAGTTTCAGGTAGCTTGACCTGGTGTCGTCCGTACATTGGTACTGCATGGCACATATTCAGATGTTGAAAGCATATTTAGTATAAATAACGAGTCGAAATAGCTCACAAGTTAACGAAATCTACTAAGCAAGATAACAGACGAGGAAAAATTGGTTTTTGTGTTTTGTTTTTGGGATTTTCAATTATTATTGATAACGCTTTATCAGTCTGTAACTAGAATATTAATAATTATGATGTGTACATACCTATAATACTTGTAAAATAAAATATAATGACGGCATCATCGTTAATGTACTGTGGCCTCCCAAAGATAGTTGTTAACATTATTCCACATCAGCAGTTCTATACACAATATATATTGTGATTTAACATTCTAGTGACCCTTACCTAGGATTGCGGCCAAGCACTAGTTTATAATTATATAAAGAAAAACAATAATCAAATAATCCCATAGGCACAACACACACAGGGGACGGGTGCGGGTCGGGCGCGGGGCGGGTGACGTCCATCACATCGACACCAGTCCCCTGTGTGTGTTGCGCTATAGACCTGAGTTAATTACGTAACACATTATCGGCAGTCATCATCATCTTCATCATCTTCATCATCTCAGCCACATGAAGTTCACTGCTGGACATAGGCCTCCCCCAAGGTGTTGGGGTTTTTCGCCGTTGACGATACCCCAGAGTTGTTGTAGGTAATGAGTAACACTAAAACCACCAGTATTGAGCCGCACTTGTTTATTTACACCTGACCGCGTGACGGAGGTATATTTACGACTGTTTTTACATTGTGTTGAAGTTCATTCTATATACAATAGTATTTTGCTGTATGAGCATTATTGGCTCGACACAAGGATTTCCAAAAAGAACGGTTGGACGCGGCCTGCATCCAGCGCTTTCCTGCGATTTTGGTCAGAACTTTCGACCACCTAGTCGGTGGGCGTCCGACGCTGCGCTTGGCGTTACGTGGTCGCCTAAAGGGCCTTTCTGCCCCGTCGGCCATCGGCTCTAGGAGCTTTGTGCCTCGCCCACTGCCACTTCAGAGAGCTAATCCGCTGGGCTATGTCGGCGAATTTAGTTCTTCTACGAATCTCCTCATACCTAGTTCGAGCGCGTAGAGAAACACCTAGCATAGCCCTCTCCATAGCTCTCTGTGCGACCTTGAGCTTTCTTAAGAGGCACATAGTGAGGGACCACGTTTCTGATCCATATATGTCATCACCGGTAACACACATTGGTTAAAGACTTTTGTCTTTAGCCGAGACACTACGGAGCTTCTCGAACGCTGCCCAGCCGAGTCGGATCCGTCGAAACACCTCGTCCTTGAAGCCGGAATTATCAATCTGGATCAGCTGTCCCAGATATATATACTGATCTACAGCTTCAAGGATGGAGCTCCCAATATAAACTGGTGATGGCGCAACATGGACATTCGACATGATCTTCGTTTTGTCCATGTTAATTTTAAAGCCCACCTGTTGGGAAACCCCATTGAGTTCGTTGAGCATGATACTCAAGTCCTCCAGCGACTCCGCTATAATGACAACATTATCAGCAGTAATGGGTTTCATTTTGACACTTCAGCAACATGCTTACATTGCGTTGTTTACTTTGTTCAGCAGACACATTTTTCGAACATAGGTACGTATGAAGAGTAAATAGATTTAGATCAATAGTGTGTTACGCTAGGTGCTAACTATTTTTTTTTAGTTTAGATCATGTTGTGACATTACAATTGAAGAAAAATGTCAACAAACTTTTGGAGGACGCCATATGTATCTAATATTGTAGTAGTTTGTAGGCATGAAGTAGACATAGGTGTTCTGAGTTCGGTATAAATCATTTTATAACGTGTAAATAATCAGCCATGACGAATCTTATAATGAGTTATTGTTAGTTCCTACCTAAGATTACTATGATGATGTAAGAGACCTCCTAACAGCTCAACAAACAATTTCCTTATTGTGACCCTCTTACACGAGTACGTTCCAAGGAGGTTGAACATTATATGTATATATTTTTTTATTGGAGTGGCAAAGTTACATACAACCAAGGAAATTCTATCTAAACTGGCATGTGAACTATCGATCAAAACGCGGTCCGAGGGAGATAGCTTCACAGTAGGCCCTTAGTTCTCTTCAAATAAAGTTTTATTTCCGATCGACCTTATTGCTATTGCGATAGAGTCTTCTTTTAAATAAGAGACTTATGCAAGTTCACATTCCAGTTTAGATAGAAATTCTTTGCATACAACGCTGTCTGTCACTGCATTAAAAAAAAAAACAATTGTCTGTGCTATTTTGGTAAGAGCACTTGAAATGCACCGATAGCTTTTGTTTATATTTTTAAATGTTATTCCAAGGTAGCATTGATCTTAAAACCAAAAAATATAGAAGGTGGGTGTGAATTTTATGCATAGACACGTGGGTTGCATCAATATTACAAAAAAGCTCAGGTAGGTATATTGGAATCAAAAACAGAACAAGTGCTCCTGTAAACGTCTCAACGTGAAAACTTATGTGAAATGAGCGTGGAGTGAGGTGTTAATGCAACTAGTGCTAGGGATTTACAAGGCGGTATGGCGGTATGGCAGGCTAAGATCATAATCTTAGCCTGCCCAAAGAGTGCGAAGAAAAAAAATAGGGATTAACACTATTGGTAGCTCATTCCAAGTCCACTTCACTCACTTATCATGATGACATTTCTACAGAATCGACCGGCTGGAATGTTTTAATCAAACTTTAAATGATTACCTTTGTTTATCTTTCCATCAATGTAGTAAATTACGTTGACACTAATTTTAAACTTCACTTTTTTGTCCACTATCAAACAGTATACGATTTCCAGAAATCACCAGTTTATTATAACTGCTTTATTATTTAATTTTATGTAAAACACAATAGGTATTTATTAGCAAAAGAAACCATTTAAATGATATATATTTACGCGCTAAAACTCGCGAAGCAACGGGTTCAATTCAAATCCTACCAACGTCCTTCTGAGCATGCGCATATCAGCGGAGTTAAAGTTATGACGTGTCCCAAGACATAGCAGACGAGCGAGTCAGAGAAAGGCACATAAACATGTGAGAACTGCTATAAGTGATTTACAGGGGGGTCTATGGCGTGTTGAAACTATCATTGTTCCTGTGTCAGACAAAGATGGAGCTATACAGAATGAGTAGCACTATCCTCTTTTCACAACGGAACAAAGACGGTTTTAAAACGTCACAGTAGAAGTCGTAAATCTTTAAAACTACGACTTTACATTTTCTTCGAATTACCCGAATAAAGTAACTGAACTGCTCTTTGGATATCGATTTGAGGCTTCAACGGGCGGTAAGTAACGTCAAGTCGCTTGTGTTTATACATTGGTACACAGCGGTAACGGTGGTACGGAAAACTGGCTCGTGAGTCATCGGTTTCGTGGATAATGGCGGACGTCATGCGTTCGCGCCGCCACTGACTAACGTCTGGGCGAAGATTGCAGCTACCTCCCAGGAACATCTTTGTGGGTCACTTCGGAGGGACAACCAGCATTTTTATTTTTATTATTTCGCTCTGTCGTTTTTGTGGTTCTTCGTATTAATTAACTAGAAAAAGAAGTGTTGTATATTGATTTTATTTGCACACTTTTTCGTTGAGATTACGCTTTTTATTTATTTCTGGACTAGGAATGGAAACTTCAGTCTATGTGATTTTGAATAATTAGGTATAATGTACCTAGCTATTTTACTTTTTTAGGCTTACTGATCTTTGCTTTCCACAGAAATATTCAGGATTACCTATGACCCCTCTTGTTGTATAGTCACGAGCAAAAGCATGTACATTAGGCTTTATTCAAAAGCGATTTACTTTTTTTTTATCTTTGAATGATCTCCTATATTGTTAAAACATAGCATTTTCGAACCCTAAGTTTATGTAAAGTGTCGTATTTTATATATCAACGTCGTCTTGGCCATTTAACCAAAAATTCACAATTGAAAATGTGTGTATTTACATTTATTTTAAAGTTCATCTTTATGGCCTGTTAAGACCCGGCTGCAGTAAGCTGGTTATATTTGCTTGACTTTCTCCAAGTGGGACAGGGTAACATCGTAGCAATTGACCTTTGTCTTGAACTCGGTGCCGGAGCAATGCCAAACGGACCGCAATCGTAACTGTAGCGTAAAAGTCGCTTCGCTACGCAGCCATGCACCTTGCTACTTTTACCAACCGTATTGCATTGATACATTATAAATAACAAGCTTTTCTCCGCCGCTTCGCCCGCGAGGATGTCGGAAATTATTACCTATTTTAGAATATAATAAACTATGCTTTTAAACCATGCCCTTGAAATCATTGATTGAAATCAGTTGTTAACGTACGGACGACAGTAGGTCAAGCTACCCGAAACTGTCAATTATTCCCAATCAACCTTGGGCCTTAAAGCTTTAGTGATAAAGTTGAAAATTTAATAAAAAATCTGACAGATTGTAGTACCTTAATGTAATGTGTGTAATCTGTACGTAAAATTGAGACTAAATATTGTATTTTTGACAGTTTTTCCTTAGTAGAACTGTCATAATGCTACTCCACAGATAAAATATATCTGCCTTATTAGCCCCAAGGCCATTGATAAAATATGAAACTAAGGTAGATATGTCATTAGCGCACTGAAAATGAAGCGTACAAAAGGAAGGAAAGTCCTGCATCTCGCCTTAGTCACTCTCGATACAATCGTAAAAAATGGTAAAAACAAACGACAAACACTAACAGCGCAAACGACAAACACTAGCCATCTTTTTCTTCTCTATGCTTTAGATTGTGCCCCATCTCACTCTGTACCAATGTATGCCGAATAAAAATATGCATGTGTGCTGCTGCTGTGTTCGGCACATTTTTTTGGTCAGTTTGTTAGAATATATCGTATCTGTTTAATATTTTATCAATGCCCAAGGCGTGAAAAGGTAACAGCTAAGTACATACTTTTGGGTATGCCAAGTTTCATTGCAAACATGTAATTTTATGTATAATATCTTCTACTTGTTTATAGAATCACATTGGTAGGAAACTTAATATAATTTTAAATAAATTCTAATTGAAATATTAATTTCTTTGTGAAGCCTTCAAAAGGCGGCCGGTGTTAAGTTCTGTGAGCGAGCGGTTTGAATAGGGCACTCGAAAGACCGATCTGAAGGTTTCGAAATCTACCTCTGTGCACCGCCTGTTAGGGCAAATCCCTGGGGAGTTTGTAAAGGGGGATCCTCGAATCCTAAGTAAACAAGGTAGTGTGGAAGACTACTGTAAGCCGTCTTCCCAGAAAAAAAACGTCTTTAAACATATTGTATATGTAAGGTCAAAAAAAGCAAAGAGAAATTCTCTGGAATTGAAAACTACAAGTATAGTAAGTCTTTTGTAGCATAAACTTACGTACAAGTTATAGTTAAGCCACATAAAGAGAAATTCATTAGAACTCTGCTATATGAATCAAACCAAACGTCGAAGTGTATCAAGTGTAGTGTGTGTGTGGGGGTGTGTGTGTGTGTGTTAAGTGTAGTACACTAACTACACCAACTTACGCAGCCACGGGAAAAACAGTGTGATGTTATGAATGAATAGGATGTTGCAGGAGTGTCGGATTTACCTACAAGTACCTACGTACGTAGACCACTTGGGCCAAGCCCTGTATTAGGGCGTGACTAATTAGATTTAGTAGGTTGAGGATGTCCTCTATTAGCGTTGTCAACTTTAGATCGATACTTTAATTTATTATTTTAATAAAAATAACATAATAAAAAATCAAAATTGTTTATTTCAGGTGCTTTTGAATAGTCAATGTCGGTCAGTGCAAAAAAAGTGAAGCTAAATTGCACGTTCCAAAGTGTAGATCTTTAAGGAGAAGAACATGCTAGAAACTCCATGGACACTCTTTTAAAATCATAATATGGGTTACATTTCTTTGTTACATATTTCTGTTGCTTCTAACATGTGAGCACAATGTATAAATCGTATTGAAAAGTTTAGTAGTTTAATAAATCTGGTTATAAATTGGTTCTTGGCCGCAGCTCTGAACAAAGAGGGGTGGAAAGAGAGTAAGGAGGCTTTCGACAAGCAATGTGATATTAATGGATAAACATAAAATATATAATAGTACCACAAATATATAATAGTATCACATACAACGTTATTTTTTTATATGAAACCTGAATATAGTGTGTTTAGAATAAGCAACTGAATCGATTCCAAACATTTTTACACCATGTTATATGTATTTTTTCCCACATACATTTAGAAACAGTTGATGGTAAATCATAGTACATATGTATAAAAAATAAAAAGTTGTATCAAAAGACATAGACACTAAACTGTGATGGAAAGAAAGAGAGAGAAAATGCATGCAGACATCAAAGTTATGGTCACACTCAATGTTAATATTTTATCAATGGCCACACTATGTATATTATAGAACTCTGAACAATATCAAAAACAAACTCGACAACTGAAAGTAAAGTTACAGTCAATTAGTGAAAAGACTTTTCCTCTGATTTTGATTCACATTGTATTTATCGTTGCTGTAAGGTAAAGTGGATACTTTAAAATATTTTGTTTTTGAACAAGTGGTATCCTTGAATAGGCACCTCTTCATTCGAATTCAAGCTGACTTCCTTATGAGTTCTTCCTTATAAGTAAATAAGAACATCTACTTACCAAGACGTGTTGGAGGTGTTGGGCGTAGTGTTGGCCGAGGTATTGGGCGTAGTGTCCGCACCACATTCGGCGTACCACGAGGTGCGCGCGCGCGGGCTCTTGTCCTTGCGCGACAACGTCGGCAGCAGCCGCTTCAACTCTGCACACCAACACGTAAAGTCATCACCTCATCGTCACATCATCTGGGGCTCTAGTCTGCGATTTTTATAAATTTGTCATTCCAATACTATATCATTGTCATTGTGCTTCATCATCAACCTTTTATCGTCCCACTGCTGGGCACAAGTCTCCTCTCATACAGAGAAGGATTGACTTCCAAAGTCCAGGTTTCCTCAAGATGTTTTCCTTCACCTTCAGTCATTGGTGTCCAAGATATACTTAGAAAGTACATATAACTTTAGAAAAGTTACATTGGTACTTGCCTAACCTGGAATCGAACTCGCACACTCATACTTGAGGGGGTGGTGTTTTAAACACTAGGCCACCACGACATAGTCATTGTGCTTAAAAGTTCGTAATCTGCTAAATTCATAATGATCGATCAATTATCTCAGTCGTCTCGTAATGGAATGGTGATAGATTGACATTGGCGCATTGCCATTATTATAAAACCTAAATGAAATGATTTTCTAAAGATTACTATTGAATTTGAAAATTTATTAATATGGAGTGGAGTGTCAGTGATTTACCACCGGAAAGTCCTGACGTCATTTTGTTAGTAGATTACGAAACTTATCAAAATCGATCATTATGAGATCACTGATCGTCAATTTTGACACTATTGTAATTGCAGACTAGGGCTCCTGTGTGTGTTCTGTAAAAATCTCTCGGCGAAAACTTGGGCGAAGTGAAGTGAAGTGACATATTTTAGTGAGTTGTCATGCCACCTGATGAAAAAAATCTAATCTATTCCCACCGCACAAAAGTTTATATCGTGAGATTTTTACAGAAAAGAATAGAAATAGGTACTCTTTATTATGTGCAGATGCCAGCAGGTCAAGCTACCCGAATTTTTAGTTTTCACACTTGAATTCTTAGTTTTAACACTTTAGAGATAATGTTAAAAATCTATTAAAGAAGTTAATCCATAGAACAGATTGTATCAGCTTGGTGTGCTGGCGTGTGTACACCATATAAATTACAGAAAACTAGAAGAATACATCAACTGTTTACTTAAAGAATGACAATAGAAATAGCAGTGTTAATAGAATTGAACGTGAGCAAGAAGTGAATAGAGAAGCCATTCCTAATGTCATTCTTAAAAAGTTATTTTTGTTTTGTACAGATGCTTCACTTCTTCGGCATATACATACATAGGTTACGATATGATTGCATCATTAATAAGCAAAAAGGTTGCGGACCAATTCATTATGGTCTTGATTTATTTTTAGTACATTATAGCATAGACAATAATACTTTTTTTGTTACACTTTGAGTAGCACCTTATATGCAGCATTTGAATTTAGAATTTAAAAAGAACACCTACAAAGAACCCTCTAATTCCCTGTTGATTTGTTTGTAGACAAAAGTTATGCATGTGTGCGTGTATTACGAACCTTACGCGCTAGGTAAAGCATCTGTACATACATACAATAATTTATCTCCATTCACCTCCATGTAACCACAATAATGGGTAGTTGCATGCAATCGTAGCGTTTATATTGTTTCAACTGTGCTGTCCATTATAAAGAATAATGGAAACGTGAGGGACGTTGATGAACAACAAATTTAAAAAAAGAACGAGCAATTGTTTGTCGATTTATCCATAAGAAAACAGTTAACATTACAGTCAACTTTATATGGAACGTGAACTTGAAGCATTAAGCAACATTATGAGTACATGATATTATCAAAAGTGTGATTATAATTTACATAGAACAAAAAACATCATGTCGTAACTAGCATTATGCGTGGGCAGATTATGCCAAGTGATGATGGTGTTCATCATAATAAGTTTCGTGTTAAATAAGACACATTCGTGCGTAAGTTATTAAGTACAAAACATGCATAATAAAGTAAAGGAAGAGAATATAACTCACGACCCATCACACAGTGCAACACATCACAAGAAACGTACGAATTTACGAACTGCGCGGGAGCAGGTACGACTTTTAGCTTTAGACACGGGTTACTGCGCCGGCACTCACAGATGACTAATAGAACATCTAACAGACTGCATACGCCCGTGCACATTGTGTATAGAGGTCGCTGGCGTCACCATCAAGGTATACATAATACCTTTATACAATATACACAATAGTGTATAGGTACAAGAATAAAAACCGAACCCACTTATGGATTGTTACCCATTTGTTATTGAAATAGCTAACATACTTGATGACAAAGCTTCACGGAAAATATCGCAGTTAAGACTGGTAAAGCGGACCCCAGGACCAAAGCTGAAAAGCTTCGGATGCGACTGGGATTAACGCTAAGATGATGATGACCCGCTTGATGATAAAACTTCTGGGTCAAAAATAGTAAAATTCTTTGAGAATAAAAAAAGTAATAACTAGTTATTGCAATATTTTAAAGCAGTACCAGTCCGTGCCATACAGGTCGTTTCAAGACTGGTTTGGCCCATGATACACAATGTTAAATAAATGTTCTGCTGGAGGTCACGTGTTTTATAATGATCTTATGATGTAAAATGGCCCAGATTACTGAGCAAATTACATTTCATGTCCACTATTAGAGGGATTTTGTCACGTTATATTGAAACAAATTGTTTGAGATGTACACTAATGGTAGGAAGCGATGTTATGTTCTAGATTTTGGAATGGGCACCCGCGTGGGGTAATAATATAATGATTGGAATATTGTAACTGATAATGTGGGTGGTGCACTTTGGCCTTCTCCCTTATATAAAGCGACGAAGTATGAATTGTAGAATGATATTCGTTCATTATTATATTCGTAATCTTTATTTATTTCACAAAACCCATTCTCTTCTCTTTCGGCTACATACCTACTACACAGAGGCGTTGAATATTTTGAAAACCGCACCCTAATTGAGTAATACACTATTACTATCACATGGTAGGTATGGTGGTAGGCATAACATTGGCTGCCGGCGAAGTTACCACCCACCAGACAAAGTCTTGCCGCCAAGCGATTCGTCGTGTTCCGGCATGATGTCTGGTGAAGCCGTACGGAGGACGGGTCTGAGCAGTTGTGGTGCGATGTGTGGCGGGTACGATGCGCCAAATGTTGTTGTGTCGGGAGTTTGGTCGCGGAGAGTCTCCAGATCAATCTCCCTCTAGCGCAGCATCATTTGGTCGTGTTGGTCTTGGGTTTAACATTGCATCACCTCGCTCAACTGCCGCCATCCTTCCTATTCCGAAGTTTTTTAAGTGAATAGGCTTAATAAACTAGTGCGCTTTACCATCAACGATTGCATCACTGCTTACCATCAGGCGGGATTGCAATCAAGCACTAGATTAAATTATTAAAAAAAAAAAGAATAATTTTGAACTATAATACCCCTAGCTCCATATGTTCAAAAATGTGTCTGCTCAACAACGTAAATAACGCAATGAATGTTGTTCAACTGTGAAAAAAAAACCCATTGCTACTGGTAGTGTGTTACGCAATTTATAACCCTGTCGATTGGGTTTGCGAACACCGAAGGCAAGTGATCGTGCGGTAGGTAATCGCGTAATATCAGTAGCAATGGGTTTCATTTTGACAGTTCAACAACATTCATAGCCTTATTTACGTTGTTAAGCGGACACATTTTTCAATAACATGGAGCAATGAATTAGCAACATGCTTCAAAATTATTCTAATTGATAGTAATAGCGTATTACTTAGGTGAAGGAATCATCGACTTCTAAATTTTTAAAGGTTATATGGTATGCGCTGGACAGAAACCGGTAGAGATGGATCATTTGCTCCAGACGCAACTCCACAGCTGAGTAGCTGACCATGATCCTCAGACACGAGGGACCGACTACACAGAGAGATTTATTTCTATAGATACCATATTATTATAGACACTGATTAATAGAATGAAGGTGTCTGAGGTAGGACGGTCCAGAGTTATAAATCACCCGATTCTTTTAGATATTAATTTACAAGACGATTAGAGTCAATAACCTACATACTGCAAATACATATTATAACCCCGAAATTTAGTGATGGTGGATGGTGGATGATGATTATTCTCACGGAAAAAGTACTTCAAAGGACTTGGAGGAAACTTGGCACACATATTAGTTGATAAAAAGAATTAACATATACCTAGATACATTTTTTATCCTGATATTCCCACGAAATTGAAAGATGCGGGAAACACTGCGGGTCGCTGAGGGTACTTGTATAATTAACCTTTACAATTGAGTTGCTTGAGTTTTACTGTAGAAGTAGTTTATCTATGTTACATATATTTAAAATTGATTTTTAATAAATCACTAGACCGGTTTACCTAACTGTAGAATTTAGTTCTAGTTACTTGGATACTGCACGACGATAATCGGGACTGATGAAAGTGTTAGGCACTTGAAATGTGTTACAAGCCTTAACCAAGTGTTGCTACAAAGTTACCACAGGAAAAAAATAAACAGTAATGGCTCCGAAACAAAATGGCTAGACTTTGCTAAGTTTTATTTATAAATAATTCTAATATTATACGCCATTTTGTACAGGAACTCCAGTATTAACACAACAGTTATAAACGCAAGACAGTGCAAACATAAAGACGTGTACAGTGCAGAGTCCTCGACCTCCTCGCAGCGGGAATAACTATTTAAGTAATGAAACATTTACCAAACTGACTCAATACGTCATACTGACTCAATACGTCATACTGACTCACTTGTGGTCGGTTGACCACCATATGACCATATGTTACGAATGTTAAAATAATGCCAAAAAACTGGGGTTTTTAATAGAACTGATTAAAATTATCTAATAACTAACAATGAGCTGTAAAAGATGTAGATACGATGCTTAACGAATTTAACAATTAAAATTTGTTTTAAACTAAATTAATGCATGGTTAGCGCAGTGGTTAAGCTATTGACTGCTGCGCTGCGTGACGCGGGTGCCGCGCAGAACAAATATTTGTATGACCTACAAGCAGTTGTTCCGGGTCTGGATGTTTGTTTATGTACTCTCATACGAATAACTTCAGTTTGTACAAGACGTAGCGATTACTACAAGGTTGCCAGCCTACAATACTTGAGAGTTATGACTTGCGGAAAATTACAATAATTCGCTGCGTTGTTTCTAACATAAATATCTTTGAATTATGTTCAGACAAAATGAATACACGGAGCTATTAATAGCTAGCTACAATTTGGATGAGGTAATCAATTGGTTTTATTAATATTAATAATACTTCACTTTGATTTGTTTGTAGTTACTTCTTTTTTAGTTTTGGAAGGCTGGAAGAAGGATATTTTTGGTATCTCACAGCATGCATTTTACTGTGATTTTTTTTTTAAATTTAACGTTGCCCCTACAGTAGGAATTACATGAGTAATTCCTAGTGTAGGGGCAACGTTAAACGTTCGTTAACGTGGGTGTGTTTACAAACATTTAAACTCACATATACAAACAACCAGACCCGGAACAACTGCCTGTGGGCCATACAAATATTTGTTCCGTACGGGAATCGCACCCACGACACGCAGCGAAGCAGTCGATCGGTCAACTACTGCACCAACCTTGTAGTCAAATTAGTTGATTCATTCATTTTAAGCGAATCAAGCCCAAACTATACACGATATGTAAAGAAAACCCTATCCGATCCGTGAAGGTATTGTTAGGTATCGATAACTGATTCTACTAATGCCTACAAACCCGGGCTAAACTTAACAAAAATCCCACTAAAAAGTAAATATTAGTAATTATTTGTAAATTAATCCATGTTCGGTAAGCAACACATGCGCGGGCGAAAGGGGGCAGGGTATGCGGCACGCAGTCGCTTCGCTCATAATAATACCGTCGAAAACGGTGTTGTTAGTTTTTTTAAAAAGTACCAAATTTTGGGGAAGTTAGAATTAATTCGCGGTAAAAAAGATTATTTCAAACTTCATTAGTATTGTTACTATGACGATTACGTAAAATTCCATATTTCATTCGGTCATGTGTTTAGCTAACCTTTATTACACTTATGGGTCGGACGGGGTTTTCTTTACATACTGTTGCACGCAAATGCACATTTTAAAGGGACATCTTTTTTATGCCATTTTATGTTGACCTTTCCAGGACAGTTAGGGCTAACCATTTAGGGAGTATTCCAACTAAATTAATTACTTGGTCATATATTTTTTTTAAATCAATTATATATTTTCTAGTGATTAAAAATAAACATTTTTCTGTGATATTATTAAGCCTAATTTTATTCCTTATTTTGATAAAGGTCCTGTCATTAACTACTGATGTAATTTTAAGTCAGTTCATAATAATATCAACCAATAGGTTATTCAAATAGTTATTCCCACAATGTCGTAAGCACTGACCTCAGTTTAGCGCTGTCTTCGTAGTCAGCCCAATGGCCGCGATAAAACTTATCGGCCAAACCTTAAACCATCTAGATGGGCTAAACCATTTATTACGCGATACGGACAGACGTCAACTGAAATATCTATTTACACTTGGAACTTAGATATGAGAGAAATACGAAGATAGATATAGATGATTTTGTTAGAAAAGTATTTTTTTTAAATCGGGCACAGTATGCCGGGCAAAGTTTGATAGTGAAAGCCTGATTCAGATGGAGAATCTAATTATTATCTATTTTAATCATAGTAAATCTTACATTATACTAAAATAATATTATAACCTCAAAATGCATAATGGCGCCCATTCTCTTGTTCAAAAACTAACCTAATTTTAAGTTAACTGCATCTTTTTATTTCCATTTCATTTCGAGAAAAGGATAGAAAATAACATTTTAGTTTCTTCTTCTTCTTCAGCCTATAGATGTCCACTGCTGGACAAAGGCCTCCCCCAAGGCTTTCCACGCTGACCGGTCTTGTGCTGCCCGCATCTATCGGCTTCCCGCGACCTTCACCAGGTCATCGGTCCACCCTGTTGGGGGCTCCCTACGCTGCGTCTTCCAGTACGTGGCCGCCACTCCAGAACCTTATTGCCCCATCGGCCATCGGTTCTACGAGCAATGTGCCCTGCCCACTGCCACTTAAGTTTAGCGACTCGCAGAGCTATGTCGGTGACTTTGGTTCTTCTGCGGATCTCCTCATTTCTGATTCGATCACGCAGAGAAACTCCGAGCATAGCTCTTTCCATTGCCCTTTGTGTGACTCTGAGCCTTCGTATTAGGCCATTTTAGTTTAATCCTGTCAAATTAAGATACTCCATAGACAGTTTAGACGCGATTATAAACATGGCGACTAAAAATACGCCAGTTTACGTCAGGAGCGCACTAATTTGACAGGTCTAAACTGACATTTTATCTTCTGTCCTTTTCTTAATGATATAGGTAGAAAGAAAAAGACGCATTGAACATAAATTAATTTAGTTTGTGAAGAAGGGAATGGGGTCATTATCTTATTATATCGAAATCAAACTCATGCTGAAAGTGGGTAGCACAGTACAGTTCGTACCGTATTTCTTTCTCGTAGGCATAATATTGGTTCGATTTCCAAAAATAATATGCTTATAAGTTTCCCAAATATAACTGTAAAAGGAAGCCCCATAATATTCAAAGCTTCAAAAAAACCTTAGCATTAAATATAATTAGTAAAGCGATATTCTAACTGTCACTTCAGCAAGGATCAAAATACATATAGCAAATGATTAGCGCTACACCACCCCGGGTCCAGTTGACGGCTGTGCGTTACCTTCGTTGACAGCGCTAAAGTCGGTTGCGGGCGGCGAGGGCGCCAGCGGGGGCGAGGGCGGTGCGGGGGGCACGGGAGGGGGCGGCGGCGGGGGCAGTGCGGGCCGCGCGGGGAACAGGCAGGGGGAGGAGTCGGCGAGGCGCCGCCTACCGTCGCGCCGCTTCGGGCCGCTAGAGGGAGACAGCGTCTCCGTGCTGCCCGGCTGGCCGTTGTCGCTGCTGTTCAAAAAAGGAATGCATGATACGTTGAACTTTGACACATTAATAAATAATTCTACACTTCCTACTACTAAGACTAGGCTATATTCTTATATTACATATATATGTGAGAGGATTTTTAGTGCTCAATAACATTTAAGTACACATGACCATACTTTATCATGTTCAGTCTGATTTGATGACAACTATTATGAAAACGTGGCAGTGTACCCAGATTGAATATATGGTGCATGAAGATAACTTCTATAACATTTACGATGCGTTAATTAAAAATGAAAGCAACCTAACTCAGGTACCTAGTAGTACGTAAATAAAAGTGTGTTGTGCTGCAAACCCCCTCTCTATTTCAAATTAGGCAAATATCAACTTTATTTCCATAACAAATGACTTCAAAGTGACTAACTCTATTGAAAAAGTTATACTTAAACAGGTTTGAAGTTATACCTTAAATTGAACTTTATAGTGTAGGCATTAAGGTATTTTTTCCCTCAACTCATAATTCTTTACAATTTTTGCGAATGTGTCGCAATGTTACGATAAATGTGTTATTTCCATATTCTTTATTGATTTGTGTTTCTGTACTTGAAGTTTTTTGTGACTTTTCTGTCTTATTAAAGAATATCTTCTAGATATAGTCTCTCAATGCGTTCAAACCTATATGATATAGAAAACCCTAGTATTCCAAATGGCTCTGGCTAATATTCAAATAAAATCATGCTATAGATTATTATTATTAAAACAGTAATATTTGAAAAACACACCAATTGCTAAATCCGGAGTCACCATCCATAGAGTCAGTCAGGTAGAAAGTTGAGTTGGTGATCTTCAGAGCACTAGGAATGTCCGAGTTGATATCCACAGCCAGTGAGGTCGCTCGTCTGAAGCGTGACTTGAACGAAAAGTACGCTTTCCTGGACAAAGTCCCACTATCCTTCTTACTCGTCTCACTAGTCGGAGTCATCGGCTTCTCAGGAGGAGGTTTCTCAGGTAACGGAGGAGGCATTTCTCCAGTACTCGCCCGCTTATCCAAAATAACAGTCTTCAACTCATCCTTTAACGAACCATACACCTTGTTCAAGGGAATTTCAGTCTTAATTGGCACGGGCCGCGTGTCGTTAAAGTTGACGTTTGTGTAAACTGGCTCTGATGGTTCGCAGTTGGCGTAGATCGGCGATTTCTTCTTCGGAGCGTCGTAGATCTGGTTCTGGTTGTTTGTCTTCGTGGATGGTTTGCCGTCCATCGCCACTGGAAACAGAATGATTAATTAATAAAATGCCTTTGTTTGAGATGATGAAAGTGGGACAATTTTTATCTTTAAAGATATCGACAGTATTCTGATATTGCGTGGACTCGATTTTAATGTCATTCACTGTTATTGTAGATTTCTAGATAGTCTTTCTTGGAATTCAGTTTTTTTTTGCTTTAATCAAGGTTAGTTTAATGTTGGAACATAAATTGTATTTATTCCTTTGTTGATTTTTTTGTGTCAAATTTGCTTCAGTGTTTTTATAAGAATTGCGAAGTGGCCATTATCATTTCAATGACAATAGTGTCATGGCAATTTATGTTATAAATATTATCAATGATAAAATAATATTATTATCATAATATTAATTGAATAAATATCAGTTAGGTATATAAAAGTGCCTGAGGAAAGCGGCTGATAAATTCGGAACTGTATTCAATATCCGATATGGTCTAGTGGCTAGGATACCTGGCTCTCACCCAGGAGGCTCGGGTTCGATTCCCGGTATCGGAAAAATCTTTTTGCATCTCTTAAAAAATATTTTGCTTACCAGAATATCTTTTGGTGAGGTTTCTCTTGATTTGTCTCATCTTCCGTTGAGCAGCGCTGGCAATTTTGGTCAGAGTGTACTGCCCGCCACCTGTCGGCGGGTTGGGCAACCTCGATGCCGGCAACGTGGGTGCTGTTTGGACGTACGTAGACTGAAAATAGAACAAGAACGAATCAATAAGTTTATGAAATGAAACAGTAATACTAACTATTAAAAATGTATCTAGTTTAATATTTCTTAGTTATAAGTTTGACATCTAATTTATATTCATTTTGGACCCACTTTTATTCCTTTTGTAGCCATTTTTGTTGGATATAAAATGACACTTTGTGTTCTAGTCGAATAAAAGAAAGTCATTATAAATCAAACTAAGACTTTGTTGTAGTCATTAATACAATATAGTTTAATATTAGATCAATGATTATAGTATTATAAAGCGTGTCTGCTCAAAGTCACAAAATACACACTATTCAATGCAATAGCTTGTAACAAACAATTATCTAACTTAATTAATTATGTATTTATTTCCTTAAACGAGACAAATAAATGTCACCGCTTTTTTTTTTTCTCAAACATGTTTTATGGAAGGAATATAATCTTCATGTTGTCGCATACAATTGACACATTGTGAGGGAATAGTTCATAAATTGACCGTCAGAGGGCGCTGCACGTTAAGAAACCGTTTTCATGATTTTGTTGGAAGTTTTACTGATTACTTTATTTATACTCACACATACAAACGCATTAACGATAAAATAAAATATTAATTAAAAACGAAGGAAATAATTTAAAATAATTTTCGTTTCGAAATTATTTTTTGTGAATCAAATTAATGTGTTTTCTGTTTTGGGTACAGTCAATTCATCCTTACGTCTATGATGTATGTAATTTGTATTTGAACGCCCCTTTTTGTAGTTACTTAAGTGACTGGACTAAGTACCAGTGATGACAGTTCACTATCATGCAGTTGACCGTACAACTCATACTAATCCAAATCATACTAGTATTATAAATAGGAAAGTGAGTTTGTTTGTTTGTTTGTTCCGCTTTCACGTCGTAACTACTGAACCGATTGCTTTGAAATTTTGTAGACGTAAAGGTACTTTATATCACGGGAAAAAAATGATATTCCCGAGGGAAATCTAAAAAGCGCGATATAACCGAACTCCATGCGGGTGAAGCCGCGGGCGGCAGGCTAGTTATTAATAAAACTCAACATACCTTGTCGTGATCATCAGTGTCACTGTCACTATCGAAGGAGTCGAAGTCTTCTTCCAGTGGAAGGGGTGGGGGTGCGTGAGGGGGGTGCAACTGCGTAGGTCCCGGCTCCAGCGACTCGTACAGGTGGCCCGAATCGCTGCTGTCGCATTCTGTTGACAATGAGGAATCACAATTAGAGAAGCTTCTTGATCACATCATACAATACAAGCACGAAGGCGCCACCGGTTCCTCTGAGGACGTTGGAGAAGGTTCTCTTGAAGAAGGCACCGCCGCCCTCTGTCTTGGCGATGGTGGCCCAGCAATGGATGGTGCTCGAGATTGTTTAGCAAATGGCAATTGAATAACGCTTGCTAACATGGTTGGTCATCATTTTAAAATTCCAAAAAGTATGAATATTTATATGATTTTGTAAATGCGTTACATTTACATTAAGCCATTAATACATTTTGATATTTAAAAAGTTTTATAAAATTTTCTAGGGGTAGGTACGACTCACAAGAAAAGTCTCTATAGTATTTCATAATCATGAGGAATGAATATCCAATATTTCATGAAGTCAAAAATAAATATTACTAATAATTACTATGAAAGTATGGTCGGATAACAACTCCAGGGACGCGTCTTTAAAATTGTTAATTATATAAACTTATTGCGTCATTCATTTTGTTCATGTTTATGCGGCCTACAAAATTTTAAATAAGACAAATAGACAAGGGAATTCCGAGGGGACAGCGCGTACGCAGTCCCCACTACCAAAAATTACGCATCCGAGTTATCCACATTAGGGATAATCGCAGGGGTCAACCCAACCGCAGTGCAATGGGAAGGCCTCGCCCTGGGGGAACCGCCTTATTGATCACGGTGTCCCCTATGCCAGGTAAGTATGAATTCTCTACAAAATTTCACGAGGGTCGTTCAACGACGGAGAATCTTGACACCGCGATTTAGAAACGTGACGTAAATGTAAAGCGCCATCTAGTGAATAAATACTGTACTAAACAGCGTTTCCCTCATGTGGGAATTGTTACTTATTTATTGATGCACTTATTTTGTTAAGTAGATAATTATTAATTTGTACTGGGGTATTATACAGCTATTCTTTTTATTTAAAAAGGCGGTGGGATGATTAAATGGTAGGTTACGACTTGAAGAGAAAAGAACTCAAAGACTCTTTCAACTTTTTTTTTATGAATTATAAACTACTTAGTGCTTGACTACAATCCCACCTGATGGGAAGCAGTGATGCAATCGTTTATGGTAAAGCGCGCTAGTTTATTATGAGCCTAATAGCATTTAATCCGGCGTTCTAGCTAGGGCAACATAGTAATCTGTTATAACTCTTGGCAATACTTTTTTTAACAATTTGACAATATTGAAAGCCTAAAATAATATTTGCGAAATATTCGCTAAAAATGTAAGCAAGTGTGAGCTTATGGAAAAATAACTTTTATTCTAACATTATAAAGCTTAGTATACACTATAACTTCAAACTTTTTTATTATTGTCAATAGTATTTGGCCCCTTACAAGGTTTTATTTGGTTTTATGAAATCATTTCGGCTGAAGTTTGTGTGTGAGATATCAAATAGTAATTAGCATTTATTGAAATGAACACGTTGATTTTACTATTTCATTGTTATTTACCTATGTGAGGACCACATGGTCTAAGAATAGCACTCGGAGAGGTCTATCGAAGGTCGACCCGTCAGACCTTTTATAAAATACGACGTATTCAGCTGTATTCGATCAGACTGTAAGAAGCCAACCTCAATATGGTTGGCTAAAGTCTCGCCAAATTACCAGCAAAGCGAAAAAAAAAACATTATAATGGAAATGTATATAAGTAAAAACTTATTACTTACCTAAATAGAAGCCCCAGGTATAAAGGGCGTGACAGCTCACATATTTATGCATTGTAAAAAGCAAATTATATGAACTCATATGTTTCAGTAAGCTAATTCGGGAGAAAGAACACAAACATTGTCTTTAGTTAATCAGAGAGACCAGCTATTCTTATCATTTAAATAGTCATTTACAGAATAATATGCCTTTGAACACAGCTGGGATGGGAAATCATCAAATGACTTCTCCCGCTCCGCCCGGTGCGGAAGGGCGTGTCAGAGTTTTACTGACTAAAACCCACCCATGTTTCTTCACTTGCCTGTACGACGGCCAGGGCCACGGTTTCTTGTTTAACCAACCCGCAACTTGGATTTGATTTCTGCTTTAATTGCACTTTAAGGCAAGTCTAGCAAAGCAGAGGGTATCTTGTTATAAAAAGTTATACCAAGCCCACCAAAAGAGTTATGAACCTTTTGAAGTCGGTGAAAAGGGGCTCATAGTTTGTCCTTATTTCTGGTCTTAACATTATGGATCTCACTGTTTTTGGGGTATTTATTTGTAAATTTTTTGCCGAACATTTTAGGATTTGAAAATTTCTTATATGAAATTCTATTTTTAAATCATTCTTTTTGTAAATATATTGTTTCTTTTTTGTGTCAAAACACACGTAAAACCATAGATGTAGGATTTTTTTTGCTACGCAAAAGATACACAATGCGTGTGAGCGAGAGATCCCGATCCAGTTGATTTCAGAGGAGAAAGAAAGAGACAAAAAATAAATTGCAATTGAGACATTGTTTTCACAAGAAAGGGCCCCTAGAGTCACTGAGTGCTTTGCGGCGTGGTGTATTTTGTGATTATTTTAAAAATCCCTTAATAAAACAACGAAAAACATTTAAGCTCAGCTATGGTGTCTTGTTCTGTGTGTGAATGTGATGTGACAAAAAGAAATAACCCGAAGCAATACACTTTTCACAGGTAAATACGATTTTGTCACCATAAGTTTCTGAAACATATTTTGTCAAATTTATGCAATTATATCGATGAGAAAAAAGTAATTTCAATGTATTACTTATTCCCATTGTTGTATGTAAGTATATTTTGTAATTTTAAATAGGATTTATGAAAATATTGTGTAAAAATTAAAATTGTTTGTTTACGCTAGTGCTTGACAAAGCGGTTACGTCACAAGTATCGATAAAATGTAACTTAGTTTTAAAGACACCGTAACTGGATTACCAATGTACTACATATTTAACCAAATTATATCTAGAAATTACTAAAGGAAGAAAGTACTGGAACTCACTAGCGCCCGGTTTTTAATTTCTTTTTACTAAATAATAGTTAATAAGATTTTATTTAGTTTTTATTCTTTTAATATATAATAACAATTATATTGAAAGTGGTCGTAGTTATTTCTAGTAAATTTTGCTTCAGTTCTGCGAATTAACCACTTACTTATAGCAAATTTACCAAATATAACTATACTACAATAAATTTACAAGTCATCATCATCGCTTAATTTAAAATTTTATTGCAGCGTACAAAAGATTAATTTGTCACACTAAAATCAAAATAAGTGAAAGTGGCAATTGCTTAGAACTAGAGAAAATAGCAGTTTTATCTACTAACACTATGTCAACAGTAGCTAAAATTAATAATTCTTTAAATTATAATAATTTTTTTAAAGAATTGATGCAAGACAGTAACGAAAACGAAGAAACTGATTTGGGCGATGAAATTTTACTGATAGATTATACTGCTTCTCTTTCTCAAATGTCTATGATGATTGTTTCTTATACATATATCGGGGTTTGTCGTAAAAAAAAATTCTAACAAGACTAAGTGTGACTATTGCGTTCAAAGTTTGATATCGAAATCATCCGATACATTATATAATTGTTTGATAATCAAAAAGAATTTTTCAAAAACAAATAAAGGCTATCTTACATACCCATCAAATGACGTAATTAAATTGTGTTGTAGTGCTAAGACTTATTTTAGAGAAAACATGAAGAAAAAAATTATGTCTGAAGTCATTTTTGCGAAATGTGTGCCGAAAATTTTACGGACCGCAGAATCACTATTCAATAATTTGCAATACCATGTTTTGGAAAGCTTATGAAAGCTATTGTTGAAAGTTATTTTGATCTTCGCTTAAATCATGAAAGCAAAATGTTAAAATTTGATAGAAAAACATTACGGACACACTTAAACAGAATTGTAATATTGCAAGGTCAATAACCTTGAAATATTTAGGTTTCACAAAGGGTCGTTCGACTACAGATGCGGATATTGGTCTACTGAAACACATATTTAATGCATGGGAGAGGTCGCAAAATCCTATTGAAATTTTTTGTGAACTCTCCACAAAGCCTTTGATTGTGTGCACCATGATACACTTTTGCGTAAACTACGCCATTGCGGTGTCCCAAATTCCAGTGTGTAGATATTAATGGTGTGAAATCTTCCGGGCTACCAGTTCAGTTAGGTGTACCGCAAGGCTCAATACTGGGTCCATTCTTGTTTTTAGTATATATTAATGATTTACCATTTTATTTGAAAAGCATCTGTGACGTTGTGCTGTTTGCAGATGATACTTCTCTTATTTTTAAAGTAGACAGGAATAGACAAAATTTTGGCGAAGATAACAGTGCACTCTCAATAGTAACAGATTGGTTTACGTCAAATAACCTAGTACTAAATACTAAGAAAACGAAGTGTGTAAAGTTCGCCTTGCCAAACGTTAGAAATTTGCGACCCTATATCGTTTTAGACAAAGAAGTGAAACTGTGGGCTCGGCAGTTTTTCTGGGAATCACAGTAGATGCCAAACTTCAGTGGGGACCACACATATCAACCCTAGCAGGAAGTCTCAGTTCGGCCGCCTATGCCGTCAGGAAAGCAAGACAATACACTGACGTTGATACAGCTCGTTTAGTCTATTTTAGTTATTTCCACAGCGTTATGACCTACGGTATTCTACTGTGGAGCAAAGCTTCTGACATACAAAATATATTTGTTCTCCAAAACCGTTCTGTCCGAGCAATTTACCAGCTCGGTGAAAGAGTTTCTTTAAGAGATTCCTTTAAAGATATTGGCATTCTCACGGTTGCTTCGCAATTTGTCTTAGCCAACACCTTACATGTTAGGCAAAATATTCACATGCACACGAAAAACAGTGAGATCCATAATGTTAACACCCGAAATAAGGAAAAACTACGAGCCCCTTTTCACTGACTTCAAAAGGTTCATAACTTTTTTGTTGGGCTTTTATAACAAGTTACCCTCTGCTTTGCAAGACTTGCCTCACAATGCGTTTAAAGCACAAATGAAATCCAAGCTTTGTTCAAAGGCATATTATTCTGTAAATGACTATTGATAAGAATAGCTGGTCGCTCTGATTAACTCGAGACAATGTTTGTGTTCCTTATCCAGAATTAGCTTACTGACACATTATATGAGTTCATATAATTTGCGTTTTTACTTATTTACATTTTTTGCTTTACTGGTTTTTTGGTTTGGTTAGTTACCATATGGACAATAATTTCATTGTTGTAGTATTTTCTTGTGTTCATTATTATACATAGTATTGTATAAAGTCATGTGTATTTTTTTTTTTTAATAAACAGACAGCTGTGCTTCTGGGGAGTTTGTTCCGTCACTTCTTCCCAGCGAAAGCACTAGGAAGTGGCGAAAGGCGGACGTTTTAGGGGCTGTCTTATTTAATATTGACGTTCAAGTGCTGATTCTCAGCCTAATTTGAATAAAATATTTTTGATTTGTTTTTTGATTGGAAGTCGTGGTGGCCTAGTGGTTAAAACATCAACCTCTCAAGTATGAGTGCGCGGGTTCGATTCCAGGTCAGGCAAGTACCAATGTAACTTTTCTAAAGTTATATGTACTTTGGGTCTGAAATCGCCAACCCGCATTGAGCAAGCGTGGTGATTACGCTCAATCCTTCTCTGTATGAGAGGAGACCTGTGCCCAGCAGTGGGACGATAAATAGGTTGATGATGATGATGATGATTTTTATTTTGGAATAAATAATTAATTAAAATTTATTTTTAATTTCTTGTGCTTTTATTCCTGTACTACAATTTCAATCAGTATTGCGCCTGAAATAACTTGTAAATATCTGAAACTAGCGGAAAATGGTTTTTATTATATAAATAATCGATAATGAAATATTAATCGTAAGCCATCCTGGACAACACTAGTTTTCATTCAAACATTGTCATTTACGCACACATGTGTATATATTTTTTTGACTCAGTATCGAGTCGTTTATGTGTATCTTTTACTTCCTATATCTATGCGTAAAACCGTGGTCATAAGTCAAAAAACATGGTTGCTAAAATGTCGGGATGTGAAAAGCAAACACATTATTTTTTTTATCTTAAATCTCTTTGGTAAAAAGTAATCGAATATGGAAATAATCGAGAAAAATCGAATTTCATATTTATGAATATCAGACTTTTTATAATCATTCAATCAACGAATACCGATTTTTCATCTGCTTCCCCAACTATAACATTTAAGTTTGGTCTTCTGGTCCGGCCCGTAGCCCGGAATGCGAACAGCCAAACAACTACATAATTATCTCCATCCTTACATTCAAAGCGTTTAGTTCAAGGTACAGAAACTTTTTAATTGTCCAAGGGTCGGTCAACCCGTAAGATGAACCTAGTCGCACATTCCAAATCCAAAGCGTAGCTCTGAGGATAACAACTCCACGGACGCATCTTTAAAATTGATATAAATAAAGTTATTGCGTCATTCATTTCATGTTCATGTTTATGCGGCCTACAAAATTTTAAATAAGACAATTAGACATGGGAATTCCGAGGGGACAGCGCGTACGCAGTCCCCACTACCTAAAATTACGCATTCGAGTTATCCACATTAGGGATAATCGCAGGGGTCAACCCAACCACAGTGCAATGGGAAGGCCTCGCCCTGGGGGAACCGCCTTATTGATCACGTATGGATGGAATTAAGAATTTAAGAGTTAAGACCATTCAAACATGAACATGATTTTCAATGGAATTCTTACTCTGCCGAAGCAGAGTATCAAAAAATTTTAAAGACTCATTTGAGTGTTCCCCTCCACGGAAATCTTTAGTAAAAGGCGAAAGATTTATACGTTTTGAAGGGAAACCAGAGATACAAAAGTTTTGTTTGGCCGGCCTTATATCATTCGCGCGGTAACGAAACCATAGCGCGATTCAGAAATTAGTACAGAATGCACAACGCCATCTATCGAGGTAGCGCGAACTAATTCATTTTTACGTTGTGTCGTTAATTATTGTAGCCGACGCTTATATTGCAGACTATACATACACGTTAATATTTTCAATTATCTGGATTATATTTAAAGTATGGTTTCAATTTAATAAGTTTTTGTCAAGTACATAAACCATATCGCCATGGGCAACATATAATAGATACATTTGTGAAAATCTGAAATCCTTTTAAACAATCTTGGAGAACTGTGTTAGATACGAGGTTAATCATAGAAACGGCGGTTTTAAACCCTTGGATCTCGAAAACATTCGAAAGAAACAGACTTGATTAATCACAAACAGAAAAACATTATAAAAAAGTCGCTTTCAACAAATTAAAGATTTCACTAAATCGCAAGGCAATCAATCAACATGAAAACACATAAATAACAAGAATATACAAAACAAACTATTCAATTTATTTCAATATTATAACAGTTAAAAGGCGGGTATAAACGTATGGTCAAGGTTTTCGGTGACCCTCGTTACATAACTGAGGTATCGCATCCGGCACGCAGGTTGGCGCGACAGCTTTTTGCGCAAGAGTGGTTGTTGAAATAGTCATGCGGACTCATGCGCAGGACGCATATAGGTTATAAAGATAATGTTGGCCATGGTAGAGAAATATATTAGGTATTGTATTGTAAAGATATAGATAAATACACCACTACTTTAAAAATAAGCTTTAAAATAAGCTGCTTTATCTTTTTGCAAATTTAGTTGTGTATTCAATTAAACTTGTTTCTAGAGTAGATAACGGCGCCGATTCTGTTGCTCATAAACTAAACTAATTCTAAGATAAGTGCATCTATTTCTTTCCATTTCGTTAAGAAAAGGATATAAGACATCATTTTAATTTAATCCTGTCAAATTAAGATACTCCATAGAGAGTTTAGACGCGATTATAAACATGGCGACTAAAAATACGCCAGTTTACGTCAGGAGCGCACTAATTTGACAGGTCTAAACTGACATTTTATCTTCTGCCCTTTTCTTAATAAAATGGAAAGAAAAAGATTCACTTAACTTAAAATTAGTCTAGTTTATGAACAACAGAATCGGCGCCAATATATGATAATTTATCCGTGTTTAAAAATCACATACCTACCTATAGAAAGTACAAGCACCGAGAGAGTCTCGAGAATACCTGTGCATCAGAGGAATAAAACATTTGAACAATAGATGCAGTGAATGTCAAGGTCTTTAAACTAATCCCTTTGTTACATAAGCATATCACCGCTTCTGTCATGTTCGCTTAGCAACTCTTGCGCAAATTGCGGTCGTTGGAACACGAGAGCGAGTAAACAGTTTTCAGTGATTGCATTGCCACATGAATTCATGTCAAGTGTTGTTGCATCGTACGAGCAAGTTCTACCAATTACTTGAACCAAAGGACAGATTAGAAGAGGCGTTGAGATATACGTAATCTAAGTTAAAAGGAAGGAAAATTAAAATATTTGTCTTAAATGAATTCACAGCCACTCTTTCGATTGAATGACGTTTCGACGAAGTGCGTATGGCTTCACGATGGAAACGGGTAAGAAAGAAAAAATTTAGGGGGAACCCCGAATACGTCTAGTGTGAAGGTAAAATAATACAAAATGCTAACGGGGTCATCTGGCGTAACCAACATGTTGCGAGGACTCCATTGCAGAGAGGAGATATCAACAGACTCGGGATTTTTCCAAGACCGAAGAAGAAATGATTGTTATACACATTTATAAATCGCTAGCAGGTTTTGAATACACTCTCTCGCATGCTGCATCAAAATCCAAAACTCAAATCTGCATCGACTATTAATAAATTGGCATTTTTGCGATAAATAAAAGTTGAATAATTATATTATCATTCCGGATTAAGGAATATCAAAGAATAAAACCGGCCAGAATGGTCTGTTGCAACTACATATGTATTGCGAAAACTGCGGTCGCATATTCAGACGACAGCATATCAAGCTACTACAATCTGCCAGAATTCTTTATTAGATTTTCAACTTTATCTTTAAAGCTTTAAGGCTCAAGGTTGATTGGGAATATTTGATAGTTTCGGGTAGCTTGACCTGCATTGTCCGTACAAAGTTACGACTAGCAAGCTTATGACTGATTGAGTCAAAGATTTGCATCATGTGTTAACTCTGTCGGTTTGTAATGTGTGGTGGACTGGAATTATGTTATGTTGGGTCCTTATGATAACTTAATAAGTTTTATCATACCCGCTTAATGGTATGAGCAAATTGAGGACCCTGTGGTTTGTTACATCAAAATGGACCGTAACGTTGAACATATTCTTTCTAATTGAAGAGATTTTAAATTAGACACCGGGCCTATTAACATTTTATATAGTAATCGAGTTCACTAAGATGTACTTGAACACACTTTTTTATAGTGGCTGAGCAATCTTCTGTTGCTGTGTGTCGCGGGTAATATTCTAGTACAGAACATGAGCGTAGCCAGCCCTGGGCACCGGGTGGGGCGGCAGCCAACCTATCCCCCCCCCCCCTCTCTCTCCTAGTTTTTTATTTAGGTACCTTATAGATCAGAGCCAGGGTGGGGTAAGTGCCCCAACTTGCCCCAGTGTGGCTACACCCATGGTACAGAACAAATATTTTTATTACCTACAGGTAGTTGTTCCGGGTCTGGCTGTTTGTGTATGTGAATTTAAATGTTTATAAACGAACCCACGATACAGAAGTAATTCCTAGTGTGGAGCACAGACAAAAAAATAATAATTGAAAACTATTAAAATGAAGTGCGGAAGAGCATTAATAATAAATTGCTGTAGGTACAGACATAAAATTCAAGTTTACCATTACTTAATGGATGAACATGACTCGAATCCAATCTAATTGCCAAAGAGTTAAGGTAAATGCAAATACAAATTTAAGATAGATTAAAAGTAAAAGCAGAAAATCAAATGGAGGTTGTTATCAAACTATATTTGTAAAGTAATCTGCAGATTAAGAACGTAATGTAACTAGTAATGTAAATAACAAATAATGATGCAATCATGACGGTAAATCAAAAGTCGCTCCCAAACAATGTGATCAAAATAAAAATGATTTGGTTATCAAATGACTAGTGAATAGTTACCCAATTGAAAAGATACGATCGATCTAATGAGGCATTGCTTTACATTTGGACATGCTTGAGTCACACTTAAAATTCTTATGGAAGACAGGCGATGTATCTACAATATTGCGTACATATGTATATGTCTTGCATATTGCGGCCAGGGTTTTTCCAAGTTATTGCCAGGATTCGCGTCGCTTTATTGACCAATGAAATTTTTATTTCACCTTTCTTAAGCGATTTTTTTTCTTTTTTAATAGTTATAAACTAGTACTTGACTGCAATCCCGCCTGATGGTAAGCAGTGATGCAATCGTTGATGGTAAAGCGCACTAGCTTATTAAGCCTATTCACTCAAAAAAACTGAGTGAATAGGAAGGAAGACGGCAGTTGAGCGAGGTGATGCAATGTTTAACCCAACAACACGACCAACGATGCTGCGCTAGAGGATAATCTGGAGAACCTCCACGACCAAAATCCCGACACAACAACATTAGGCACATCGTACCCGGCACACATCGCAACACAACTGCTCAGACCCGTCCACCGTACGGCTTCACCAGACATCATGCCGGAACACGATGAATCGCTTGGCGGCAAGACTTTGTCTGGTGGGTGGTAACTTATGCCGGCGGCTGATGTTGTTGCCTACCACCGAGAGATATATCTAGTGTTACTTTCCAACTTGACCTTGCCATCTTCATCATCAGGTTTTTCCAATACACAACTGTAGTCCTGAGTGGCATTAACTATAACTACTGGTTGTTATGAAAAATACTAATTACTGCATTACATGTTGCAGATTCTTAGTATGTAGATACTGTTAGCCCTGTTAGGTTATTTGTCCATCTCGTAATGGTACATATATGACAATGGGAACCATTAAAAATATGCCATGCCACAGAATAAGTCCGTCTGTTTCATGCTGCTCTAGCATGAAACAGTCGGACTTATTCTGTGGCTCTCTGAGTGAATTTACATGGAATGCGTGGTTTATAATTTGTTATAAGTAGATAAATTGGGGTAACTGGTAATGGTAGATGTAAGGAGTTAAATAAATAAATGAAGTACGTAATACACTTATTATAACTGCCCTTGTGACAAGTAAGCTGGAGGAAGTGGAATGACATGATTGGACCACGATAATAACCTAAGCCTTTGACATTTACAACCGGTTTAGATCACAGTACTGAACATGACTTCCATTTAGGTATTGAAAGCAAGACTAAACGAACAAGTGACGTCAGAGAAGTAGAAATCGAGAAACAACTTAAACAATTTATCAAAGTCTTGTCGTTTCAAATGTTAAGAAAAACGCGAAAAGTGACATCAAGTTGTGATTGTAAATAATAAGTAAAGTATACGTCATGTATGCGTTTTCACTTTCTTGTCAGTTGTAGTTGGAGAGACAACTGTGTCTATTATGCGAAACACGCGATCTATTATAGGTACAATGGATTTGATTGTAGGTATTGAACTAGAAACTGTCTACAGGAATTAGGGTGAGACAAATAGCGTCCAATCACAGCTGTTTTTACTCATGAACCAGTTTTATTTTGTACTTTTAGTCAATCTCAAATATGCGGCCATATCAACCGGAAAAATGTATATGTATTTTTTTTATTTCTGGAGACCCCTAAAAAAGTTAACACTGGCCGTTTTATGGGAACTGATAACAATAAAGAATTTAAAAGTAAAATCAATAATTTTCAAAAACAGAACATAGAAAGAAATTCTGAAACTTATTTCAACGAGGGTTACAGTAAAATTAGAAAACATGCTTAAACAGATGATGGCCACATGTGATGTGGATGAAGTTCAGAAATTCTACAACTTTTAAAGCCAGCGCTGGTCTGATTCTTTTAAAATGATTTAACGAAGTAACAGTTAAAAGCAAAGGTGTTTATTACACACAGGTTATCATTAATAATAGTTTTTCACCACGTGATCTAGAAGAGCACGTCTATCAAGTAGAAAGCTAGAAAGTGCACACAGTGATCGAGCCGAGCTGTTCTATTAGCTAATAACACGGTGCACGGTTTTTATTACATGCACATAAAACCAACGCCACTCAATCGCGACATCCGAAGGAGGTTGACTAACATTGAGATAATAATATTTAGCAACATTTTCCCATTGAAATTGATCCGATGTTTTGATTTCCGATTGGATTTGTTTAGTCCATCCATGATAAATGTCTGTTGCTGTTACTTCCTGAATGTAAAGAAGGTTGCAATATGTAACGAAAGCGAAATGGTATAATTTCAGCAGTAAAACTAACATCAGATAAGAATAAAACGGTTAGTACCAAAAAATGCGATGAGATCTTGTATTTCGATTTCGCCATCTTGAAGAACTGTCCTGATGTTGAGCCAGCAGGTTCGTTCCAGCACGTCGATCAGCCTCACTCTGTCAGCCAGATCCTCCCGCGGCCTGCGCGGGCGCTCATCATTCTCACTGTAGTACGAGCACTTGGCGTTCGTGTCGATGTACACCTTCGTCGGTGAAGTTACGAACACTATAACAAATGACAATCGAAGTCACAACAGGCGTAATAATCCCAGGTTAACAGATTCATGATCACGAATTCACGACTCAAGATACTGTGAAATTGTATGGTGAAAAATATCGCAGCTATTTCAATGCCAAAAAATTAATGCTAAACATGTTTTATGGTAATTCAAGCGTGTCACGAATTTGGCGAAACATGTTTTTTTTTTTATTTTAAGCAAACACGATTTTAAATTAAGAATACATTCAATCTTGAGTCATTTTAGAACCGTTAAATTGTTGACCATGTATCGAATAATAATTGGGATTATTAATCAGCCTGGTGCACCTTGATCGCCGCAGTTCCTTCGAAATGTCCTCAGCCTCGGTGGCGCAGGCGGCCCGACACCACCATTCACCTGAGGCCTCTCGGAGATCATTTTTCATCATCACCAGGATCACTGCATCACATCACTTCACTTTGATTTAAGAGTACTTTTTCGAACAAAGAACGTTCGTTCAGACATCTGCTAGCACTGTCATCGAACAAGCACCACTGTTGTTTCGTTCATACTGCTGATTTCGCTGAATCACTGAATGTCCAATTGAAGTATAAGATTAAACAGGCTTCCTTAATTCAGCCGCACGATCAAGTTATAGAAAAAAAGCGAAACAAGTCGTCAGCAGCTGCGTTGCCGGCCGTCTCAGGGTCGACTGGTCCACGATTGTACGGATCGACGTTTGCATCGCCACTAGAATCGAGAACCGCTGCTTTTTTCGCTGTTTCAATGCTAAGCGCCGCGGAATCGCATCGTGCTAAATAACATTTGTAACAGTTCGCCTGACATTGGACGTGGTTAATGCACTTAAATTGGTATTTGAAAATCGTTAGCTACACTTCAGTGCATAAAAGTGTTTAGTTATAAAATATTATTGTATTGTTATGTATGTAAATAACGACTTCCAAGTTTAAACGCTGTATGGCCATACAGCGTTTAAACTACGCGGACATACATATACGGGACGAGAGATACCCAGAAGACTCTTTTCATTATTCTATTTGGGCAAAAGGATGTAACGAGTAACTGAAGAAACTATTACAGCTATTAGATAATATTTATTACTTTAAGTTATGGTGTAATTGCAAAACGAGTTGTGTTTGTATGTATGGCGTTGCAATCAGAGCATTGCGGCTTGCGAAACAATGAAGGCCTAGCGCGGCGCATAATCTGTTCCGCGGAAGGAGAACTGTAGCATTACAGAGTTGCATATTTGAGCAGGCTGCAAGGAACGCGAGCTAGTAATTGCAGTTACTGAATGATTTGATGCTATCTGCCCGAAGTTATCAACATGCAATCTGTGTGATACCCAAATGGAATGAACGCAAAAAAAAAGTAACGGCTGTTGATTGTCATGACACTGCAGTTAAAGATAAAGATGTGTAACTGAAGCCATTGCAGCATTATCAGATAAGTAGACTACTAAGCAACTGCACATAACAGCACTTAAATAGCTTCAATTATTGAGACATTACGTAGAGACACTTTCTAGATCTAGATCAACAGATAGAATGACAATACCAGCTTTGTCTTGTTATTCGCCGCGTCAAGAATATTAATGTGCAAACGAAAATAAATAAACCATGAAATTAAAATAAAGTTAGATGTTTATATAGTACACTGTGCATTGTGCAATGGAATTTACTGAGATATACAATGATATACAGACTACTGCCATTAATATCGTTAAAGCTATTGGAAATACGACCGTGTTTAAATAGTTACAGCCTTGCAGGTCCAACCGAATGTTTCAAGTTATATGCAAATCGATTAATGCTGTATAATAGTGTTGGGTACTAAAGTCGAACATTAGAGGTGAATGCAGTGGAATGCCACGAATGTGGATTAACTAAATAAGGTAGCTTTTGTAAGTGGAATTCCACTGAGCAGTTGTCACAGTTCCGGCTAGGTGCAGAAACCGCGGGTCGATGGTCTACACTCGCTCATGATTCACAGAACTGCTCTACAGTTGTTTTTAAAAGTAATGTTTTAATATGTATCTAGTACTGCGAATCACATGCAATTTTAAATGATTCTATTTTATAATATTCAGTCCCCATGTATTTAAGATCCTTTTCAGTTTAAAAGAAATTGGAGACACTTCTCCCTTTTATACTTCTGGTGTATCTTAATTTACAGGAACTAGTTTATTTTTAGTGTCTTCCGTAATCATTAAAACAGTGTTATTCAATTTGAAGTTGAACATTTGATTGTTGATATCAAAATAGCGTGAGAAGATTTAACATTGATGGTCATTGTTAACAAAATTAATCTCAAAGATAATGTTACCTAAGCTGCTATAAATGCGGTGATGCATATTAATATGATTGAAGAAATTCGACAATTTATTCAAGCATATTTGAAGCAAAAGAGTTAAAGGATGACTATAGATTGACAAATTCTTAATTTTAATCAGATGCCAAATGAAAGGATTATGTAAATAGCAAGTTGCTACATTTCAAGGTGGACAAGCGTTTAGAATACATGAAAATGTGTGAAGCAACCACTTGTAACTCTATCTCTGTTGGCTTTGATAGAGCCGTACGAAGCGGGACCGACGATAATGTGTTAACTAGCGATAAAGAAACACTAGAAAGTAAAAAAGGAACTATGTAACATACAAAATAATTAATATAACAACAAAAAAATAATTATGCCCAGCATTTTGTAGTTCTAAGGATTCGCAACAATTGTGTCAGTTTTTGTTTGGCCGTGAACCGAAAAGTCAAAAGTGACCGGCCGGCTGAGTTAAGTGCACAGGGATATCATACGTGAACCTAGCAACAGTATGAACGAAGTCAATTTAAACACAAGTTCAATCTGAAGTTTTCACAAAAACAGATTTTCTTGAATATTCACAGTATTAACAGTTTGTAAACACGAATGGAGCACTTTCACTGTCGCGGGGTATAAAGCCGGTTGTAGAAACGCGTGCGCTCGGCTGCGCGAGCGCAGGGCTGACTCGCGTGCGCGCCGTCATCAACGCCGTCCCTCTCCCACGCGAGAACCTTTTGTGGCAACTGTACCAAACGTGTAGGTGTACCAGAAATACCATTTAGGTAACACCCCTAAAATAACGTATGAAGCCAAATGATACAAAAATGACAGGACAAACGTTATTACCGACCTTAAAAATCCATCACAGAAGGTCGTTTGGATTGTAATAAGACAAATCGGTACGCAAAAAACAGTCTAATTAAAAAAAATATCAGTGAACAAAGGCACAATTATAATTAATAATCATAGCCTAGAAGCAACAACACAGCTACTTTAGATTCGAGTATCTCGTATACTATCTAGGCTAGAGCCAGTAACAATAGGGAGACCACTGTTTCAGCTAAAGCTACATTTTAGAAAACTGGTCCGGTGAGTCTGTCCATGAGAATTTAGGGCGATACGCTATCAATGAAGCTATAAATCACTGTTGCCAGCGAATAACGAAACTGAGATATCGATAAACAATGCTGTAAGGCAACTTGGTTGAGTCGGCTGAAAAACTTGGCTATGCTGGGTAAATAGTCGCTAATTGTGCGAGAAATCTAGAACATCGCACTCATTACTGGGTAGTGACATAATGTTGGAGTAGCCACAAGTAGAGCAGGTAAATAATTGATCCCACGTTCGACTTCATCGGTGATTTTGACTGCGTGTTTTGCAATTACGTTACAAAATTGAAGATTCTGTTCACTTAGTTGAATTCAGTTCAGGTGTGTGACGACTGATTGGCTTTTCGTGTGTTGGGTAATGAAGGTTACCTGTGCAGTTAGTGATAGTACTGCCTTTCGGCTACAATACTTAGAACACTACGAAACATTTCGATATATTTTCTGGCTCACTAACCGTTGGTTCATCGTTGCATTTTTGTAACCTTGGTTTTTTAACGCGAAGGATATTTGTATCAACCATTTCAATATTTGGGGCATTGAACACTTACTGTAAGTGTGGGTAAGTGTACTTAAATGTCGTAAATTCGGAAATCACACGGTTTTGCTTACAGTCATGATGACAACACACGACCTACACAATGATAACTACAACCTCATGCAACGTAACCGATGCATTGTTATCTGCATACAGAAATAATTCTCACAATTACGTCTTTATCTGTTATTTTTTTAAATTGTTCAGTGAAAGCCGTAATAATAGTTACAAATTATTTCCATAATTTCAAAGAAATCGTGCAAAATTCTGAAAGTTGTTCTTTCAATCATCAAGTCTGAATCATTGATTCCGCTCTCGTAACCAGCTAATATTGTTTCATCGTATATCGTTAACACCATTTTATTGACGTTTTCATCAAAGGCACAGATGTTACTATTTTCCCGCGTATTTATGATCGTTTATAAGTTTTTTTCTCCGACATTGTGTAACCTCTCGGCAACCGGTTCGATAGTGTCTTGCAATTCACAAGATCGCAAATACAATAGGATTTAAAAAGTTGTAAGCGTTATTAAGACTTTTGAAAGTGCCTTTCATTGAAACATCATTAGATTTACATTTGCGTTAGATGAATAATTAATCTTCTTGTTCACTTTACAACCAATAAATTGAGTGTAAAGCTGACAAGCCTACTCGTTCAATTTGATTTGTATTGGTGATATTGGCCATTTGAGACTCCAATACTTGTTAAATATGCGTATCATCAATGTTATGATGCAAGTCATCTAAAGCAACCACATCTAGATCCCCTATGGCGTATGTTTCTTTAAAAAATTTAATACCAAACTTGTACTCGGCAGTTCTTTTCAAAATGGCTGCCCGTCAGTGGTACTGCTCATATCATTTTACGGTCAAGGATGAATAACTTCGTGAGAAGGTGCGTTTATTATGTGTTGAATGACAGTACTTGACGAAGAATTCCTTTGTCGTGCAGATTAATGACAATATAACATGTATGATCTTATCTCATTCGTCTATGTTCATGGGCACAATTTGACGTCATACGTAAACAAAACTCCATTTTTGTGTTAGCTTACGTCAACCGTCCTTGTCGTGTTTGAAAGAGTGCAGTGCAGCATTGGAACTGTTTATTTTTATTAATTGACATTTATCGCTACCTGCTGTTCAAAAGCGGAAGTCATAAGGAAACAAATAATTGTTGTGAAGAACGTAAATCCAGTTGGTTCCGCAGAGAAAAGTACTTCGTAGTATAAATATAGCGTGGTGTCTGATGCTAATTTAAATTTCCTGGCTTACACACGAACTTTTTGAGTACTAAGTAGCCAAGCACATGACCACTGTTCGGTTCCATAACGTAATGAACTGGAACTTCAAGCTTGATTGGATGTGTTTGCATATATCTTCATGCTTCTATTGCTTCCTAGATGAAAGAAGGAAGAGCTATAACGTCTATATCCTTTGGCCAAGGTAAAAAACCGCCAAAAATCCAAAAACACTTGTTATACAACTTGTTATTTTTCTTTATACGACGATAACTGAATCGATTCCAATCATTTTTACACCATGTTATATTTTTTCCCAAATACATTTAAAAATTTTTGGAGTGCGGTTACCGAGCACACAACTCAGTTAACGTTAGATCATAGTACTAGGCGCATGAGAGACCGCGCGCACCGCTGCAGGCGCAGCCGGGCGAGCGGTGCGTTGATCATATATTTTTGTTGGGACAACCAGGTAAGATAACAAGCTCATAAATTTGTGGATTTTCGTGATATCTTTTTGAAAATTTATACATAGATTCTTTACTTAAAAATACTGGACACGTGTTTCGCGTTTCGCTTATACAAAAAATAACGTTGTATACACGTTCAAAGCACGATGACCGAGACATACATTTTGAAATGTTTGCAAATGACACTATTGCTAAATAATAGAATGTTGAATCATGTTCGTGTTCAAGTGACAAAACTGACAACCTTTTATTACTATTTTGCACAGAGATCGTAAGCCTTAAATTTTTCGGCACACGCGTTGTGACAGGCATAAAGGGTGTGACAATAAACAGCTTCTTTAGTGTGTTGAAAAATGAAATTTTAAGGAAATATATGAAGATGACTCACTTTGAAGAGTCACTAGTAACATTGAAAGATGCCCTTGATATTAAGAGTTATTAAGAGTTTCTGTAGTTAATATATTTATGGGCGGTGAAAGCCCAATGGAGTGCAAGCTTCTGAGAGGTAAGTGAGGTTACCGTTTCAGGGAAACTGATGTTGTTCCCAAGTTGCGTAGGGCCAATAAACATTCGGAACCCAGTTGAGACAACCGAGGGTTTCGAGCGTGTATTTATGGCTAAACGCTAGCGTGCGCTGATGCGTATCATCATTTGATAATGTAGCCAGCCGTGGTGAGTTTATTGCATCGTTTCGGAAACCGCGTGCAATATTAAAGAGTACCTACATAGGTACACGACATACATATATGTATGGCTTTTTTGATGCTTATGCTCTGGCAAATCGGGCGGGCGTGTCAGACTTGTACTGACTAAAATCCACCCGTGTTCCCCCATTTGCCGGTGCCATACATCCATGTGCATATGTCCTTCTTAAGTCCTGATGCAGTATTTGCAAAATATGGGCTTGCAAGCGAACAACAAACAAGCAGCAAATGTATGTAGGTCAAAAATAAGATCTCATATAAACGGAATGTTGGAATTAGTGGTATGTTCATATTTATACTTTTTAATCTTCAAATAAAATAGACAGGAAGCCAATAGTGACTGTTCACAATATTATCTCTCTGTCAAGTGCAGCGCGATTGTTGTAAGATGTTTAAAGTTACAATAGTACACAATGGTGTTGTTGCCACTTACACATTCATCAATTATCAAAGAGGAGGCAACAATGACTGTATTATGGCGTTCATCAGAAACATCTGATACAACAGTAAATAAGAATATTTTTAACAAGTAATTGGTAGCAATGACCATTAAATGAATCAATTCGACTGAACAGCTTTCAGAGTCGACGCAAAGCTGCTAATAATAAACCAGATAATACCACAATTCAGGTAACAATTTGTACCGGTAACAATGATTCAGAGCTGTTTGCAACATCAGTTTGTGGTGAAAGTACTCATGAAATGGACGAATCTGATACCAACAAGTTTAACAATATAATTTTAAAGGAGCTGACATAAAGTTGTCAGTTGATAGGGCTGACAATTTTCCAGATTTGCATTACATTTGGACCAAGAATAGGAAAGACATAGAAAATAAACTTTAAATTAGAAAATTCGATAGTGACAAATTAACTGGTGATTAAAAAACAAAACATAAGACTTGAGCCGACGAAGAAATTGATTTCTATTTTAACAATGCCTACACGGACATGGATGAACAATCTTATTCTGTCATACTTGAAGGAAAGGATAAATAATATACACGTCATATAGAAAGGATTGGGAGTACAGAAAAAAGGTTGCTGCCGACCATAAATTTTCCATCAGCATATGGTTATGGTGTGAATATTTGGTAACCCTGATCAGGTCATAAAGTAGCCAACTGTGTCGCAGCTCGTAACAATGGCTTATGGCCTTATAGTCACGGCTTGTGCGTACGGGTCGAAGGGCGACTCAACGGCTGCGCCCAATGAGGAAGTCAACTTCAGTCGCTTTGCGCAATGTCTACGTAAAAGATATATCACTGCATTGTTGAAAACATTGTGTTCGCGCTGTAATTACAGCTATTGTTGACAGATTGAATTACCTATTTTGGTATTAAATGTATCTATTGTATATTGTAGTTTTATTTGGCTTTTGGGACTGTTTTCTCTTTCCATACGGGGTTAGATGTAATTGGTGATGAATATCATTTACCGTTTTTAGGTTTTTCCTCCTACGGTTAAAAGTCTGACGTGTTTTGGCAACAGAAGACCTTCTACTTTGAAGACGGGCATCTGCTGGGGAATACTAGCAGAAGAGGGGAAGAAAATAGGAGAAAGTTTAGCAGTTATCAAAAGAATGCAACAAAAGACACTATGATGGCCTTTAGCACGTATAAAATATATAATGGCAGTATTATTATTGATCTCAGCATATAATACGTAGCTATTTAACCAACCTGTGGTATTATGTTTTATAAACAGATCATTAGACCTTGACAGGTAGCTTTCTACTTTAATTCACACTTGAGTAGCTCGTATACGAATAAGAATGATTTATTTTCGACTGTCACAATTGTTTTATCTATTGGTTTATGCAAGTGATTATTGAATGACGGGTGGTAATGTACAGACGACAGCACATCAAGCTGCTACAATCTGTCAGATTTCTTTATTAGATCTTCAAGTTTATCGCTAAAGGATTAAGGCTCAAGGTTGATTATATATAAAATATTTGACCGTTTCGGGTAACTTGATCTGCTGTCGTTCGTACATAGTGACCAACCCATGAGAAAGCCTCCGACCTGTCACAAATTCATTCTTCAACACAATGAGATGAATTCATATAAACCGAAAGCATATTATTATAAACTTGTGTTTCACCGTGATATCGCCTGATGGTAAGGAGTGATGCTATCGTTGATGGTAAAGGGCGCTAGTTTATATGAGTCTAGTCACTGAGCCTTGAAAACACTTAAATTGTAGTCAGACGGATAGACTGCCGCAGGTAAATTGTTCCAGTCTCTCTCTGTACGCGGTATAAAAGACGAGGCGAAACGCTTCGTCCGGATCGTAGTGGTGTCAACAACGTATACCTAAGATACTCGCCGTACAACGGGTCGGAGCCGTATTATATTGATTGCCTTCACTGCATGGAATATGTCCAAAATTGTTATTTGTTTCAGATCTCTTTTCTATATTGCATCAACCTATCCTTTTACCAAATCTTTTATACATTCTTATCCTACGACATGTCTCTCGCTTCTCTTTGAGACAACTGTATAATATTATTTCGCAGTTTTTTTTTTTTGTGGACAGCTGATGTTTGGTAAACATCTGTTCCCAAAACCGCAACAAAGCCTTTGTGTGAGTTATCCGCTTCAAAAGAGCAATTGAAGCCCCGTGCAGGAGGCATCATGTTTATACATAACACGGTATAATGGTTCTACGCCCGTTTTCAGTAACATTATATGGCACTTAAATAAATGCCCAAATAATGTTCAATTTTTGGCCCTAAGCCGAGCGTTGACAATCCAAGTTCGCAATAATTTTTAAATGTTGCTTAGTGTTGGAGAAAACGCAGAGATCCTTATAATGGAAAGTCGGAAATAATTAAAAAGTGAAGGTGAAAAATAAAAGTGTTTACTACGATTGTTAGTTAGTTGTGACGTGTTTAAGTCGTTGCGTTTAAAATGTGTTTAACGGTCGCACAACTTGGCAACGAATTAATAGAAAAATTATACTTTCTATTCATTTGATTATTTAATGACTCTAGCAGTTATTTTTCTCCGATTGCCGAAGAAAGGAGGGTAATATTTTTGCTATTTAGTTTTTGAAACCTTCCAAAAGTTAGAAAGAGTAAAACTAAGGTATAATTTTGAAATTTTGACACATGCAAAAACTACCAACCTTCAATTTTATTTCTCAAATAAGAAGTAATTTGGCGATGCAAAAATTAGCCCTTAGGTCTTAAAGCTTATAACATCAAAGCTCAGCGATATTTAATACATAGTTATCGAAGTAGGTCGCCTGCTATCATATCGACCGCTTCAACCCTACGTGAAAAATCAATAGTTTTTACTAGGTCAGCGACAGGGCCCTAGTTTCTACACCTAACATTAATTTAATAATACTAAGTTTTGTTGGTGTACTTCGTAGGTATACTTCTGATTATCCTTTCAGAGAAAAGAGCCGTGAATGGTATGTTTACTAGCGCTTACTCAAGGTCCGCGTTGAGGTTAGAAATTATGCTAAGGAAGCATACTACTGGAATAAAAAGTATCCCTAATACTCTTAACCCACCCAGAGACATAACATACTATCAGTAGCGTAGCGGTGGCTATTATTTTGACAGTTGAACAACATTCATTGCGATACGTTTCCTCTGTTGTACATACATTTTTAATTGAAGTGTTGAGCAGGCAGTTTGTTCAAACATATAGATCAATGGATCAGCAATTTCCTTCAAAATGATTCAGTTTGTGACAAATACTGTATTAGGTACGTACGCAATTAGGGTGCAGGTCATGATCTACATATTATGAGCATTCTGAAACCCGTTCACATTGAGGCGTGTAAAAGAAGGAGACAGAGTTACATTCGCGTTTCCAATATTAGTACAATCAAAATCAAAGTCATTTATTCAAATTAAGCTGAGAATTTGCAGTTTTTGAACATCAAAAATAGACGCCTGCTCTTACCACTTCCTAGTGCTATTGGCAGACATCGCAGCACATCTGTCCTGTAATTATGGAAAGCTCTCAATCAGCTCTAGGCTAAGTTATTTTGTTGATACTAACACTACCGACTCAAGTCTGAAATAAAGAATTTGAAAAGGCTTTGGAAAGTATTGAACTTTTTGCCGTTTGTCTGTTAATAGAATGCTGTTTTTCTGCGAACTTACTGTAAAAAACTTCAAAGACTGGCAGTTCTTGCTTACCTTTATATTGTCGTAAAATGTTGACGACACAACATTATGAAGGTCATCGATGCATTTATACAGAAACACCAAATAGTTTTGGCATATAATTGAAGTGTATAAATATCCTAATATTTGTAAATTTTAATCTACGTAACAGACTGAGTAGGTACCTAGACGATATGAGGCAACTAGGCGGGCGGCGCGTGCGCAGGAATCCGGCAACAATTAGCGGCCGCCCACCGGCGCGCGGCGCGCGGTTCATGAACTTGCAGCTCATGTAGACCCACACTTATCATTATATAGTAGTATTTAGATAGTAGTGTATTATACACGTAGTGCTTGAAAATAGATCATCGTATCTCAGGATACAGATAGACATATAGGTATACGGCACAAATATACACCCTTACATCTATACTAATATTCAGTATGTTAACTAACAGAGGGCGTTCCCGTTAACCCGAAATAGTATAGCATACATACGTGCTAAAAAAAATATTTCCATTCGAAAACAAAATGTTTTAAAATTTTTTCAATATGAAAATATTCAATAAAAATTTTAAATTGACATGTAAAAGAAACACACTGTACACGCGAACATGAAAGACGGCAACGTCGCAATTTATTTATGAATGACGAGCCGCGTATGCGGCGGCGATCTAAGATCTAATTGATTGATGTGTGTTGGTTGATGTGTGTTGGGCAATGCAACGTTAGGTAGATACTATTCCGCGCTACTATTTTGATTTAAAACAGGAGGTTTCAAATTTATTTTCAATTATAATTTCTTTTTATTCGGATTATTTTATGCTTATTTTTCTATGCTGATATTTTTATTTTAATCTATTAATGATATATATTAACGAGTTTAAGGGAACGCCCTCTGTTACTTAACATACTGTATAAAGCTGAAGAGTTTGTTTGTTTGAACGCGCTAATCTCAGGAACTACTGGTCAGATTAGAAAAATTATTTTTGCGTTGGATAGCCCATTAATCCAGGAAGGCTTTAGGCTATATAACATCACGCCGCGACCAGTAGGAGCGGAGCATAACTAACTCCACGCGAACGAAGTCGCTTTTTCGCACGGGGCCAAGTCAGATTTTTAGGGTTGAATCATCCCCGGCTAATTTGATCTTACAAACTACACAAGCACATCTACATGAAACATTAGGTATTTGTAGTGTAGTGTGTAGGGCAAATAGACGGAAATGATCCTGTATAAGTCCTGGTTTATACTTCTATTAATAATTAGGGAAGTTCATACATGTTCTGAGAGCATTCCGGGGGGGGGGGATGGTAAGCAGTGATGCAATCGTTGATGGTAAAGCGCACTAGTTTATTAAGCCTATTCACTTAAAAAAACTAAGGAATAGGTAGGATGATGGCAGTTGAGCGAGGTGATGCAATGTTAAACCCAAGACCAACACGACCAAACGATGCTGCGCTAGAGGGAGATTGATCTGGAGACTCTCCACGACGAAACTCCCGACACAACAACATTTGGCGCATCGTAACCGCCACACATCGCAACACAACTGCTCAGACCCGTCATCCGTACGGCTACACCAGACATCATGCCGGAACGCGACGAATCGCTTGACGGCAAGACTTTGTCTGGTGGGTGATAACTTCTGCCGGCAGCCGATGTTATGGCCTATCACCGAGATGTATGGATGGAAGTTTGTTACTCTTTTACGCAAGAACTACTAAATGGATTTGGATGAGTAGTTTATAACTATGATTAACATTATGAAACATTATCCATTACAGATATTCCGATATTTCCACGGAATCGAAACTTGTACGGGTGAAAGCGTGGTGCGCTGTTAGTACACAATATTTCTGTTGCTATTTCCAAAAGGGCATGCTTTTAATTTCGATGAAAAAGTAAATCTTATCCATTTGTATGAGATACGTATCAAACGGGTGTGGGCAGATCACACGAGTAACCATTTAGGATTTCAAACTCAGTTTAGTTAAATATTTGAATAAATCTCAAAATTGCATTAGTATTTCATTATAATTTTTCACCTTGGTCTTAAAAGGTTAGACAATAAACAAATTAAGATTACACTGTATTAAATTAAGCGTAGATAAATGAGCCGTCACGGCACTTATCGACTTCTGTAAAAGAATCTAGACATTGACCAATACGTAGTGTTCAAGTTCCAAACGAATTGTCAAAAAAAAGGAAATGATAAACAATAGCCAAGCATTGTTTAGGCGCCGGAATGTGCGCGTAGGAAGCCTGTCGCCATAGCTTACAGCCTTGCACAACTAGTGGCTAAAACGTGCGCTTGCGCAAACTCAATCAAGAACCACAAACGGCAGGTCCTATTTCGTATTGCGCTGAAAAATACTAGACAAACGGCTATAAATCAGAATTGGAAATAATGTTTATATTATACAAGCGTGGCAAAGGTTTTGTTTGTTGGTTTATAACGCCATCTAACGTGATCTATAAGTACTTTTATTCCTATTGGTTGCACTTAGTTCACTTTTGTAATCATAGATGGCGCTGTTAACAATGCATATGGATGTGGAATTCGTGGTTATTTTTTATTGTTTGAATTTGCAATATCGTTTTGCATTATAATCGCTAGGGCACAATTATTTATAATTAAAACAGAATATTAAGAGAACTAACCTTTATCATTGCTATTCGGCTTCGGTGACTTCTGCCACTGATGTCGAACTTTCTGCGACCAGCTGATAGGACTCTTCCTACCGCGACTTCTCTCGCGTACACTGTAATTCAGAATTTCCATTTTTTACCAAAACAAAAATTATGTGACTATCTAAACGTGTTCCCCTTTTCATTGCGCTTTTCTCACTGAGCCACCGCCAAATACAATTTCATATCAAGTACCGATAACAATGTTTGTACTACTCTTGTGAAAACTGCTATAGTTTTTTTATTAGGTCAAGTGAAATGATAATTTGACGTTTGAGTTCCATAGAGAAACTAGTAATATGCTTTATCGCACGATTTAATGGGCATCTGGTATACTGTCAGTCAAAGTTACTATTTATAATATTGCATTTGATTATTGCCATAAGAGCTTTAGCAAACGATTTGTGAAATTCACGGCTGTTTCCATTATTTGCGAAAGTGATTCACATGGGTATTTGATCCACGTAGAATTCAATAGAATTCTGGACTATCTTAAATCTCACTAACACTTGGATTGAATTATTTTATGATAGACGATAAAAACAGTTTAAACTTACATGATAATTTTCTGCTCATTTTTTTCTTCATCAGACACATCAACCCAGTCATCGCTGCGATCGCTTCTGTCGCTGGCGCTAGTCTCACTGCTCGGGACTTGGAACGCGATCTCCTGCCCGTTGTAGCTGATCACTGACCTCTGTCCATACAGGCTGTTCGTCTTCTGCTCACTAGACATCGTAGACTGGCTGATGTTGGACACCGTGTCAAAGGACAGACGCTTCTGCACATTCGACGCCACCTGCTTCCTCATATCGTTACGTAGCTTCACCATACTCGGACTGTTGGGTATGCTCTCGTAGCAGTGCGACAGTGACGTCGCGTCGCCATGTTTGATCGTGTCATAAATATTTTCGTTCTCGTTGTACACCGTGTAGTCGGAAATAAAGGAATGTCTACTGCTGTAGGTGGGACTGCTCTCTTTGGACTTTGGCGGCCGAGCAGGGATTTTCTCATAAATCCTCTCCGCTGGTCCTATCTTTTCGTAGCTAACGGTAGATGCACCACTTACTGACTTTGTTATTGTGTAGTTCTTGTTATTATTTTTAGCAAAGGGCTGGTAATCTTCAGCTATTTGTATACCAGAGCTAGATGTTAAACAGTACGGTTTAATAGGAGGTGACTTGCAGTATTCATAACCGTCATCGCTATCTCCATCGCCTCGCGTTCTCTCTTCAAGATCGTTCTCGCAAAGTTCATAATTGTGAAGACTGCTTTCATCACCTTCGGGATGTGATCTCATTTCAAGTAGGCATTGGTATATATTGTCTTTGTCTGAACATTTAGTTTCTTTTTTATCAACTTCAATTTTAGGAATTTCAGGCAAGGGACAATTTATTTTAGAAGTTCTGTCTACACTTTTTATAGGAATTATAACAATGTTTTCATCATCCCTTGGTTCTAACGGTTCGTAATAGTCCTCAACTTCCTCTTGTTTAGGTTTTGATGTGAAACCAACTATAATTTCTTTGTTGCAGGCTTCAACGAGATTACTTTCGAAATCCAAATTAGAACCAGATTGTTGTTCACATGTAGTAATAATTACTTGAGATTCGTTTGTTTCTACTTGAGATTCATCCTGTGCAGTTTCGTGGAGCTCATCGGAGCAACTAATCGATGTGCTAGTCGTTGTTACACTAACAAAACTATATGAATTATCAGAGTCCGAATACATTTGAGTACTACTTTTTCGGCGCCATAAAAATGATTCATTTGGTGTTATTGAGGAATTAATTTCTTGGTATACTTTTTCACTTTCGCTTGGTGTAACAATGGTAACAACTTCGTCTTTTTGTTCATTGTTGACTGTAACTGTTACTGCATTACCTTCATGGATATCTTCTGGAATTATTTCGACGACCTTTAGAGGTAATTTTTCCGAGTGTATATAATTCGTTTTATATCTTTTACGGTCGTAGAGAGGCTCTTTCCTTTTCACAACCTCTATCGGGCTGGCGGACGGGCTTTGGTTCGTTGTTTTATTGAGTTTGGCTAATTCGCTTGCAGGCTTGATAGTTTTAATTTTTGGAATTCCATCTTTTACTACAAGATTTTTGGTTAATACTAAAGATGATTTCTTTTCAGGTACTTTTGGTTTTTCCTTGACAGGTGTTGTACTTTTAGCTTTGTCAGGTTGCCTTTTTAATGTGTTGTTTGAATTCGATTGAGCCGTTATTTCACATTCAAACTTCTTAATAACATTTTTAACTACAGTACTTTCTACCGGCTTCGTGTCTTCCTTAACTTCTGATTCTTTTACCTTAACTGGACTACCATCAACAGAATCTGATCCACTCGGCTGTTCACTTGAATCATGATATTTTAAGCGTTTCTTAGTAGTTTTTGGTATTTTAGTACCGTCTGATTTTGAGCGGATTACGCGAATTTTATTTAAACTGTCAGCAATAAGTAAATCCTCCATTGAATCCACACTTGAACATCTTTTTCTATGGTTTCGCTTTTTTGAACCCCTTCTTTGTCGTAAAACTATTTTTATATTTGGACTTGAACTGAGAGTGGAAGAGGGCGTGGAACTGTTACTGGCGGAACACCGTGAGGCGGATTGTAATTCTTCTAATGTTTTTGCAAGTTTTATTTGTTTGGGTGAACCAATATGGGACTCGGTTTGTAAGCTGTTGAATTTCTTGGTCAGTTCTGCAACATTACTGCTCGTTATAGTCATGGTTTTGACTAGAGGCGGTCGTTTGTGAGATGGCGTGGCGGTTTTTATTTTGAAGCTAACTTTTCTCTGATGCTGTTCGACTGTTTTCTTTATACTCGGAGATACATTAACTGGAATGCTATATTCTTTGTTATTTAAAGGACACGAATGCTTCCCACCCCTGCCTCCGCCTGTGCTCCTAGTGTCATCACTTTCGGTTGTTATTGCTATCTGTGCGTAGTGGACTGTATGGTTTTCTTTATTTGGTTCATAATTTGTAGGTACCATAGTGGAACTAACAGTTGAATTCAGGAACGCTTGTTTCGCGTCATTAATTGACTTCATTCGTTCCGTCAAAGTAGGTAGAGGTGGTTTGACGGGTACTGTGTAAATATATTTGTTGCTGTTATTTTGGTTTTCTTTTATAGCCATCTCTGTTTCTGGTAAAATAAAGTTTTTTAGTAGAGCCTTTATAGTGCCGTGTTGCTTGCCGTCGCTGTTGAACTTCTTTATGGAGGATATGAGAGTGTTCGTGGTTATCGTGTCGCCTTCCATCAGGTTTATTAACATCGGTGGGGATATCTGTCGTTGCTTAACTACGCCATCTGTAAACAATAAGAAACATACTTAATTGTAGCAAATTGAAGTGTAGGAAGTAATAAAAATGAATGTAATGGAAGTTAGTCTATCCGAAAGCTATAACCGTTAGACGATTTATAAAGATTATATCACGAAATTTGTAGTAATAAAATTAATTACTGGATTACAAACCAGTGGGTTAATTGCGTAACACAATATGAGTAGGGTTTTAGCAATGGACTGGCAATATGCATCAAAATCGAAATGATTCACATTGAGAGTAATAATGTGTTACACAATTAAGGTGCTGGTTTACTTTATCAATGTAGATCACAATGGTCGACTGCGACTGTTGCACGGAACAGTACGAGTTTATTCAGTCATTGCGTGTTGTTTGTACAATTTTCCGCGCTTTTAAACTGAATAGCACATTACAGCTATAAGTGTCCCACGAGATTGTGTTATTGATAAAGAAAGAAATGTCTTTGTAATTGAAATCAATTGGTTACGGACGTAGAAAAAGTCATACCGTGACATATGCTGCAATTAGATTGATTATGCTGCAAAACACAAATATAGGACAATGCCTAATCACCAACTAAAAGAAGAAAACATTTTAGAACAAAAATTAACCTTGAAATATATTTAAATCTTTTTAGCACAGCTTCTTCTTTTCTATTCAATACTTATGGAAGTTCTTGGCATCTTACAAAGTTACGGTTCCTCCGTATGCATGCTACACGCCAATATTATTACTGGCAGTAATTTCTCGGCTGTTTGAATGACAATGGTGAGTCGTGCTGTACATTATAGGACGCAGTTGGCAATAAGTATGTATTTAGGCAACAAAGACATTCTTTGGTAAACATGAACGTGGATGTAGCTCGAGGCATGTATTAACAAAGCAGTTGGAGTCGTTTTTGATTCAAAGGAACAAAATAAGTTTGAAGGATATAACATTTAGCTGGCTTGCATTAAGGATCAGGCATGTTTTTGAAGTGCTTATCTATGAGTTGCGGTTGGTATAGCACACACACACGTCCTCAATTCCCCATACCTTACAAAGTTCCCCACATTATTAACACTTTCGCATTGTGTGCTGAATTCGCACTAGCCTCAGTTTTGGCCTATTCTAGGAGCATAATATAACGAGGCATGGGGTCATGGCGTGCGAGGCTTTCACTGCGTGGGAACTGCGCACGCGTCGCAGATCCCACCTGATTTACCCATTTCTTTGTTTCCTTACGTATAATCATGAGTACTTTAAATACAGAAACTGGGACATACGAGTGTATTATATTTTCCTTGATCTTTTATATTTCGTTGCAAGAGATGACATGCGTGCCAAAAATCTCTTACAACAATCTCTACCATCCAGTGGTGAGATTGTTGGCACGCATGTCATCTAAAATAATCTACTAAGATCGAGCAAAATGGAGGAGAATGTGCAGGGAAGCGGACTCCGGGTTCCAACGTGAAAGCTGCGGATGCAACCGGGATAAACGCTAAGATGATGATGGTGATCTTTTATATAATGTTGGATTGTCGCAAGTTCATTTCAATTTGTCCTAACTTTGAAGAGAATAGAAAATTAGTACTAGTATAGTAGTAGATACGTAAGATGACATGCGTGCCAACAATCTCTTACTACAGGATGCTAAAGATCGAGCGAAATGGAAGAGAATGTGCAGGGAAGCGGACCCCGGGCTCCAACGTGAAAGCTGCGGACGTAACCGGGATAAACGCTAAGATGATGATGATAATCTTTTATATCATGTTGGATTGTCGCAAGTTTATTCCAATTTGTTTTAACTTTGAAGAGAATATAAAATTAGTACTAGTATAGTAGTAGATACGTAAGATGTTATGACATAGAAAGAAAATGTCGGAACAATAATAACAGATCTATTAAACTTAAACGTTTAATAAGATGTCCGTTAGAGGCTGTTGTTGCAAATTCAAGCGAGAATTAATTGGAATGGTTTGATTTCTAAGCAATTAAGTTTAGTAACATTTCTAAGACGTGCATGCAGAATCGCAAAACGCTGGAGAACTAGTTTAAGACCTAGGTAAAAGTTAGATGAACGTGTTTACGTAACTTAGGTTAGGCTTTAGTGGAGCGATAATGCAAGATGTAGTCATTGTATGACCGTCGTAATTTTGGATCGTAAAACTTAGGAATTAATTGGTATTAGAAAGGAGTTTGATCAGCATTTATACAACGTGTAACAAAAAGGGTATATACATACCAAGGGCATGGCATCTTTAGATGATATCAAACGATATCGGAAGGGTTTCAACTCAAAATAAAATACTCAAAAAATTGGTACCAAATTTCGGTTTCGTGTGTTTCTTAAAATCAAATTATAACAGACATGGCAGCACACTACATACGTTAATAACTACTCGTTACCAGTCACGTTACTTGCCAAAATCCGATAAATGTCTTCAATATCTCTGTGCGACTAGTATGATAGTAGCCTATCACAGGCGGTGTTTTTCCTCATAACTTCCTAACATAAAGAGATAGGATTAAAAAACCCTTCCAATATCGTTTGATATCATGTAAAGATGCCATGCCTTTGTTATGTATATACCCTTTATGTTACACGTTGTATATGAGTTTATGTAAAGAATACTTTTAATTCCTACACAATGAAGTTCTGTTTACGTTACAAGTTTAAACATTTTTCAGTCACTCCGTAATTAACTTCTCTTCTTCTTCTTCGAAATAAAGTTGATAATTGTTTAAATTAAAATGACGTATAGAATATAGATTACAGAAACATAAATATAAAGATTTTGACAGCCTCCGTGGCGTAGCGGTAGCGGACGCGGCCGCAGCGCAAGGTGGCGCGGGTTCGATCCCCGCACAGTGCAAGTATTTGTATGCATGAATATGAATATTTGCACTGGTCTGGTCGTGCCTCGGAAAGCACGTTAAGCCGTTGGTCCCGGTTACCATACGAACATCTAATGGCAGTCGTTACGGGTTGTTGGAGCCCTCAAAAGTCCAACAATTGGTCTAACTGCAATGCTTCGATGTCGCCTTCGGGTTGTGGAGGTCAGACAGCAGTCGCTTCACGGAAAATGTCGAAGTTTAGTCATGTCAGCAGTTGGACTGGTAAAAGCGGACCCCAGACTCCAAAGCTGAAAAGGCTTCGGATGCGACTGGGATTAACGCTGGGATGATGATGATGAAATATAAAGATTTTACAAAGGGTGGCACAATGGGCGGTCTTATCTCTAAGAGTGATCTTTTACAGACAACCTTTGGAAGGAATCCTTTGGATGGAAGCTCGACAGTTCTTTTTCGTCCATGAGGAAAAAGAATTGTCGAGCTGTAACTACTAGGTGTGTGGATCATCACAGCAAAAATAATCGCTTGAGAACCTATACACCAATTCTTTTATGTTCAGCCCTAATCTTATTTAGCTTGGTGACCTTAATCGACCGTCCCCTAGTACTGAAGCAACAAACATGACATCAATTCTACTCAGTTTTGGACCACAGCTATTTATTATAATAACCAACGGAGTAAGATTAAGAATGGCTTTCCTTTTGACATTTACGTTGTTGAGTAGACAAATTTTAAACACACACACACACTTACAGGATGGTTCAGATTGATTGATCAACCCATACCTCCCGTGGGTGTCGTCAAAGGCGACTAAGGGAACTCACACCAGGGAAGCGGGTAGTAGCGCTATTCCTATGGAATAGCAAATTACTGCGTACCAAGCTTGTGGATTATGGCAATACCCCCCAATGAAATGGAAGCCTTGGGGGAGGTTTTTGTCCAGCAGTGGACCTCTATAGGCTGAGAAGAAAAAGAGAAGAAGTATAACGCAATTACAGTGCAGGTCCGCCAATTATTATACAGTCAACATCTGTTATAACGACACTGAAAGGACCGCTCATATTTAGTCGTAAAAACCGATAGTTGTAATAACCGGTGACAGCTATTCTTGACTCTGGCTCGTTTCATTATTAAAGAAATTTTGTCATAAACGATTTGAATTTTCTCCCTTTCTTTCTAAATGGTTGAAATTGTCGAGTGTGATACACCTTTTTCTTTTGCCAGGTCTTTTTTTGGAATCCCTTTCTCTAGCTTTGAAATAATACGCGATTTTTCTTCGATATTGATTAATTTTCTTTTTGTTTGCGACATGTTACAATTTTCACAGTTACCTCCACAATATGTTTTGGTGCATCTTGTGTAAACATAAGTAACAGACTGTCTAAAGAGATATGACGAACCGGGCCTTGAGGCTACGGCATGCATGTGCTGTGTTTCTAAGATTTCAAAAGACCCTAAACTTTGTGTACTTTTACGATAATAGCCCTTGACCATTATAATGTGCCAGATGTGGATACTGTTACCTATTCAAATTCCTTAAAATACAGCTGAGTCGGTCGTTCTACAGATATAATTCTCCGAAAAATTAGCCAAATGTGGTCGCTTATTGCGGTATGTCGTAGTAAACAATGTCGTAAAAACCAATGTTTTTGATAAGGCGGTCATATAGCATTCAGCCAGGAACTTTTATTTTGGTCGTTTTAACCAGTATGTTGTTGTAAACGATGTCGCCATAAACGGTTTTGACTGTATTTCTAATACGTAACGCTCCACCAGTCCCATTTCAACTCAAATCGATTAGCCTGTAAAAACTTCGCATGACTAAATCGATATTATCCGACAGTTATGATGTTCAATTCAATCTGCTTAGGTTATAAATGAGATATATACATAACGATCGGGAAGTGTTTAACAAATCCATAAGGCGATATATCTTCTGCAACAGTTGCACAATGGCACGTGCGGCGCGTTCAGATACTCCATTTACAAATTACTTGCGCCTGCGCAAACCTCTTAGAAAGTCCACAATACGTGATGGAAATCATAGCAAACAGTTCACGTTTGACACCATAGTGCAACACTATGGTTATCTAATGGCTATGTTTATTTAGAAAACAGTTTTCGAACGAAGGATAATTGTCTGCATCGCGTGTTTCAATAGGAGCGGATGGCTATGTTTAGAGATTGTTGGGATTTCGCGAAACAATTTGTGGAAAAAAGTGGTCGCTGGTCACGTTTCTCGTGAAGCATTATGTAAGGAATTAGGTTAAACCTGAATTGTTTTCTGATGATGTTTGGCGAATAGTTATCAATCAATTAAAAGTCGTGGTGGCCTAGTTGTTAAAACACCAGCCTCTCAAGTATGAGTGTGCGGGTTCGATTCAGGCCAGGTAAGTAGCAATGTAACTTTTCTAAAGTTATAATTATGTACTTTCTAAGTACACCGTGGACACCAATGACTGATTACAAGGTGAAGGAAAACATCTTGAGGAAACCTGGACTTTAAGTCTGAAATCTCCAACCCGCATTGAGCAAGCGTGGTGATTACGCTCAATCCTTCTCTGTATGAGAGGAGATTTGTGCCCAGCAGTGGGACGATAAAAAGTTGATGAATAATTTACAATGTAATAATTGGGTAATCCTACTAATTTTAAGAACGATCACAGTCTCATTCTTAACCTGTCAAAAACTACTTCTAATTTCGCTACATTTTGACAAGTTTTTGTCATAAGTTTGTCGCCGAGATAAGACTGCGTCTAGAATTTAAACGTTTTAAATCACGAGAACTGGGGTCTTAGGTAATTAATTGCACTAAAATAATTCAACTAAAACAGAATTGCAACGCAACCAAACCAAAACCTTAGTTATGTTTCGTATCGCGCTAAACTTTTGACAGATGGTTTAACCATAACTGGATCATGATTGGAACGTAACCGCTGTTAAATTAAAAGTTAAAACAAAGCTAACTTTTTCTGTGCCATTTGTCAAATTTAACGTCGAAACGATTGAATTTATTTAGTTTTAATTTTTTATATTTGACAAAATGTATCACCCATACATTAATTTTACTTCCATCGAAGTAAAAACTTTAGCGCAATTACCCCCAGGCAGGGTAATTGCGTAAGTTTGCATACAAGTTTCCATTGCACACTATCAGTAGCAATGGATTTCATTTTGACAAAACAACAAAATTCATTGCGTTCTTTAAGTTGTTAAGCACACACACATTTTTTGAACACATGGAACAATGAATTAGCAATATGCTTCGAAATGAATCCAATTGATAGTACTAGTGTGTTACGTAATTAGGGGGCTGGTCTCATAATATCCTCCACCTCAATAATCATCACCTCCATGGACGAAGGAATTAGAACACCTACCTTCTTAGTTCTTCCCTTTTCTTAAACTGTTTTATGAAATTGTTCAAACTATGAGCACTATCACCCTCTAGCCTGCTTGAAGTTTGTGGATGCGCTGGCCGACTTACCAAATAATTAGCCACGCAAAATATTTACTCGCAAACCTGTTATGTATTTTATTTCTCGTTATCTTTCTGCAATATCCTATAAACAATAGGAAGAGGCTTAAGTTCCGTCAAAAGTATCCATAATAAGTACCTACATTGAATTCTATGGCGGCTATTCAGCACAAACTAAGCAATTTGGTACTTGCCCCTTTCATATGGTCGGTAAGTGGACCATTTGAAAAGAAAGTCTTTCAAAACGGCTCTGTTTATAGATAAATATGAATAGCATAGAAACAATAGGTTTCTATTTTAAAAAAAAACGGGGCTTTTGAAGCTTTTTGGGAAGGTTCTAAAAGTAGGTCTTTCCCAGAAATATTGTTTACTGCTCGTTTTTCGACTTCGGGGTTACGGTATTTCCCAATAAACTGATTGACTAATGACTACGAATTAGTTAATCCTCTTTAATGAGTTGGCCTAGAATTTGACTTGTATTTTGAGATAGTTAGTTGACCATGGACCATCGTCATCGGGACCAATATATTTTGTTTTTATTTTTACTAGATGACATCAAACGCCAACACTTGCGCCCTTGAAACTTCATATGTCGAAACATTCGATATATGTTTTTTTAAACTATCGTAACCACAAACTGTTTCATTTGTATTTAAAACATGTAGATATCTTGACATCATCACCTTATGGGAAAAGGAAGACTGGTATACGGGAATCCCTAAGTGACCATTGTACCAACACCAAGTGTTACCAATGCACGGTGTCCGTCGAAGGTCGTATGTTGGCAGCGAGGTGTGAGCGTTGAGCCCAATGCCCAGTTCGAATAACTGTCATTAACGGTGTGTGCTGCATTACAATCACGATATTATCGACGAGAGAATGCTAAGATAGGTAGAGGTAGAATAAAATGTGTTGTACGTCTAAAGTATATGGGACGTAAACTTGTTGTTTCTGTATTAGTTTCGATTGTCGATTTTGAATTTTGATTGTGGTATGTCGATGCACTTTTCACAATCATATAGAGATAATCTCGGGGAGGTATTAGTGTTGAATTTGACGCAAGGGAATCATCAAATTAAAAAAAATGTTCAATACATATGCCTGTCTTTTTGAAAGTAGAAGAGCTTTAAGTAAAAAAAAAAAAAAAACTAATTAAAAAAATGCTGTGGCCATGTGAGTTTCTACACAGCCAGTGTGGACTCGCAAACTTCTTTGAACGGAATAAGCCAAGCCGCAACAATACGCCGTGAGTTCCATATTTAAAATTTAAAAAGCCGACATAAATTGGCGGGATACTAATCTTTTATGTATCTGCGACGAAATGAAAAAAAAAATAGTTTATATAAACAGTTTCGTTTTTCTCATATTTGAAATGAAAAGTAGAGTGAAAGAATACACGGGTAAAAGAATCAATTCCTACACGGACTATAGTCTAAATACCTCGGGTATTGATTCTATCGTTCTTAGGTTAACAATAATTATTAGGTTAACAATCTATATTGTTTTAACTATAACGCGTGCGTATAATCGAGATGAAGACAAGTGGAGAATATGGAAGAAAACGACAAGTTGTGCCGACCAAATAAGGCCAGGAGGATAATGATAAACTGACAGATTTTTTATCTGCATTTTACTTTCCATTAAGTGTTAATACCCGTGTAACATACGTCGGTTATTTACTGCGACTAAGTTGTTGCAAGCGGAAAACTAGTCACGTTGTAAACCATAGATTAGGTATTGTGATATAAGAGCTCTGACCTCTGAACTCGTAACTTGAAACGACGGGAAGTCATGAAGTAGCCGTAAATACGTCTTTAAATACACATAACAAAGCGTGTAATTTTCGTCACATAGTTTAAGTTATCCAATCTATAGGAGTTTCCGAGTTTGTCGTAATACTATTTCCCATAATTCCGAGTTTCTCTTAGCATTGTGCGAGACAAAGGGCTGTAAAACGTTGGCGACTGATGAATATATAAATAGACAAGTTGAATAATATTTATGTATTATTTCACTTTCACTTTTGTGACATGACATTTGTTTGAGACATGGTCGTAGTATTCAAATGAGGCTATAGGTTGTCGAACAAATCTTCTTGATATCAGGACGGGCACCAGGTTTGCTTGCAACAAATACGGCAAAGTCATCTCACCATCTAGGTATATCCCATGTTTTATTATTGTATATTCATATCATAAGTATATGGTATTAATATGTACGTATATAGTTGCGTTTTTATCTATATACATTTACATACTAAATAATACCATATACTATATTCGATTTAAATAAGAGTTTTTATTATTGTTTTCTGTTACCAAAGCACTTGCCATTTAATCTCTTCACCACCCATGATTGATTGATAGAGAATGCCTAAGGCTTTGAGTCACTCTATGCGGGGGCCGTGCGGTCCATGGCCCTTTACGGGGCACCGGTGTGGGCGCGGTCGGTAAGGAAGTGACCAGCCCGATGTCTGACCACGTCCCAGAGCGTCATGGCCGTTCGGCTGGTACGGGGATACCGCACGGTCTCCGCTGAGGTCGGACTGCCACCAAGGGATTTGGAGGCCAAAGCCCTCGCCCACATGTGGGAGTGGCGAGAGCAGGCAAAACGCAGGGACATCCTTTTCCTGTTCCGTATAAGGCGGGAGAAAACGCTAGGTTGTCACCACTGTGTGGATCGCTCTAAGAAACCGGTGGAGGTTTGCCCGGCTTGGATAGAGCACCGCCGTGTCCCCGTGGCGGCGATCGGCGGCGATCACTAGCTTCCGACCCTGGTCCAGCCCATGGTCCGGAGCGAGAATGCATGGCAGGCCGTCACCTATTTCTGCGAAACAGTGATGCTGGCAAAGGAGGAGGCGGAGCGCGTGAGGGAGCGAGAATCCCAGCGCTCTTACGCCGCAAGCCGCCGTAGAAGACGCCCTGGTCGGGAGACAACATCGGACTCCCGGCCACCGTAGGCACGGGCTTGCGGGCGGTGAGCGATGAGTAGGTCGCCGCCCGGTAAAGACCAGGCCCGAGTCCACGGCGCGTTGTTATTCATGCGCGCCTCAAAGAGATGTCAGCACATCATGACAAGGGTCCACGAGAACCGATGCCTCCTGGGCCAGGGTTGCGGGATGGTTAAAAACAAACCGTGGTCCTGGCGCCTGTGTGCCACCCGTGTTCCTTCATTTGCCTGTGCAAGTGAAGGAACACGGGTGGGTTTTAGTTAGTTAAAAGTGTGACACGCTCTTCCGCTCCGCCCAGAGCGGGAGAGGTCATTTGATGATTTCCCATCCGGAACAAAAAAATAAATAAATAGGCACTGAGTCAGCCTTTGTAAATAATATGTACAGTCAAGACCAAAAGTCGAGTTGCAATCTCACAAAACTATGGCCAAGCAATACTAGTTGTAGTTACGACCTTCTTCTATAATAAAGTTTGATACACACTTATACACTTTGACAACTTGCTGCCCGCTTATGATTGTTAGGTACTACTTACTAATTTCAACGTCCACAGTAAGTGTTTCAATGGGCTAACGGTTTTCGCCTTGATAGGCGTTCAAGGTGGTTCGAGTTCAAATCTAATAACTTACAAAATATTTTTTAAATGTTTATTGGTGAGTTATGAATGCTGACAACAAAAATATCTAAAAATACCGATTCGCAACTTAAAGATGATACTTTCTTTTAAGATTTTTTCTATATTAGAGTCATTATAAAAAGATGACGGTAGACTTGAAAGAATCTGAATCACTCCTTCACAAAAAATATTCCGCTACCTACAATAACTATTATTAGCTACAATAACTCAAATAATATTACTTAGCTGTTGTTGGTTGGTGAACATATAGTTACCAGTTTGTGTTATTAGTTTTACTTTTTTAATCAATATGCAGGGATATGCAGCAATATATCTCAAATATCATATGAAACCGGCTTTTGTGTAAGTTGTTTTTATTATTATTTGTGTTAAGGTGCAAACTAATCGCTGTAATAAAATTGTTATTGTTTTAGAGAAATACTGTAAGCCGTTGGAGGTCAAGGTCAAGAGGTTGGAGGACGAAGGTAGCTGTCGAGACAAGTGAAACGAAACGACAATATTTACCGTTGAATAAACTTTTAAATCTTGCGAAGAAGGGAGGTTGCATTTGTGGTTTAAAAATAAACTGGCGCGACTGGTGGAGTTTTATCGAGCTAAACAAAAAAAAAATAAAACTATTTATAACAATCACAGTGCACAAATGTCCTACAGAGTGTTTTAAATATATACCATTATATATCTTAATAACGGACTCTAAACCATCTCTAAAGTAATTTAGCTAAGTGACAGTAATATGTTCGGTTGGCTTAATGGCTAACAGATGTCGCCTTTTGCAATTTCAATACAAATTACTTTTGGTAAATTATAAAACAATAATTTCGGAATTCGATAAGAAATAAGTTCGTTTACTTTTGAACTAAGAAAGCGCTTGAAGATTATAATCTCATGCCATCAAACTCCGAAAAAAGTCACTGCAGGATGACAGCACTAGTACCATGCTATACACGCAAAAAAATTGTAAATGTAATAAGCACTATTTTGTGTTTTAGTATAGATTATTTTATGATTGCAATAATGTTCAGGTTAAGCTTCAATCCTCTTTTCTATAAGAAAATGAATAATTAAGCTATAACCTCTGTAATCATAATATATGTATAATTTTATAATTTTCATATCTAACGACCAAAAATGTTTTTTGTATTTTTTACCATAACAATATCATAAGTTTGTCAAGGATTACTTTTATATAAAATATTACAATGCTGCCGTTTCAACGTTGGTTTCATTTGTTAGTATAAGTATATCTATACCGAATAATATATAACTTTATAGTATATTGCATTATAATATGCTTATTGTTTTATTTTTATATATTTTTTTATTATATTACCTCTATAGTAAACTAAAACATATAATAAAAACCTTTTTGGGATAAATATTCAATAAATTTTCCTATTCGTTTAAATATTATTTGCAAACATTTTTACTTTAAAATACAAATCAATTATCATAATTTTAAATTATATGAAACAACAAAAAGATTTGCCTTTATTAAGGATCGAACCCACAATCGCTCGCTTATGATAGCACCATTGTTAAGTGCGGCCGCTAACTTAACTTCAAATGAAGTAACGAAATTTTGCATTACTTTAAAGAAAGACGGAGACTGCGATAAAAAAAATAATGCGGTAGTGTGCGTGGCCGGTTTAGCGCAGGCGACAGCTTAGTCTTTAAGGTGGGAATGGACTTCTACAGCTGATAGTACCTTTGTGTGAAAGTAAAAATAATAAAACGCATTTATTTTAAATTCACCAATGCCTGTTTAAACTTTAAATCAATGAAAGCGAATTAATGTCATAGTGTCAATGTTATCACGAGAGGGAAAACATTGTGGGGAATCCGGAATATAATAGAAACAAAAAAAAAACGAAGATGTAATATCTACCAACCCGCTTTGACGGCACGATTGGAGCAGTACTTAAATGATTTACTGCTGCGCTACGTATCGCGGGTTCGATTCTCACTCGGAAAAAATATTTGTATGACCTTCAAGTAGTTCTTGCGGGTCTGGTTGTTTGTGTATGTGAGTTTATATGTTTGTAAATACACCCAAGATACAGGAGATATACCTAGTGTGCGGCTACGTTTTTTATAATTATAAAAAAAAAATGTTCTCAGACCTGACACAGAGGGTTCCTCTCGGTGAGAGGTAGGTTTGGCATGTAGTCATTACGAGTGAAATGTATATGTATATGCAATTTCTAAAATAAAATCATTTATCATTATTTATAACTAGCTTTCCGCACGCGGCTTCACCCGCGTGGAGTTCGGTTATATCGCGCTTTTAGATTTCTATCGGGAATATCAAATTTTTCCGGGATAAAAAGTACCCTATTTTTTAATCCGGACTTCTAACTTTACGTCTGAAAAATTTCAAAGCAATCGGTTCAGTAGTTACGGCGTGAAAGCGGAATAACCAATCAAACTCACTTTCGCATTTATAATTTAGTAAGTATACATAATTATAATGACGATTTTGTCAACTCTGTTATCATATCATTATAAAGAATAAACAAAGCCTAAGGACTCATAAAGTTAGAACCGTTAGGTTTTATTGTTGTGTTTGTCGATTTTTCTCAAAAGATAAAACAGATATAATAGTAGTGATAAAAGTAAAGATGCCTATATTCATATGAGAAGTGGGTAAATAAAAAAAAATAACAACTATTTTGTCCAGTATTGTTGGCTGGCAGAAGATGCCTGGGTATCTTCTGATAAATTCCAGATAGGAAAACCGGGTTACGGTCTCGTGTCTCCCATTTGTGAAAAAAGTCTAAGTTATTTTACCTCCTGACAATTCTGAGGTGTGAAAAATTTCACAACTACCAGTAGACTGTAACTTCTGCCGTAAAGCGAATCTGTCCCCCGCCTAGGGGAGACAAGAAGATTTAAAAATCCTGATGTCTGCCCGAGGGGAGCCATCAGGGGAGACACGAGACCGTAACCGAAAACCGACCGCTTCAGTAGCGTAGCGAATGCCAGTTGTGGAGTTCTGATTTTGAGTTGTTCAAAGAGCTTTACAGTATTTTTTGATGACTCAGGTACTAATTATTTATAGTTTTTACTTACTTAATCATCAACATTTCTATCGTCCCACTGCCGAGTACAGGTCTCCTTTCATACAGAGAAGGATTGAGCGTAATCACCACGCTTGCACAATGCGGGTTGGCGATTTCAGACTTAAATTCCAGGTTTCCTTAAAATGTTTTGCTTCGCCTTTTAATCAGTCATTGGTGTCCAAGATATACTTAGAAAGTACATATAACTTACAAAAGTTACATTGGAACTAGCCTGACCTGGAATCGAACCCGCACACTGCTACTTGAGAGGCTGGTGTTTTAACTAGGCCACCACGACTACTCGACTCTCGTTACTTACTTATTTCACGTTAAACAAATGTCAAGTTTATTATAATTACAATTAAGTTGATTTCTGAATGGCTAGCACTTTTGAAAAAGTGATAAAAAATGTTCTGCACTCACATAACTATGATACAAGAATCTAAGTATTTTGGATCTAGTCAAGTGGCAAATTACAGCAGTTGAGTACTTACAATCTAAAGTTCAAAGGAAACGTGTTATTACATTACTTGTGTGCTAACTACCTGGCTCTAGTAACCGGCATGAACATGTACAGACCCAGCACATCAAGCTGTCAAAGGAGACGGGCGAAATTGGGCCTGAACTGTACACAAATGAGTTATTTGTCAATAATTTTCATTTATTTTTTTGTTTTCAATCATTTATTACTAATTCTGGATTCGTCAGAATAAAAAAGATAATATTTAATGAAATAATACTGACTTTCTTTACTTTCACTTTTCAACAATGTTACCAGATGAAATGCGAATCATTAATAAGTTTTATTCGATAAATCAAATTATTACAAAAATAAAATTAAAAATGAATCAGTACATTTCTATAGATTCGTTTTAGAAAATCTTTTAATATAAGGTCTTAATTATATTACCTATTATTTACTTATTTACAAAAACATGTTAAAAGAAATTGATCAACAGATCGATTTAATAATCAATTCAACTTTTTTATTATACAGGCAACAAAGTAAACTCGTGACAACGTGACGCCAAACGTCAAAAATTATTCCCTTCCGGGTTTGAACTTGCCGTAGTGGATATTGTATTTTGTTGTATTTTTTTGTCGTTTTATATTATTTTGCGTCTTTGGCAACGATGATCCACGCATTTCTCACAACGGACTTTGATATCTTCCTTACTCGACTTATTTCGAAACAACACAATGAGTGACCAACGTGCAACGTCTTCATTGTATCCTATCGAGTTACGACAAATAAAAGCGGAAAGCATTCTTTCAGTTAAAGAGCAATGGATTGCACCTCAAGTGGTAAGTATTTATTTAAAACGTATGTATTTAATTAACACGTTGTGATATTTTTCGAGTAGAGTCCAACCAGGATACCTTTACGTATATTATTGAAGTAAGTTTCATTAATAATCCAATATACTACACAAATACTACACAATATACACTATAATGCACTTGATTTATTCGAATTCCAAGTAAGATTTACGGTTTGATTATCAATTAGGGAAGATAGTTCTTTTTATATAACTTACTTGTAAGAATTCAACAAAATCAATGAAACAATAATAAAATTGAATGACCTTTTATGAAAACATCAATATAAGTACTATAATCCTAGTATCAGCATGATCTCAGTAAGAAGTGATGCAATTCTGAAAGATACAGTTTTATCACTGTTTTTTATTTTGTGCAAAGAATATAAACAATGTTCTGCATCATAATTCTGTAATTATTATTTGTGGAAGCTGTAAATAATAATCTAATATTGTTCTAGGTTAATAGATCTTATCACATTTACCAAGGATGCAGAGATTTAGCTGTGAATGCCTTTGGCACAGATGAGCAACTTCCATCTCCAATGATTGGACATCTCCAAGTGTGTGTTCAGTGTTGCGGGCAAGATCTCAATCATTGCACACTAACACCCAACGTGAAAGAAGAATTCATGCAGTCATTTCTGAATGGATATTGCCTCGGACTGTAAGTTTTTATTAGGTTTAGTTGTTTTGTATTTTATACTACCACAGGGTAATCTATGTATACTACTATGTTATTTTTTTATTTTTTCATACTAATCTCTGAAATAGCAGTCAGCTTTAAAGAATCATTTTTGTAAATTAGTGTCACATTCATGAGAAAAAAATATATGGAAATGTTAGTGTAGTATGTATATCTAGGCATTGTAAAAAAACACAAATAATTATATTGCAGCCTTTATTTCCTGAAGGTGTAGATTTGAAGAGATTTGCGTTATTATTATTATTTATTTTCTTAACCTAGTGCACAATACATTGAGATAAAAGCACAAAACCATTTTCATGGTTTGTCTGTAGGAACGGAACAAACAGTGTATCAACAATAATTAATTATTACTAGCATGGACATTTAAATTAGTATCTAGCAAAGAAGTTAGGTCTTACAGAATTGCTTACAGACTACTGAGTGATGTATGTATTACTTTTTTTAGAAAGAGACTCATGATATATTTTTTTTTCCAGATTTCAAGAGCTCGAGCTCTCATATGTCATCATTGCTGGGTGAGAGCTGATAGAAATGCTCATCATTTTATGACTGGATCATCTGGATCTTCAGCAGCAGTAGATTTAACAAGTGAATATGATGGCACAACTTCACAGTCTACCACCGACGTAGCTGTGTCACAGGGCACTCAACAGTTTGCCCCCAGGATAAATACATTTATAATATAAACAGACGTAGGGCTGATTTTTCTAGAATAAATGTTCAAAATGATAACTTAAATGATTTTCCACAGCTCACACATAGTGATTTAATAAAAGTATCTTTAGGTATTTACCAAATTAAACAGTGAGCACTGCTCACCATAATATGACCTAGCCGTGTGTGTGTGTGCTCACTGAGCATATACAAGAAGATGGTAGATCTGAAATAGAAGTGTGTCGAAATATGGACAGTAACTTACTAAGAGAACTGTCAAAATACACTCATTCTTGCTGGCTATTGACAGGTCGAATTAAATCAAGACATGTTAGTTCAAAAACATATTTAACTTATATTTTAGTTGACAGTTCTTTTAATGGAAGAGAGGCTATAAAACAATATTACTGTAATTTCTTGGTCTAAGGTAAAGGGACTGGTATTTTGGCGTGACTAGCTGGTATATAATAAATAATTTCATTCTTGTTGTGTTTTCTCGTCTTCATTACTATACCTACATAGTATTGTATAAACTCAAGTTTTTTTATATATAAACAGACTGCTGTGTTGCTGGGGAGTTTGTTCCGCTGCTTTTCCAGCGAAAGCACTAGGAAGTGTCAATGGGTGGGCGTTTTGGGGGACTGTCTTATGTAATAACGATGTTCAAAAAGTGCTGATGCTCAGGCTATTTTAAATAAATTATTTATTAATTCTTTTTTTTTTTTTGTTTAACCCGCATACCAGCGCCTATGATGGCCGGGAGTTCGATATTGTCTGCCGACCAGGGCGTCTTTTGCTTCGGCTAGAGGCGTGAGGGCGCTGAGAGTCCTACTCCCTCACGAGCTTCGCATCCTTTGCCAGCATTAATTGTATATGATGAATTGGATGTGATTAATAAATCGATGTAAGAGAAATGTGATTTTTATTCTTGCTTACTCTTTTCTATAATCAGATTGTAAAAATGGTTTTCCTAATTCTTTTTTAACCTCCTTCTTTGTAACATTTAATATGCAGTTAAGCGCCGCCGGCCCTTTGGAAACCACACTCACGATTTGTTAATGTCATAAAAATACATTCTGATAAAATCTAGTCTACAAAAAAGTCTGAATAATTACTTAAATATACCATAAGAGCGCTGACAGCTTGTAAGAAAACTTATAAAAAAGCAAATGAGGTTAGTTTTGTGCAAGCTAATAATACCCTATTTCTTTTTTCTCCGATTCTGCCATGCTAAATAAAGTTTTATTTTTTAAATAGTAATAATATTGAAATGATTTAATGCAATAATCGTGGCTGTCCAATCAGGCCCAACTTTGTATGAACATTCGCCCGTCTCCTTTATTCAATAGATTTTCAACTTCATCTCCAAGGGATTACGGTTCAAATTGATTGAAAAACTTTAAGAGTATCGTTAGATTGACATGCAGTCGTTCGTATAATGTACATTGATAACATGAGCGTATCCAGCTCCTGGCCTAGAGGGGGGCAAGTCAGGGCTAGGGGGGGACAAGTCAGTTTTTTTAGGGTCGAATCATCCCCGGCTATTTTGTCTTACAGACTATACAGGCATATCTACATGAAACATTACATATTTGTAGTGTAGCGTGTAGGTCAATGAGACGCAAATGATCATACATATTCTGCCAGATTCTCAGGGGGGAGGTTGGGGGGGGACCTGCCCAGGTACGCCCATGCATGTTTATGCAGAATTTTAGATGCCATTCCAAAGTCTGGATTGAATTTGGAAAATTTCGCAGATTGTAGTAGTTGGATATGCTGACGTCTTTACATATGTATAGGTAGTTTTCTTTAAGAACAAAGATAGGAGCGCATGTTTTAATTAAACAACACCTATTGTTCTATCTATGGTCCCTAAAGAGTCGGACATGTCAGTTATAATAACTTGCGCGCCCACCTGACACAATGACAGGAAGTTTTGGAACAAAGATATTGTTCTATTTTCAAATTGATGCTAGATGTGTTATGCTTGCGGCTCTGAAAACTCGTGAAGAGTTTTCTGGGATGAAAAGTGCTCACGATGTGATGTATGATGCAATTCCAGGCGTTTAAATGATAAACGTAGCTTACTGGCGGCTAGATAAAGTTGTACGTACAGTCAATACAAAAAAAGATGGCTAAAGCACTTTTATGTAGATATTTAGGCTTTGCTTGTAACTATGAGAGGAAAACATGTCTATACATGTTTAGAGTTTACACAGTTGCTTGATATGGGTTACACACAACTATTTCTATACAACAACATTAGCTAGGTATAACTATAATAGTATAAATAATAATAATAACGTCAGTGATCGACCATTAATTAATTTTTAATTGATTTTACTGTAAAAGTGCGATGTTGATGGTTGTGGGCACTAGTAAGTCCCCACAGAGTGATCAATGAAACTGTATCACTTTCTGTTGCGTGATCGGTGGTTTAATAAAATTTTATGGGTAGTTGTTACTCTGTGGTTTTGTTACCATCACTTTCTTTGGTGGTGTAAGTGCTAGATTTCACCCAAGTCATTCTCTAGTAAAAAGTTATTCGCTCTTTAAGACAAAATAGATTTATTAGTCACAGTAAAAAGGCAGGTAGAAAGTAGTGAACAAATTACATTTATTTATTTTGGTATGGCTGAAATAACTAGATACGAAAGCAAAGATCTGGACGAAGACAAATGAAAAGAAAGTACCTAGTTAAGTATTTAATGAGACGTTATAAATTAAATAACAAATGTTAAAAACAGTGCCTGAAATCTATACTTACCTACTGACTTCTGCAATATTATTCTAACAAATTTATCATAGATATAATTAGACGCTTATCAAATCAAAGACATAAACAGACAATGATAATAATATTATGCAAAACGACGCCTACTACGTCACTATTTATGAAGCCTAGCAAGCATTGTATTCAATTCGCATCACACCTGACTATACTCGACAGCATAATGAACAGAGGGTAAGCGATGTGATTTGAAATATGAGTAACAATGACAGTGAAATTACTATCACTTATTAGACCAGTTTGAACGAAACCCTAATCAATGCTGGACAGACTACCGCATTAGTCATTAATAACAAAAACGATTTAAATGAACAATGAATAAACGATGGAGCAATTACCGATAATATGAACAATATAATCTATTCAGAAGGCATTTTCTAAATACTTGTAGAGATTACAAAATAGGTAATATAAACCGGTTGGTTAATAGCACAGGTAAAGGAATTACCGAGTCCCTGCAATTCGTCAATGAGTTCGAAGGAAAAGACGATCGATCAGCTACAGCCAACATGAATTGAGAAATGGTTCCCATGCCCAAGGTTGCATACAAAGCCGGACGTGTATTTTTACAATGAATGTATTGTTAAATGAAACAATGCAATGGATACTGTGTCAGACGAAATTTATAGCATTTGTGTAGATGTTGTTAAAGTTGTGGGGAAATTTTGACAAAGGCGAAGCTAATACTATGAAAAGTTTGTAATATCGTTAGCAAAATTTAATTAGTGTATTTCTACTGCTTCAATGTGTAATATAGGCCGTTGTACTATTTTGTTTTTATCTACAATCTTTTCTGCTTTTAAATCTAGCTCTTATTTTTTCAAATGGCTTGGTCCGTATCGTTATTTACGTTTTGCTTTTTTAAAAATTAGCTATAGATACTTCTGAGATATTAAAGTACTATTGCCATGGAATTGTGAACACCAGACCCTATCACCTATATGTTTAGGATGAAAATAGCAGACGGCAATCATCGTTGCATTTGTTACAAGCATATTACTTCACCGGCGTCATTTGAAGTTAGTAATAAAGTAATAATTGCAATCGCTCGCGCGTGACTTGCCGACCTTAATATTTGACGTAGCATACACATGTGCGGCCAACTTTAATTTGATTATTTTTAAATTGGAAATAGCTGCTATTCGTTCTCAATTACAGTTTAATTTATCAGAGTTATTTGGATGATGCCGTTGCGACCTTTGCCATCGATTGAAAACGAATCAGAAATTTGACAAGAGTATCTGAATCGATACTCTTTATGATGCATGATCTACATTGTATGCTGAAGCGCTTTCTGTTTCTTTTATTTCATGGTTGCTATGAGTTTTTATATGGTCGGTGGTCTATACATACGTTTCTACGTTTTCATCAGTTGTTATTTAATACACTAGGTACTTAGGTAGTTAATTTATGATACATAGCAGATAGCTTAAAATGTCCTTTGTTTGTGCTGTGGCAGGAAAACCGTGTCCATTAATTTATCCTCATTAGGATATAGAAAAACAGAGTTTACTCTACCTATGATGTAGGTATTATAGTTTCAACAAGGTTTACAATTGTGCGACACCATTTCTCTTTGATAAATGTTAATTATAATTGATTAATGACTATTGAACAAACGCAGGAGGAAAACGAAATGCCAATATAAGAACAAGAAGATTACGATCAACGGAATGTAAAAGCATATGCAAAAACAAGTCACGCGAACACTGTGCAGTGTTGCGGAAAGATTAATGATCTCATTCACATCGTCCAAGCTAGGTTTGTAAGTCCTGGATCCTCATAGGTTCCAGTGGGCCTGCGAAATTTAATCCTGCGAATTTTTAATCTAGGCAATAGGGAAGCACCATAACAATATTTGCAACAGCCGCTATGACCTTTTCATAGTTCTCGTAAGTTCAATCGGTTACAGATGAGATTTCCTAATCAAATGCAGACAATACCGTTTCGAAACAAAAAAATGCAGAATCGATATCAACAATATTTTAGTGAACTTTTACTAATTAGACGGTTGTGAATTTTACTAGAAATGCCAATGTAGTAGCTAAGATTGCAATAGTTGTACCCATCTGACCTACGAAATTTATTCAGGTAGTTCGTGTTGAATTTGAATTGAGCTCAACTTACATATATTTTTGATATATTATGTCAAAGAGTTATACTTACTGAGTAGCATGGGCGTACCCAGCTTCTGCCCTTGGGACAAGTCAGGCCTGAGGCAAGTCAAATTTTGAGAGTGAGCAATCTTTGTGCGTTATAGTCGCACGTGGTTTTTTGGCAATTACACCGTACATTTTGTCAATGTCTACTGCATGGTTTTTTTTTAAAGGGACAAAACCCGCCACACTGTTCCCAACCCACTGCAACTCCTGAAAGCCAGAATCAACAGTGGAGACCGCCAGAAAAACGCCGAGCAATGAAGCCCGACGAGTCCCGGAGAAACGTTTCAACTGTCTTGGGTCCCGCAACGAAATTAATCAGAAAAGAATAGCGGAGGAGTAAGAAAAAAGATATTTTTTCCACTTCCCTCCATAATAAGCAGGAGACAGAACAGAACTAGGCCAATCGGCACAAAGGGACATTATTGCAACTGGGAGAAGCCCAGATTGCCAAGCACCACGGAATAACATTTGATCAAGTTAATGGGTCCTAAGTAGGTATTTGCTGTTACAATTGATTCCAATAATAGGTATGGCAAAAGCGCCTGAACGCACGGAAATTAGTTCTAGTTTCAACAAGGTCCGTATAATAAACAACTCCGGATGTAACTTGTACACTATCCAACATAATATTGCGTTCATTCTGCCAAAGAATACACTCCCACAAGATGTGATGTGCGGACTGTTCAAATTCACAGTTCGATGTAGAACACTGACACAAAGGCGAAGGAACAAGTTTAAAAGAATACAGTTTACTTTTAAAGTTGCCATGACCTGTGAGAAATTGGGCAACGCAGTGGTCAACCTCCAGCCATGTCTTAGCCAGCCGATCGCCAACGGATGGAAAGAACAGATGGAGGTGCCGGCCCTTGATGGAATTATCCCACCTACTTTGCCATTCGGATAAGAGGTCTTCCCAGACGTCAGTCTGAGGTTTAAATAATCTAGAAATTCTATTGAGGTCGCGTTGTGTAACAAAGTTAGTGTCCATGGCCTCCCCCTCGCGGAGTAGTACATTGAAGCACGTCGCTGTACTTCAAGATCGACTGGAAGTACACCTGCCAGAACGGGTAAGGCTTCAGTACTGACTGTTCTATACGCCTTGCATAAAAATATCAATGCCAAACGTTGGCTTTGAAGCAGTTTACGTCGCGCCGCCCCTATGCTGGCCCTATCGGCCCAAACAGGTGCACCGTAGCACATACATCCTAAGTAGGTAGCTCCATATATAGTTTTTAAAGTTAGGAATGATAGACCCCAAGTTGCTTTGGATATTCTAGTTAGGGCATAAAAGTTCCTTTTAGCTTTTTCGCCAACTATTTTTATATGTTCGATAAATGAAAAATTCCTTTCTAAGACCATACCAAGGTAGCATACGGATTGCTGTTTTTTAACGGGAACGTTATTAAATTTAATAGTAGGCAATGATTTAAGATTACCTTTTAGTAGAAGTTGATAGGTTTTATGCGGCGCAAACGCTAGGCGGTTACGATCACCCCACTGAGATATTAGATTTAGGCAAGTATGGGCCAAGTTCTCAAGTCCGGCTCGGGTACTTGACTGAATGAGCAGTAGGCCATCGTCCGCGTAACCAGTAAGTGAACAGCCGCAAGGAAGCGGGATCGCGAGAAAATCATCAAAACCCAAATTCCATAAATAAGGACCGACAACTGAACCCTGAGGACATCCCATGGTTAGTGCTTTAGTACTAGAAAAATGACCGAGCTTAAGTACCGCGGAACCGTTTATAAAGTACGAGTAAACGAGATTATATATGTTTCTATAGCAACCGCGGTTTTTTAATTTTAACAACAACATAGGCCACCAAGCGTTATCAAAAGCCCCAGAAATATCCAAAAAGATACCAATCACGTACTTGTGTTCCGACTGGTTAACGGTTCTTCTGACAGAAAGCGCCGCGTCGACTGTTGATTTACCGATGGTGAAGCCATATTGATTACTATGAAATTTTGGACCGTTCGGTAGTAAACGTGGAACGATGAGGCGCTCAAGAAGTTTCCCCAAAGATGGTAGAAGCGTGATAGGCCGATATGACTTCGGATCATCCGGTGGTTTATCACCACACTTTGGTATTATTCGTATGAAACCGCGTCGCCATTTACGAGGAAAAACGCCTTCAGCAATGCATCGGTTATATACAGTTAAGATGGCATCACCCGCTGTTTTACACGCTTCTTTAATCATCCTATTAGATATTTTATCTTCCCCTGATGATTTGTTGACCGGTAGTTTTCTAACAATATTTATAAATTCGTCATTAGATGGTACGTCTGACATTGGTGATTCAGGTGGCACAGGAGCCCACGCTCGAATCTGTTGGTGGTAGTCGCTATCGTTAGCCGGTGAATCATCAGGGATAAGTGTATTAATTAGTACTTTTGTTGTTTCCTCTATGCCCGTGGTATGCTTATCATTGACCTTAATGTTTTGAACGTATGCAAGGTCGACCGATCTGTTAGCTTTAAATTCGTGATATAAGGGAGACCACGGACCCTCCCTGTCAAGTTTGTCAACGATTTTCCGCAACAAGTTACCCTTAGATTTTTCCACCGATGCTTTGTAGCGTGACTTGGCAACTCTGAAAGCATTTAAAGCGGACGTAAGAAGATCTCCAGTAATCTTTCGGCTCTTGAGTTTATTTAACTGTCTACGCGCTCTGCGATATCTTTTGCGCTGTTCAACTAAATAATCACTCCACCAGTCACATCTACGAATATTGGTCATAGATCCACGACCAATGGCGATATCAGCACAGTAGGTAAAGGTTTCTGACATAATGTCAGCACTTTCTTCGGCTGACAGCCCGTCCCGAGTGAACTCCTTGGCATGACACGCAAAAAGCGAGCCAAAAAATTCCCAGTTCGCGCCTTTACATCTATATCTGAAATTACCAGGAATATGAGACGGACCCTGAATATAACCAGGAACAAATTCGTACACGATCAGGCGATGATCACTACAAGACGCGTCCGGTAGGACACGCCACCTATCCAAACGTACGTCGGCACTAGAAAGTGTGACGTCAATACAAGATTCGCCTATTTGGCTGCAAAAAGTAGGTGGTGCATCGGGGGTATTATGAATCGATAGGTTCATCTCAGCAATGAAATCCTCAACAGCGCAGCGTCGTTCGGTATCGGTTGCCCGAACCTTGCCATACCACAGAGACGATGACGCGTTGACATCCGCGCCAACGATCACTTTGCAGCCCGCGAGTGACCGCAAGACATGACGGAGATTATGTATATGAGGAGTAACAGGATCTGAATATTGAAAGTAACAGCTTACAACGAATACTTTAAAAGAAGCTGATGAGACTTCAGCAACCGCACAGTGTGGCGTCATGAGGTCACGTATAGACGTTACCGTAAAGTTAGAAGACCGCGCAACATAAATTCCGGCTCGCGCCCTGCAATCCAGCTGCACTACCCTGTGACGTAAACTTGAGTTTTGATATTGTTCTTGAATGAGTACAAGGTCTAAGTTGTAGTCAATAATTAATTTATCTAACTCTGATGTCGCCACCTTATCGTTGTGAAGGTTTAATTGCCCTATGCTTAGACTATCCATCTTAATTAGTATGTAGGATAAGTTGTTCGAGTTTTAATTTATAGGTACCGCACTGTTCAGACCCGCAGCGATGGTCAAAAGGTTTTTTAAAACGTTTACACGCCGCGCAAACCGGGGTAAAATTTAAATCGTCCTTATGCGGACAAACATTGGTTTCGTGGGCCTCAGAACATATAGCGCAGGTTGGTGATTTATTAGCGCAATGCTTTTTCACGTGACCGAATTGCTGACAATACGCGCAACGAACTACCTCGATATCATCAACAAAACGGCACGTGGCCCAGTCAATAAATAACTTATCCTTGGTAGCCACAAGATGTTTCCGTACCTCAGGTTCAATCTCTATTCCTAACCATTTACGACCGTTATTGGTAGAACGCCTACGGACTATTTTCGTGGATTTAAAGAAGTCGTCTTCTTTTATTGGCAACTCGTTTTTAATATTTTGGCGGTATATAGCTTGCAAAAAATTGTTGTCTTCCATAGAGGCGGGAATGTCCTTGACTAATAGACGGGGTCGGCGACCTTTTGGTTTTTCTAAGCGAAGACCCGCAGACTTTATAGCGTCTACCGATTCTAGTCTTTTCAATTGGTTTTCATTTGCAACGCGCAGTACAACGCCTGATTTGGCGGTTTTTTTAATACCGACTATTTGAAAACCGTCGTCACTCGGTCTAATCGCCTTCATAAGAGCTTGTTTAGTGGCGGAAGATGACGCATAGTCAGCTGATCGCTCCTGGGTCGGATAGGCGACGAGACAAGGAAGAGGTACTCTAGATTCAATAGCCGGGGTAACTTTAGGCAACCGCAGTTTCAAAGAATCCGCGTACGACATGTTTTTGTCCTCATTAACGGCTACTGCATGGTTTATATAAAAGTTAGAGATAAGTCCCCGTTTATACTTTGTTAAGTAATAAGGGGAGTTCAAGTTGTTCTGTGAGAATTCCAGGCTGCCCCCCCTGGGTACGCCCATGCTGAGTAGTGAATATACATATAATTATCTCCTCTATCGCCACAAGCTGCCTAGATAAATTACCGTTTAAGCAAATAAAAACTCGACAACATCTAACTAGTGAAAAAAGACCATCAACGACATAATAATAACCTCGTTATGATAATTATCTCACGTTCCGTTACAGTTAAAGCTTAAACGTCCAAATTACATGAACGTTAACAGCCAATTTAACTGAACTCGACCGACTTAGCTGTCATGATAACATACTTTCACTGTTCTATAGGGAAACGAATAATATATTACAAAGATTTAATCGCTTTCCAGGGTTAGGTAACTGATTTGTTGAAGTCGAGTATGCTCGATTTATTGTCTATGAATCAGCTCACGTAGCGTCTATTTGAAATGTCCCGGTAAGAATTGTCTATGGCAGCAGTCGGTATGTCGCTGGTGATTTTATTGCTTTTGATCTGTGGTGTTGCATTTATTGTAACCGCAAGTGTCAATTAAGCAACAGAGCATGTTATAATGGAATTAGCTTTGTTAAGTTTTAAAGCAGATAGTTCACCTATTGAACTATCACTGGATTGATTGTCATCTTTGACAACAATTTTTTTCTAAAGTTCATTTAATTAAACTGTCGTCACGTGTCTAAGAGATAAGATCTCTTACCACATCTTACCAAAACCGCACTGGTAGGATAAAGTCCCCTCCCTCACTACAGGCTGTTTATACATTTGATGTGTAATTTGATTATCTGTTGTTATTTTGACCAGGGAATCACACGAGTAAACATTACTATAAAATGTTTGTAATTATTTTGGAAAAATCTTTTGGGGTTTTCTTTTCATCGTCGCTGAATTACGCTAATTTAAGTAAAACTGTATTATAAGCACTATCCTTTCTTGTAATATCATTTATATTTTCTCGCACTTTGCCATCATGATTGAAATGATTGCCTGCTAGTTGAATATTTTCAATTTCCATAACTAGCTCTACGCACGAGTTACTACAGTTTCTTACACGCTGTTATCTTATTTTGAAGTTATCATATTCCATTCACACAGGACAATATAGAGGAAAATTGAGTCTATTATTATTTAATTCTATTATCAGCGTTGAATGAAAACTTATCAAAGAATTTCTATTCAACACAGATAATGAAATATTTGAAAAAACGATTCAATACTATTATGAAACTAGATCTATTTACTATGTAAGTTACATAAATGTCATAATACAGACGATTATTATGAATCAATTAATTGAAAGCTGCACTCAAAACGATTATGTAGAGAACCAGTAGATAATTAAAAAGCTATTATATTGTTTATAATAGTCGAGAGCCGGATATTGATAGCAGACAGTTATTCGCACAGCTCTAACTTAGTATTACTTTCTAGACATTAAAATTATAATTATATTTGTTTTTATTACCTTCATCCAATGTTTGGCAAATCCGAACGGGCACATCACTATCCACAGAACACCACTAAGCACTAATATAGTAATCATTTACGTCACAACTCCCGAGTCATCAAGTAATTCCATGATGAATGACGTTATTATTAGCAGTTTATAAATGTTTTCTCTGCGGGTGGTATCGGAACGATCCAAAATGGCATCGGAGCGCACGCTATACGTCTGCTACTGCGGGCGCACCGGCTGTCACTGACGTCTGATGGTGTTAAGAGTGACGAAATGACCTGGTGGAAATCGGTGAAGCGGACGGACGTGGGTTTACCTGGCTAAATACTTTGAGGCTGTACGATTATTATTGCGGTATTTACGGCAATGCGTGTGGGAAAGGATCATACTTAACCTTTTTGGCAGCTAATTTGTGTATATTAGCATGGTTAATAACATTTGTAGAGTAGCTATGCAGTGTTTATTAAATCAGTCCAGTGACTTTCATTCCTATAAATTGCCATTCAAATAAGTCTGTCAGAATATTATTAAGAGCAATTTGGAAATCATTTTCAAACACCTACGAGTGTATTGGTAATAATCAGATATATTAAAATATGTACCGCCTATAAAAATGCAGTATTTAAATTATAATTAAGAATTAGGTTTGTTTTTATAGGTAGGCACCAAAGTTGATTTCATGATGTGAGAGGGTCCAGCTTGAAAGAACAATGGCGTCAGGAAATGAAAGGACATTGACAGGTCACCAGACAATAGGCAATTCCCGTTGCCATTACAGGCTCAATCTAAAAAGGATTAACAGAAAACTTTTTGCCACGACCTTGGTCACGTCACTAATGTAACTGGCAGCATGAGCATAGATAAAGAAATAATTATTCTATGCAGAAATAATGACAATAATAAAGCTATCGGTTCGTGCCTGCCCGCGCACGCTCCTATACATCCAATTACGAAGGTATTTGGGTCACTTGCCTTTGCCTCATGCATAAAAAAACTACGTTATTTGTTATTTCGACGACTTCATATTTTCTTTGATATATACATAGTTTTATGAAGTTATAGAAGCAACGGATATATGTAACGAAGAAATGTAACCATGGAGTTTCTTGCACGTTCTTCTCCATAGAGATCTACGCTTTGGAACGTGCAATTTAGCTTCACTTTTCTTGGACTGACGGACATTGACTATCCAGAAGCACCAACGGATGATTATTTTGAAATAAACAATTTGATTTTTGAATCGAACATCGATCAATATAATAAGATTTTTTAGGAAAATTTTGCGCCTGAGTTCATTGAAAAGGTTACTTTGATTCTCTTATCTTTTAGTAAATGCGAATGGTGTATTTGTTGATTTTGAGGTATCAAATATTGAAAATACTTAATTGGATTCATCATCTTCTTCTTCAGCCTATAGATGTCCACTGCTGGACAAAGGCCTCCTCCAAGGCTTTCCACGCCGACCGGTCTTGTGCTGCCCGCATCCATCGGCTTCCCGCGACCTTCACCAAGTCATCGGTCCACCTTATTGGGGGCCTACCTACGCTGCGTCTTCCAGTACGTGGCCGCCACTCCAGAACCTTACTGCCCCATCGGCCATCGGTTCTACGAGCAATGTGCCCTGCCCACTGCCACTTAAGTTTAGCGACTCGCAAAGCATCATATTAGGATTCATCTTATTTTAAAAAAATATAACAAAAAACCTAGATTGATACGAATGGTTAATGGGTTTTCTCATGACGTCTATTCAATTAATCGTAAACAACCACTACATAAACCTAAATTATAAAATGTTAATATAGTTATAAAATATCATAGCCAATCAATAACACGCTTAGCTATAGAAACTGATGGTTGCCTAACTACCCATTTTTTTCATCTCAAAATGTGGGAATTGATACAATAAACATCCAAAAAATGATGCTTATTGCTGACGAAAGTACAAGATACAAAATTTTCTACAAAACTTGGATTATCCGAAAGTAAACTTTGTTATGACGCACTGAATAATAAGTTCGTTATTATACAAACAGGAAAACTAATATCAACTGCAGCATATCTGTAAAATAGTCCTTATTTTTAGCCCACGAACGTACTAGCGAGATGCATTAATCCATAGAGCAAAGCATTATTGCGGCATAAATTAGTCAACAACAGCACGGCTATCAGTGGCGTACAAAATAATTGCATGCAACTACATTCCTCAGCAAAGCAACCTGTATCTATGGGAGAATAACAACTTTTTATGAACGCCATTGACTAGAGGCGGAATGAGTGATGACCTGTGCCATGTAATTGTACTTTCAATGTCAAACTTAAATGGACGTTCGTTGTTCAAAACTATTAAAGTCGGAACAATATTGAAATTCAATGATCACTGATAATTGCCCGTGGTTAAAAACACAAAATTTTAGAAGATACAAAATGAATTCATTTGTCTGCAGCTACTGCAAATGAATTTAATAACACTTGTAGAATCCTTGAATTTAATGTTATGATAACAGAAAGTCTTCTCAACAAGTGTGGAAGGCACATAGCCTTGTGCTTAAATCTGTAAACCTACTTTTATAAGACTGCATTCGAGATAATCATGACATAAACAGAGCAATAAGCAAAGATTATCCTATTTGTTACCAAACGGCTTATGAAATATGTTACATTTTGTATAATTTTAAAATTCACTCGTTGCATATATAACGAAATGCATAGAAACGAGCATGCTAACAAAAATTATAGGAATAACCAGACGATCATTTGCAAAAATATGTTCATAAGTTACATTAACACCAAAATTAATTCAGAATTGCCAACATCTGGTTGACAAAGTTTGTTCAGAGTTCAGATTTAGCATGAAACCTGAGTCATGGCATATCTTTAAGAGTTCAGACAGTCATTTAATAGCGAGTTATCGAGCGGGGTCATATTACGGACGGGAATCCTAAATAGTGAGAAGCGTCAACGGAAGCTACCACTATAGGGTTTCCTTCCTTGTGACTAGGAATCGATGCTTGCACAACAAGTACGGTTTCCGAATCTCGATTTACATTTGTTCGATGTTGAGGTAGGTTTCTTATTTCTTTTAATGAAGCAAGAGTCTCTTGAAATGTTCTTTGAAACATATAATATTACAACTGTCTTTGGTTTCATTGGAAGTTTTTTGATAGTTACTTTTTGATTTTTCTTTTTAGCGTATCGATGGCAAGAATTTCAAATACATATATTATCTATACTAATATATAAAGCTGAAGAGTTTGTTTGTTTGTTTGAACGCGCTAATCTTAGGAACTACTGGTCCGATTTGAAATTTTTTTTTTACGTTCCATCACGCTGTGGCCAATAGGAGCGGAGCATAACTAACTCCACGCAAACGAAGTCGCTGGCGGCCGTTAGTAATAAATAATAATTCAAATATTTAGCGCATACTTTATTCATTATCGCTGTCTGATAAGATCATCAAAGGCAGACGGGACAGAACGTAGTGCATTGTTTTATTAATAAGGTTCTATAATAACACAAAGTGTAAAGCACTATAATAAAGAATCAAGCTAGCTCGGAAGACAGTGCTGATAAATTACACCTGTTGCCGTTTCAATTGTCCAAATACCTTGAAAATGACCAGTTGAGAACATATTCTATTTCAATCATATTCAATTATGAAATTAAAAATCTTTCTCAGACCATTGTTATATTAATGTAGATCATAGATGACCCAGTTTGATATCGAATACAGACTAGATGTTGTGTAGAATAAGTTAAAGATAAAAGTCTAGGAAGGATTATTTATAACCATATTTAAAATGTGTAATTTGAATGAGTAATATGCATGGCATATTGCACATGTGGAAGACAATGACGGCGGGTCAACAGCTGTTGGAAATGTGTTCCATTTCCCATTCAATAGCCATCTGAAGATTATTCCAATCAAAATATTTGAAGTAACTTTATCGCTGGCTACTACAAAATGTTGCATTTTAGCGGAAATTTCAGGATTTTTTTCGTAACAATTAGGGTAGAGTCAATTCAACACCTTTCTCCCAAATTTTAGTTTTGTACGTATACATATGTATATATTTTGGTAATAGCATGCATGTGTATATAGCTTATTTAAGTATTTATTTATATAGTGTTAAGAGCTTTGTTTCTTTATAAGTTTTAACTAAAGCACCTGCCATCTAATCTCTTCACCACCTGTGGTTGACTGGTAGAGAATACCTAAAGCATTAAGTCCGCCTCTGTACCTACACAGTTATGTACCTACAGCCCCCTAATCGGCGAACACATTTTTGTCCAACGATTGCGACTAGTTGGGATCGTTTGGACGGAACTGTGGACTGAACAATGGGCGGTCTGAACGATTCCAACTGATACCAACTAGTCGCAATCATTTGACAAAAATGTGTTCGCCGATTAGTCGCCGATAAATAAATATTTATAATAAAGTAGACTATACCTCTATATCTAGTATTACCTCTGTACCTACAGTTCATGTGCGAAAGAATAAATAAATATTTATAATAAAGTAGACTAGATAATTAGACATTACTGTAGACCGATAGTAAAAAAAGGAAGCAAACAATGTAAAACTGAGACCAATGAGAATTTAACTGTCAGTTGGGCAACTAACACACCTTGCGCGTTTGTTAGGCAACATGATTAACTTAAGAAATATACTCGTAACATTACAAAACGTAAAGCACACACACTAAATATCATACATTTACCCAGCGCAGGCGCACAATGGGGCGTCAATACTAATAATAAGTGGCGTGCACGCAATACGCGAATTGTGAAACTGAAGCAAAAACACGTAAAAACTGCATAAATCAGATTCTTTGGTGCGACAATTGCGGAACGAATTCCTTGCGGGGGGGAAAGGAAAGAGTAAATGGGAACTTGATTGAAGAAGATGCTGCGACTCCCGAGGAGGAAGAAATCAAAATACAATTTAGTTGATAATTAAAACAAGATTGAATAAGATACCAAAACGTAGTTTATACTGAGGCTTAGAAGAGATTGCAATTTACATAAAAGCGAGATTTTCTTAATATTCAACACACGCAATTTTCCGGATTTACAATTACTTATAACTATTTGTATTTGAATACTAATTAACTAAGAAAAGTGAAAACAACCAGAACTGGACGTGCCATCGTTGCTGAAAAGTCAATAAACTAGAGGCAAATGGGAACGGCTAATGTAAGCGAACTTGCCCATACCGGTCGTGGTCCGGTCCCGCCGCCAATTTACTCTAAAAGGTTGTATTATGTCGTCTGCCGGTCAGGTTGCACCCAGGAACAAGGGAAAGTAGCTGGAAGGGTCAATGGACTTGCACCTGTTGTAACTGACATTTTGACGTAGGGGCCCGCGATTTCACAAATCAAAGGGTACGCTTCCAAATGCGACACCGGTCCCATTCATGCACTTGACATTAAGAGATTCGTTTCATTCAACTTTTGGTGAATAGGTTACAAACACCGATGAAACCGAGATAAAAATAAATCACAAAACGGTTTGAGGACTAAAAACTTTTTTAGCGAAGCCACACATGTTATTTTTAAACTAGACCCACATAAGGAGCCATTTGGAAATGTTGCTTTGAATAGAGCTTAGTAATCTTAATGTTGCATCTAAAATGTAATATTACTTAAAATAGCAACCGTTTAAGTAATTCATTGCAATATAATTGAAAGCGACTTGGATATTCAAGGCATCAGAAATCTTCTGGTCGCCAGAAAAGTAGACATTATATTATGCGATTATGAATATGAGTGACGCAGTATATGAAAGTGTGTAAAAGCTGTTTCTCTGGAAGTAACATTAAAAGAGTTATGATGCATGAAACTGTTGCATCATTAAACACCTCATTGGAGATACTTCCTCTGCATCAGCAATTAATAGAATAGAATACTCTTCCTTATGTACAACATATAAATTACAGACAAAGAAAAATAGTAATTTTAACAAGGCGGTCTTATAGAAAATAATAAAATAGTCTTTATTATGGACACCATACAAGTTACAGAATATAAATATGAAGATTTTACAAAGGGTGACATAATAGGCGGTCTTATCGTAAAGAGCGATCTTTTAAAGACAACTTTTGGATGGATTGAAAACTGGAAGGAGAGACAAAAGGAGCATATTGAAGTGAACATGGTTTGCAAGCATTTAAAGTTTAGATCGGGTAGTATGTTAGACTTCTGGAGAAACGAAAACGAAAGCGTTGGGTGGGTCGGGTTTAGGACAATACAATGTGTTCATTATTCTATATTGTAGAGCGATTTCGAACGTTTTGTAAATTTCAATTATGATACGTTGTTGTTCTCAAGTAAGCGACATTTTCCGTCTTATTACAAACTAGCTTTCCGCCCGCGGCTTCGCCCGCGTGGAAAGTGGTTATATCGCGCTTTTTATATTTCCCTCGAGAATATCAAATTTTTCAATAAAAGGTAGCCTATGTCCTTTCTCAAAGTCTAAAGATTGTCTGTGCCGAATTTCATCAGAATCGGTTGAGAGGTTTAAGCCGGAAAGCGTAACAGACAGACAGAGTTACTTTCGCATTTATAATATTAGTATGGATAACTTCAGTTCTTGCCTTAACCTTGGAGTCTGTATTTGTATTTCGAACTTTTTTTTTTTACTTATTATAAACCAGCGCTTGACCGCAATCCTGCCTGATGGTAAGCAGTGAAGCAATCGTTGATGGTAAAGGGCACTAGTTTATTAAGAGCCTATTCACTCTAGCCTTGAAGACACTCAAATTGTAGTCCGACGGAAACACCGCCGCGGGCAAATTGTTCCAGTCCCTCGATGTACGTGGTATAAAGGAGGAGGCGAAACGCTTCGTCCGGATCGTAGTGGTGTTAACAACGTAAGGGTGGCGTGGGGGTTAGATTTAAGCAAAGATCTTATTACTAAAGTGACAACTTGGTACCGAACTAAGCTGTAATTTTTAAATAAAGAATTTCATTTCTATATTTAGGTTCACAATTTAATAACTATTTAGGTGGTTGATCTTTCTTGGTGGTTGTTGTTTGGATGGTTTGGTGGTTGTTATTTATCTGATCTAAACACAAGTATTTTGTTTTGTTTGTAATAAGGAAGTTTATGTATTTATTTAGGGGTTTATTCTTAATTTATTTATAAATATAGCAGTAGCGCTGTGACTAGTCAAAAGCGACTTCAGAGGACGAAGTCCCGGATCGTGCAAACTGATACTGGGTGTTTCCTCCCGGAATTTTTCCGTCATTCTGGAGTCTGACTTTGTGTCTAGTTTATGGCAATAGGTTGGCCTCTTATGATATGCCCTATGATAGGTATGTAGGTGTATCTATAGTTATATACAAATTTGCCGAGCTGTGAGGAATACTTACAAACGTGATGTTATATGTTATCTATGACACATAATCTAAGAGTAAGTTAACTCTAATGAACATTTGAAGACAGATAAAGCATACATACTTTCCCCTATTGAGGACATACGAGTACATAAAATTAAATTGAATATGGCGTTAAAATTACTTCAGGTAATACTTACGGTTAAATCATGATCTGTGGTTATGTATGTTTATAATATTGTCATTGTTATTTATAACCAATATCTATATAGTTTTTATACTGCTGTGCTGGTGTCTATGTCATTAAGACTTATTATTTTCCAATCAGCAAATAATGTTGTATTGATTGATGGCGACCTCGACATTGGAGATTTGTTAGATCATCATTATATTTTTAAAGATTTATGTTAGTATATTTTATTAACTTAGTTCATCTACTGGTAGAGAGATGGTAACTATTTGATTACTCCATGAATGCCTATTTTGTATATCTGAAAATCTGTATCATAATCCGCCTAATCTTTTTTTTTTTGTTGGGAAGGGTAATCATCATATGACTTCTTCCGCTCTGGGTGGAGCTGAAGGGCGTGTCAGACTTTTACTGACTAAAACCCACCCGTGTTTCTTCACTTGCCTGTGCGCCAGGACCACGGTTTCTTGTTGAACCAACCCGCAACTCTGACCCAGGAGGCATCGGTCTTCGTGGACCCCGTTACTCGGTAATATGATACCCCTTGGCAAGGCTGGTAGTCAGACTTCTGGTAAAGAGATTTGAAAATTTGTATGTGTAATTTATAATACTATTTGAGACACTATGGATAATAATACTAGGAATTGAAAATAGAGACATTTTTTTTTCTTATAATTATAAACTAGTTTTTTTTATATGACATTTATATTTATTGGACATTCTTATTATTATTTCAACAATCGTTATTGTATTGGTTGCTAAATTTTCAAGTGTATTTTTATTAGGTATTATTTTATTTAGTTTTTATTGTATTATATCTTCGAGCCGATGAACTGCCAATGTTATGTACGCCATTATTGTCACATGCATCAGGCCATAAATTGAATAGTATAAATTATTGTGAATGTTTAATGTTTGTGATGTGGCAGTACTTTTTAAATAAATAAATAAATAGTTCTTGACCGCAATCCCGCCTAATGGTAAGGAGTGATGCAATCGTTAATAGTAAAGCGCGCTAATTTATTAAGAGCCTATTCACTAATACAAAAAGACTGAGTGAGTAGGAAGGAAGACGGCAGTTGAGAGAGGTGATGCAATGTTAAGCCCAACAACACAACCAAAGATGCTGTGCCAGAGGGAGATTGATCTGAAGACCCTCCACGACCTAACTCCTGACACAATAATATTTGGCGCATCGTACCTGGCACAGACCCATCCTCCGTACGGGGTCACCAGACATCATGACGGAACACGACGAATCGCTTGGCGGCAAGACTGGTGGGTAACTTCTGCCGGCAGCCGATGTTATGGCCTACCACCAAGATTTAAGTGATGCAACACGATGCTACTGAGTGATATTATAGAAATGACTTTCTGAAAGTGAATATATTTTTGTAATGTTGAATACTAATCGCTGTGCAGTGCGAATAATAAACATATGTAAATAATATCTTGAATGTCTTATAAATATCTGTTGACCGTTTCTAAAGAAATTAAAAATAACATAAAGATCATGTTTCAAACGTCCTGTTAATCAGCCATTTAAAAAAAAACACAGAATTTTAATTCAATGATCTGCCATATATATCGGTTAGTGTAAGAAAATATTGGATTCACGGAGTCAATTTAGGAAAACTATTGATGGGAGACTATTTTACCATAAACACTGAGGTGTGTGCACTCCGCCGACACGAAAGTAATATCGATTCCAATCATAACCATTTATCGGACGGGGATATCGAATCACATATGATTCGATATCGGTTGAATTGGCTGAATCGTTTTCGCGTGTGCAATATTCCGGAGAAAGTTGATAGTTATTTTAACAGTACAATAAAAGAGACTGGAATTACAATAAGAGTACCTTTGGCAGTTAACAGTGTAAGGACTAAGAAATTACTAGTGTTAATTAAAAAACAATTAAATTAACAATATTCAATTAACAGTGTGGATGAAATATGTAGTATATGACGGCTCAAGAAAAGGTACTGTTTGCTCAGAAACAAAAGGGACAATAGTATTGCTGAGCTAAGTTGGCAAGTATATACGTTTATGAGAACTCAAAATTAGCAATAATTCAGAAGACTTCAAAGTAAGTCATTTGTCTTGGTTTGGACATGGGATGAGAAGAGGTAAAACTCATATATGACAGGTGTGAATATACCTAGAGGAAGTGAAAGGCCCAAGAAATTAAAGGATACATTAAAAACATGATAATAATAATATGGTAACAAACGATTAAAATAATGATAAGGCAGTGTATGTAAGGTAACCTAATTGAAAGGAGTGAATTTAAAAGTATTTAACAAGGCAAAATTTATAAACTAATGCAAGACAAAGGGAAAAGAGCTCGAACAAAATTAATTAGACGTGCTTCTTTAGTCGTAAACAATTATAATTACATGTTCGTTAAAAAGGTCTTTGTCGTCTGGCAAATGATGTAGATAATTACAGAACAGAAAGCTAAGCCCAACGTTTTATGAGCAAAACTTTCACTACACGAGAAAATCAACGAAAAACACCAATAAATGATGCATCAATGAGTTATGTAAAGAACAGCTTTATATAAGCTCGGTGGACCCTTAACCAATAAATTATATATTACTTCAATATTATTGGTGTGTAATGCCAAAATCCGCTGGATCATTAAAATGAGAAAATTATTTTTTTCCACCAATTTTTTTTTATTACTTCGTGTATAGCAGGTTTTTCGTGCTTCGAACAAGTTGTATGTATGAGCCCATCAATTGCATACGTGTTTTTCAACATTGAAGTATCATCAAATTGTTGTTGACATTTATTTAAGTTTGCGGAAAGAAATAATTATGGTGACATGTTTATGTAATCTTGATTCGAAAGGGAAGCGTAAGACAAAAGCTGTTAAAGCTTTCTTGTGTCGCAAACCTTTTTTAACTAATTTGCAAAAAGGAATAGGGGTATCCGAATGAATATACAACGTCAGAATCAGAATCAGAAACAAAAAGGGTATATACATACCAAGGGCATGGCATCTTTAGATGATATCAAACGATATCGGAAGGGTTTCAGCTCGAAATAAAATACTCAAAAAATTGGTACCAAATTTTCGGTTTCGTGTGTTTCTTAAAATTTTTCAGCACACTACATAGGTACGCTAATAACTACTCGTTACCCGTCACATTACTTGCCAAAATCCAATAAATGTCTTCAATATCTCTGTGCGACTAGTATGATAGTAGCCTATCACAGGCGGTGTTTTTCCTCATTATTTCCTAACATAAAGAGATAGGATTAAAAAACCCTTCCAATATCGTTTGATATCACGTAAAGATGCCATGCCTTTGTTATGTATATACCCTTTATGTTACACGTTGTATACTCAGAATGTAATCAGGGCATTACGATATTAAAACCTTTGACAAATTTAAAAACGGTCTCCAAAGTCTGGAGCACAGGCGAAGAGTAGCGAGCCTGTCGGTGTTCTATAGGACGCATTTTGGAGAGTGTGCCAGGGAATTTCACGAATCTCAGTTCCCTCATAGGACGACGACGTGTCGTTCGGCGAGTAATCCTTACGTTGTTGACACTACTACGATCCGGACGAAGCGTTTTGCCTCGTCTTTTATACCGCGTACATCGAGGGACTGTAACAATTTGCCGGCGACGGTGTTTCCTCTGACTACAATTTAAGTGTCATCAAGGCTAGAGTAGATAGGCTCTTAATAAGCTAGCGCGCATTACCATCAACGATTGCATCACTGCTTACCATCAGGCGGGATTGCGGTCAAGCATTAGTTTATAATAATAATAAAAAAAACCAAACATTGGCAACAGACATCATGATTCCAAATTGATCAAATATTGGAATTAGCTACATGAATATATTGGCCGACTAATGAATAATGTTATTTGATTACCATCGGTCCTTTTTCAACTAAATGGTCACCTGCCGTATTTGGCAGTGAATTTATCGCCCGCTAAACATAACCGGAATTACCAGTTTCTTCTGTGTTTGACCATTTAATCTGGCTTAGGATAAAACTGATGACCAAAATGGTAATGAATGAATATGTAATTTATTTGATAATAGGTGCGTCAAAGGCATGTTTTTGCTATTTTTAACAATGCTTTTAATATTAACGATGGTCTTATTAATGGATTCTTAAATGAGTTGGTGTTTAAAAGAGACCATGACCTCTGAGTTTGTTTTCGTAATTCTTCTCAAAGATCAGTCATCTAGGAAATGCCGGCGCTATCCAGGACCCTAATTACGTAACACACTATTGCTATCAGTTGAAATTATTTTGAAGCTTATTGCTATTCCATCGCTCCCTGTGTTCGAAAATGTGTCTGCTACAATCTGCTGCAATGAACGTTGTTGAACTGTCAAAATGAAACCCATTGCTACTGATAATGGGTTATGCAATTGGGTTGTATCCTAAAAATAATTTAAGGTCCATCAGATAGATTTATAACAAATATTGAATACGTATTTTTTATTTCATTTAAATACGTAGCAAGATATATTGATTAGAAAAATCGCATGACGTCACGCCGTCGTATATTTTGTACCACGGCGTGACGTCATTAGCCCCCACTCCGTAACTTTAATACGCTATATCTCAGTAGTTATAGGTAATTTCGACAAATTAAAAATAAGGGTCTTCATTTTTTTTATTATCTCTAAGACGGACTAATTATTTTTTTGATTTTCATGCCTTGGATACATCCCTATTACCCTGCTGAATTTTACATGTAAAAGTGTCTTAAAATATCTACATACAAAAATTAGTATTACCATTCAACCTAATTATAAAAATGACGATTGAACTTAGAGTTGGTGAACATAACAAGGTAAAATCAGCATAAGACTGAAGAAGAATGTAAATATGAATATGAAGACGTGGAAAAATTATTTGAATAACATTTGTAAGAAGCACACAGTTATTCTACGTAACTAGGTAAAGTATATTAACAATGTGTCAAGTTAAATAGAAACCTTGTATTTATATTTAAACTAACGACCCCGGCTTCGCACGTGGACAAATGATATAGAACCTAAGCCTTCCTCAAGAAACGATGGCCCTTCAATAAAAATACAGTCTACTGGGCCGCCCATCAGTCAATATCTGATTCTGCAAGATACATCGACCTTATTGTCCATAGATAGCCAGTTCCGTCACCTTCAAACAGAGTGAAAGCATACTGGGGTAGCAAGTTTGTTCGAAATAATGGTCCCCCGCTCCGGCCCACTCCCTCCGCGGTTTAGGCAGAGAAACACTCAAGTAGCAGGCGGCCGGTAGGGCGCGAGCGGCACGCGGATTTTTTCTGGTGTTTAGTTTTGAATAAATCGTGATATCTCCTGAATGAAACAACCAATTCCAAAAATTTAAAAAGAGATCTGCTGCTACAGAAATTACCTTTGATATGACGTAATTTATTTGAATATGGATTAATAATAAGGAACAAATAGTGGGCTCTCATTTCGACTGGCATTTTAATTAACTTTTCAAACATAAAAACTTAGTCATAATGAAGAAACTATAGTAGGTAGACATATGGTGTCGCAGACTTTTTTGTAGGCATTTTAAAGGTCTATAGTACTGTAGTTCATTATTTTTATCTATCTCATAGGGTTCAGTCACCGTTTGCAATGTAAGATTAAAAAAGGGTTTATTTTGCGACATGTGTTAGAAACCTCAAAAATAATAGTATTTCTCCGCTATTTAATGAATGTTATTAGACACAAAAACCTTCCTCTCGAATCACTCTATCTATTAAATAAACCCTATCAAAATCCGTTGCGTAGTTTTCAAGATTGAAACATACAAAATAACATAGAGAAAGTAAAAGTGACTTTGTTTTATAATATGTAGTGATGCTCATCTAGGATCTAGGAGAAAATTACTCCATAATCGTAATCAATCATAATCATTTTGCTTTTCCGCGTGAGTTTTATATTTACATACATGATTATAGGTATCTACAAATTATATTTAATCCTAACCAGATGCGCCTTCGATTTTACCCATGTAAGTTTCGATCCTGCACTAATATCCGGTTAAATTGTGGTCCTGATTCCCGTGTTCACAGACTAAACTAAATTGTGGTCCTGATTCCCTTGTTCACACACTAAACTAAATTGTGGTCCTGATTCCCGTGTTCACAGACTAAACTAAATTGTGGTCCTGATTCCCTTGTTCACAGACTAAACTAAATTGTGGTCCTGATTCCCGTGTTCACACACTAAACTAAATTGTGGTCCTGATTCCTTTGTTCACACACTAAACTAAATTGTGGCCCTGATTCCCTTGTTCACAGACTAAACTAAATTGTGGTCCTGATTCCCGTGTTCACAGACTAAACTAAATTGTGGTCCTGATTCCCTTGTTCACAGACTAAACTAAATTGTGGTCCTGATTCCCGTGTTCACACACTAAACTAAATTGTGGTCCTGATTCCTTTGTTCACACACTAAACTAAATTGTGGCCCTGATTCCCTTGTTCACAGACTAAACTAAATCATTCCCGTGTTCACAGACTAAACTAAATTGTGGTCCTGATTCCCTTGTTCACAGACTAAACTAAATTGTGGTCCTGATTCCCGTGTTCACAGACTAAACTAAATTGTGGTCCTGATTCCCTTGTTCACACACTAAACTAAATTGTGGTCCTGATTCCTTTGTTCACACACTAAACTAAATTGTGGTCCTGATTCCCGTGTTCACACACTAAACTAAATTGTGGTCCTGATTCCCTTGTTCACAGACTAAACTAAATTGTGGTCCTGATTCCTTTGTTCACACACTAAACTAAATTGTGGTCCTGATTCCCTTGTTCACAGACCTGTCAAATTAATTCGCTCCCGACATAAATTGACGTATCTTTGGTCGCCATGTTTATAATCGCGTCTAATCTGTCTATGGGGTATCCTAATTTGACAGGATTAAACTAAAATGTTATCTTCTATCCTTTTCTTAACGAAATGGAAAGAAAAAGATGCACAAAATTTAAAATTAGTTTACTTTGTGGAGAAGAGAATCGGAACCAGTATCTGATGTGTTTTGCTGATGTATAAGGTGTTACTATAAAATTAGTTTACTTTGTGTAGAAGAGAATCGGAACCAGTATCTGATGTGTTTTGCTGATGTATAAGGTGTTACTATAAAATTAGTTTACTTTGTGGAGAAGAGAATCGGAACCAGTATCTGATGTGTTTTGCTGATGTATAAGGTGTTACTATAAAATTAGTTTACTTTGTGTAGAAGAGAATCGGAACCAGTATCTGATGTGTTTTGCTGATGTATAAGGTGTTACTATAAAATTAGTTTACTTTGTGGAGAAGAGAATCGGAACCAGTATCTGATGTGTTTTGCTGATGTATAAGGTGTTACTATAAAATTAGTTTACTTTGTGGAGAAGAGAATCGGAACCAGTATCTGATGTGTTTTGCTGATGTATAAGGTGTTACTATAAAATTAGTTTACTTTGTGGAGAAGAGAATCGGAACCAGTATCTGATGTGTTTTGCTGATGTATAAGGTGTTACTATAAAATTAGTTTACTTTGTGGAGAAGAGAATCGGAACCAGTATCTGATGTGTTTTGCTGATGTATAAGGTGTTACTATAAAATTAGTTTACTTTGTGGAGAAGAGAATCGGAACCAGTATCTGATGTGTTTTGCTGATGTATAAGGTGTTACTATAAAATTAGTTTACTTTGTGGAGAAGAGAATCGGAACCAGTATCTGATGTGTTTTGCTGATGTATAAGGTGTTACTATAAAATTAGTTTACTTTGTGGAGAAGAGAATCGGAACCAGTATCTGATGTGTTTTGCTGATGTATAAGGTGTTACTATAAAATTAGTTTACTTTGTGGAGAAGAGAATCGGAACCAGTATCTGATGTGTTTTGCTGATGTATAAGGTGTTACTATAAAATTAGTTTACTTTGTGTAGAAGAGAATCGGAACCAGTATCTGATGTGTTTTGCTGATGTATAAGGTGTTACTATAAAATTAGTTTACTTTGTGGAGAAGAGAATCGGAACCAGTATCTGGTTTTTATTTAGGCAAAAAGAAATGCTCATGTAAAGTGGTTTTTTTGGCAAAAATCTATCTTGGTAGCTAACTACTCATCTATCCACTATAAAATTAGTTTACTTTGTGGAGAAGAGAATCGGAACCAGTATCTGATGTGTTTTGCTGATGTATAAGGTGTTACTATAAAATTAGTTTACTTTGTGGAGAAGAGAATCGGAACCAGTATCTGATGTGTTTTGCTGATGTATAAGGTGTTACTATAAAATTAGTTTACTTTGTGGAGAAGAGAATCGGAACCAGTATCTGATGTGTTTTGCTGATGTATAAGGTGTTACTATAAAATTAGTTTACTTTGTGGAGAAGAGAATCGGAACCAGTATCTGATGTGTTTTGCTGATGTATAAGGTGTTACTATAAAATTAGTTTACTTTGTGGAGAAGAGAATCGGAACCAGTATCTGATGTGTTTTGCTGATGTATAAGGTGTTACTATAAAATTAGTTTACTTTGTGGAGAAGAGAATCGGAACCAGTATCTGATGTGTTTTGCTGATGTATAAGGTGTTACTATAAAATTAGTTTACTTTGTGGAGAAGAGAATCGGAACCAGTATCTGATGTGTTTTGCTGATGTATAAGGTGTTACTATAAAATTAGTTTACTTTGTGGAGAAGAGAATCGGAACCAGTATCTGATGTGTTTTGCTGATGTATAAGGTGTTACTATAAAATTAGTTTACTTTGTGGAGAAGAGAATCGGAACCAGTATCTGATGTGTTTTGCTGATGTATAAGGTGTTACTATAAAATTAGTTTACTTTGTGGAGAAGAGAATCGGAACCAGTATCTGATGTGTTTTGCTGATGTATAAGGTGTTACTATAAAATTAGTTTACTTTGTGGAGAAGAGAATCGGAACCAGTATCTGTTGTGTTTTGCTGATGTATAAGGTGTTACAATAAAATTTCATGAAAATTAGTTTTTTTGTAAGAAATACTTGGTAACAAACACTCATCTATCCACCTAACCACACACCAACATTTCGCGTCTATAATATGAAAAAAAATGATCCAGTAGTGGAATGTACGTCTTTCAGCTTACCTGGTCAGATTATTCATGCACTGACTCCAGATTCTGAAACAAAGAAAATTATGGTGTTATATGTTGACATTTTTTTAATCGTAACAGTAGATATAATCATCAGCAGATAAACTGCAGGAGGGTCGCCTACGCTATGTCACGTCTTACGAAAATCGGCGCATGTTACGTGACTCGTGAAGTCGTGACTGTGAGTAACGAATATCTTGCCATGGCGCTTCCACCGGGCCGGAACAAGCGGGGTAGACCAAAGAGGTGGCTTGACGTTGTAAGATGACATGCGTGCCAACAGTCTCACACCACGGGATGCCAGAGATCGTGCAAATGAAGGCGAATGAGTAAGAAAGCAGACCCCGGGCTTCAACGCGAAGGCCGCGGATGCAACCAGGTTAATACAGTGAGATGATGATGATGATAACAATAAATATAATGATAACTAGCTGCGACCAGCATTTTTTAAGTTTTGTGCGCGTGGGAATAACGGGGTAAAAAGTGTCATCATCATCATCAACCTTCTTTTATCGTCCCACTATTGGGCACAAGTCTCCTCTCATACAGAGAAGGATTGAGCGTAATCACCACGCTTGCTCAATGCGGGTTGGCGATTTCAGACTTAAAGTCCAGGTTTCCTCAAGATGTTTACCCTACACCTTCAGTCATTGGTCTCCAAGATATACTTAGAAAGTACATATAACTTTAGAAAAGTTACATTGGTATTGCCTGACCTGGAGTCGAACCCGCGCACTCATACTTGAGAGGCTGGTGTTTCAACCACTAGGCTAATCTTAATCTAATCTTAGGTTAATCTTAGTAATACACCATCCGCGTGCCAAATGCGTAAGGTTTACCAAACATCCTCTACACAAACTTTCACGTTTTCCAAATATTGTAAATCAGAGGACTATAAATGCCAATTAAACACTATACAAATCAAGAGACAAAGGAAGTCTATACATTTGCGGAAGAAAAACCTCACCAGACTCGTCTCATTATAACAAAAAGCGCCTCATTTTAGCGAATAACACGCGTAATTTGCGTGGAATCCATGTTTTACTCCGTGAGGAAGCAGATGAAGCTCTCTATTGTTGCCAGAACATTGTATTATAACTACTGCACACAACTATGAGTATATTATTGTTTTATTGCTTGTTAACGTTTCCGTAAGGGCTGTCACGTATTCGTGCTGATTGATCTTTCAATGTTTAGGTTTAGGAAGAAAGGAGTTATGTTATGTATGGACGAACAGCAGGTCAACTACCCACAACTGTCAGAAATTGGCAATAAATTTTAAGCCTTAATATTTTATTTATAAAGTTGAAAACGTAATAAAGGAAATCTGACAGATTTTAGTAGCTTGATGTGCTGTCGTATGTACCTATACAGTATGTTAAATAACAGAGGGCGTTCCCTTAAACTCGTTAATATATATCATTAATAGATTAAAATAAAAATATCAGCATAGAAAAATAAGCATAAAAAAATCGGAATAAAAATCTAATTGGAAATAAATTTGAACCTCCTGTATTAAATCAAAATAGTAGTCGTCATGTATAAATAAATCGCGACGTTGCCGTCTTTCATGTTCGCGTGTACAGTGTGTTTCTTTTACATGTCAATTTAAAATTTTTATTGAATATTTTCATATTGGAAAAAAAATTAAAACATTTTGTTTTCGAATGGAAATATTTTTTTTAGCATGTATGTATGCTATACTATTTCGGGTTAACGGGAACGCCCTCTGTTAGTTAACATACTGTATATACAGTGGAACAGATTCTCTTGTTCACAAACTAAACAAATTTTAAGTTCAGTGCATCTTTTTTCTATATTTCATTAAGAAAAGGACAGAAGATAACATATTAATTTAGTCCTGTCAAATTAAGATACTTCATGGACAGTTTAGACGCGATTAAAAACATGGCGACTATCTTCTGTCCTTTTCTTAATGAAATCGAATGATGTACACTAAAATTAAATGGAAGTTTATTTTGTGAACAATGGCGTCGGGACCAGTGTTCAGTTTCTTTGTTTAACCTAGTTAGGGTTAAGGGTGAAAAAAAAAAAACATTGCCATATTACTAAGATACCACTGTCCCTCTGTCTGTGTTGTCTGTCTCACCCCCAGGCTATATCTCCTAAGCCGTGTTAGCTAGAGACTAGTACCTACATAAAAAAGCGCAGGCCACACCGCCAGGTAGAGTTGCCAGATAGGAACTTATCAAATCAGGGACAGGGTCTTTCAGGGCAATTATTTATTTTGTTAAAAATTTATGAGTTTTTAAAATCCGCCGGGACAATGAGCGCTAATTCCTGGACACGGGACAAGAGGCAAGATTCCGGGACTTCCCGGCGGTCTGGCAAGCCTACCGCCAGCTCACGGACGAAGCAAGCGATACGGACGACATCGTTTCACCTCTTTTCATACTTTGGGTTCACACCGCCAACTAACGAGCTCATGGCTCGCCAATATTTCGCGTAGTTTCCGTCATTCGCTTCGCGCGCTCAGTCCGTCAGCTGGCGGTGTGGTCTGCGCTGAAGACTTGCCGCCAAACGATTCGTCGTGTTCAGTCGGCATGATGTCTGGTGAAGCTGTACGGAGGACGGGTCTAAGCAGTTGTGTTGCGATGTGTGTCGGGTACGATGCGCCAAATGTTGTTGTGTCGGGAGTTTGGTCGTAGAGGGTCTCCAGATAAATCTCACTCTGGCGCAGCATCGTTGGTCGTGTTGTTTGGTTTAACATTGCATCACCTCGCTCAACGGCCGTCTTCCTTCTTATTCACTCAGTTTTTTTGAGTGAATAGGCACTTAATAATCTAGCGCGCTTTACCATCAACGACTGCATCATTACTTACCATCAGGCGGGTGTCAAGCACTAGTTAATAATTATAAAAAAAAAAATTGAATTAATTTAACGTACCAAAAAATTGTCACCTCAAAGCAATGTTGTTGAACTGTTAAAATAAAGGCTATTGCTATTAAGTTTTTCGTAATTATCTCGCAGTTTTGTATTAACAAACAACTTATTTCAATCATTGTGATCTAACCTCAGAATGACGTATATATCTAATTATTAACAATTTGCTCATCAGCACAAAAAAGCCTTCGTAATATGTCACAAAGGCGAGAATGCTAGTTGTGACATTATATAATGTATGTACTTACTTAGATAATGCAATAATAGTAAAGTGTGGGAGACAGTGGTTTCCCATATCAACACACGACTATTTAAAAAAAACATAGTGAGGTGTAAGTAACGAAGAGATTAATAATATTACTGAGACTGTTGCAGAATAGATTGAAAAAGTAGTCAGTTGTGCTTGACATGGAGCCGATTCTGTTGCTCATAAAATAAACTAATTTTAAGTTAACTGCATCTTTTTCTTTCCATTCTGTTAAGAAAAGGATAGAAGATAACATTTTAGTTTAATCCTGTCAAATTAAGATACTCCATAGATAGTTTAGACGCGAATATAAACATGGCGACTAAAATACGCCAGTTTACGTCAGGAGCGCACTAATTTGACAGGATAAACTAGTGCTTGACTGCAATCCCGCCTGATGGTAAGCAGTGATGCAATCGTTGATGGTAAAACGCACTAACTTATTAAGCCTATTCACTTAAAAAAAAACTGAGTGAATAGGAAGGAAGACGGCAGTTGAGTGAGGTGATGCAATGTTTAACCCAACAACACGACCAACGATGCTGCGCCAGAGGATGATCTGGAGACCCTCCACGACCAAACTCCCGACACAACAACATTAGGCACATCGTACCCGGTACACATCGCAACACAACTGCTCAGACCTGTCCTCCGTACGGCTTCACCAGACATCATGCCGGAACACGACGAATCGCTTGGCGGCAAGACTTTGTCTGGTGGGTGGTAACTTATGCCGGCGGCTGATGTTGTTGCCTACCACCGAGACTCAACTGACATTTTATCTTCTGTCCTTTTCGTAATGAAAAGATGCACTGAACTTAAATTTAATTTAGTTTCTGAACAAGGAAATCGAGGCCAGTGACTAGATATGCATCTACTAAATGGATTTCAATGGAGCACGATGGAAAGTTAGCAGCAATTTTTATGCAGACTCGTTGATTTTTTCATTTTATTGCTCTTCTCGCGGTTATATACTTTATAGATTATCATTATGCCATAATAGTACATTACGATATTAGTGCGTAATGATGGTTATAACATGCGAGGCGGAATTTCAGCCCGAGCCGAAGGCGAGGGTGTAATTGAGCCGAGCATGTTATAACCAATACGCACGTATATCGTACGACGTTTTTTAACACACTTGCGAGGAAACAGAAATAGAAGTATTTTATATTTTGTTCATTTTAAATAAACTCAATCTGTGAATGCACACTGTTGCTTTTCCTCCATTAGTATTATTATTTGCCATTTCAAATATGGAACAGCGCGCAGCGCGAGCCGTGCGGCGGCGATCAGTTCCATAATTACTTGAAATGGAAAATAATGCTGTTATGGAAAATAATGCTGTTATGGACTATAACTTAACTATTTGCTTTGATAAAACACGCGTTTGTTGTGGCCTGCTTTACATATATAAAACCGGTGGAATTACATCAGCTTTACGAGCAAGGGTGTTAAAAAAGATATTTGGGTATCTATTATCGAAACAATCATATCCAATTTGTGAGGTACGTAATTGGTCGCTTGTAATTTCTCACCTCCATATTCAAGGACTATTTCACCGACCACAACGACCTGGATATCAGGCGCTACATTAAATGAGTCTCTTAGATGAATGTTACAGAAATTATATCATCATCATCATCATTCTCCTGCCCTTATCCCAATTTATTTGGGGTCGGCGCAACATGTCTTTTTCTTCCATACATCCCTATCAGAAGCCATCTCGGCAGTCACCCCCTTCTTAGCCATATCATCCTTCACACATTCCATCCATCGTTTCTTTGGTCTTCCCCTACTCTTATAGCCATCAGCATTCATAATTAAAACTCTCCTCGCGACATTCTCCTCATTTCTCCGTAACACATGCCCGTACCATGATAACCGATTTCCACACAACTTTTCAGCTACCGGTGCCACTTTCAGACTTCCTCTTATGTACTCATTTCTTATTCTATCCATTCGTGTAACACCACACATCCCTCTTAGCATTCTCATCTCGGCTGCATGCGACTTCCTTTCATTCATCCCTTTCGTAGCCCAACATTCTGATCCATACAAGACAGCAGGTCGGATCATGGTTTTATATATTTTCCCCTGTTACAGAAATTATATATACTAAGATATTCTTATTTTATCCATACTAATATTATAAATGCGAAAGTAACTCTGTCTGTCTGTCTGTTACGCTTTCCCGCTTAAACCCCTCAACCGATTTTGATGAAATTTGGAACAGACAATCTTTGGACCCTGAGAAAGAACATAGGCTACCTTTTATCCCGGAAAAATATGATGTTCCCGAGGGAAATCCAAAAAGCGCGATATAACCGAACTCCACGCGGGCGAAGCCGCGGGCGGAAAGCTAGTATAATTATAAACCAGTGCTTGACCGCAATCCCGTCTGATAACCAGTAACCAGTGATGCAATCGTTGATGGTAAAGCGCGCTAGTTTATTATGAGCCTATTCACTCAAAAAACTGAGTGAATAGGAAGGTAGACGGCAGTTGAGCGAAGTGTTGCAATGTTTAACCCAACAACACGACCGAAGATGCTGCACCAGAGGGAGATTGTTTTGGAGACCCTCCACGACCAAACTCTTGACACAACAACATTTGGCGCATCGTATCCGGCACAATTCGCAACACCAGTGCTCAGACCCGTCCTCCGGCAACCGGCCGGTCCTTACGCAAGTTTTAGTTTCTATGACGATGAATATTTTGAGTTTTACATTTCCAGCATTAATATATCACTTTTCTAAAAAAATAACAAACATCAAAATAGTTACCTCGTAAAATAGTAAATAGACACCTCGTTCTAATCTTGATTGCAAACAATATCCTTTACACTCAGTACCTACATTAAAGGACTAAATTGCAAAAACGCAAACCGGCACGTTACGTAGGTAACAAATGTCTTGCCATGGCGCCTCCGCCGGGCCGGAACAAGCGGGGTAGACCAAAGAAGCGCTGGCTTGACGTTGTAAGAGATGACATGCGTGCCAACAAGCTCTTACCACAGGATGCTAAAGATCGCGCGAATTGGAGGAGAATCTGCCAGAAAGCGGACCCCGGGCTCCACCGCGAAAGCGGCGGATGCAACCGGGATAAACGCTGTGATGATGATGATGACATTATTGGACTAAATTACGTCTCCTGTAGCCACGATACTGTCATTTAAGTTTAGATCTGCTTCTGCAGCCTCAGAGTCAATTGCATTAATTGAACCACAGCTTCCACTAGCAGTATTATCTCCTGGTGTTATATCGCACTAGTATTAGGTAATGTGTAGTGACAGTTTGCCAACAATCGCTCATTACCCTCAATTAAGTGTTATAGCTTGCGAGAAATGACAAGTAATTAACACACCCGTTCTGATTACCTATTGCTTACTACTGGCGTAACGTTGAGGAGAACGTTGTGTTTTGTCAAGATATGCATTTTTGTAATATGGAGTATAAATGTATGAAGGTTTTATGGTTATAATGAAGGTATGGTATTCAGATACGATGCGTATACATCAATTAATTTGCCAAAGTGGATCATATCATTTACCTGAATGAGTATCTTTAATTTTTCAACTAGTGGAAGGCGGGAGTTTACTTTTGTGAGCTGACAGAATAAGATTTTCAAATAAGTACGCCATAACATCGGCTGCCAGCAGAAGTTACTACCCACCAGACAAAGTCTTGCCGTCAAGCGATTTGTCGTGTCCAATGACGGCATTATGTCTGGTGAAGTTGTACGGAGGACGGGTCTGAGCAGTTGTGTTGCGATGTGTGCTGGGTACGATGCGTCAAATGTTGTTTTGTCGGGAATTTGACAGTGGGGGGTCTCCAGACCAGTATCATTGGTCGAGGGTCTAACATTGCATCACCTCGTCAACTGAGGTCTTCCTTCCTATGCACGCAGTTTTTTTGAGTGAATAGGCCCTTAAAACTAGCGCGCTTACCATCAGCGATTGGATCACTGCTTACCACTAGGCGGGATTGCGGTCTAGCACTAGTTTATACCTAGTTATACAATATGTAAAGAAAACCCTGTCCGATCCGTGAAGGTAGTGTTAGGTATCGATAACTGATTCTACTAATGGATACAAAGCTGGGCTAAACTTAAATTATATTTTGCATTATATTTTATTATTATTTTGCAAAAAGAGGTAACTTAATACATGTGCGGTAGCCAACCCTTCCGCTGGCGACGGGGGGCAGGGCACGCGGCACGTAGTCGAATCGCCTATAATAATACCTTCAAAATGGTGTTTACACTTTTTTAAATTACTGAATTTCGGGGAAGTTGGAATTAATTCGCGGGAAAAAAAGATTATTCCAAAATTAATTAGTATTGTTACTATGATGATTACGTAAAATTTTATATTATATTTGGTTATGTGTTTACCTAACCTTCATTATCTTTATGGGTTGGACAGGGTTTTCTTTACATATTGTATATGTATTTTAGTACGATCTGTAGATCCTCCTCAGTTCTCAATTTGTGCCAGCTAAACACCATAACATCGCCTCAACAACTATATCTAAAACTCACGATGTGTAAATTTACGTACTTGACCGATTTTGGCTTGAAGTTACCATTACCATCATACTATGTAGACCGTTCGTCACGCCTTGCGTAAACCTCGGCCGTTTGAAAATTATTGCAATTATATTGTTTATTTACATAAACTATCGTATGCGAAGTGTTGTGTGGTAACTTGGTGGTTATATTGCCTAATATGGGTACTGTGGTGACGTTGGCTTTTGATATGGAACATAAAATATAATTGTATAAAATTATTGACCCAATTCAATTACTTAATTCTATGCCTACTAATCAAAGAAACAATACATGGAAATACAATTGAAGCAAATATAGACTTGATTCATGATTCTGTAACTGAGTAAAACTTTTAGTTTAAAATTTGCCAGTTGTGCTTGTGATTTGAAGGTATGCAGAGCATGTGCACTGTGCATGGCACAAGAAAAGAGTAAGAATGAAGACCATACCAAGAAAATACCGTCGGATTGAGGGGCAGATGATAGTACGGCTATGAAATAAGAAATAAGAGAATAGAATACTCTTTATTATGCACACTACATAAATTACAGAAAATAAATGTAAAGATTTTACAAAGGGTGACACAGTCATCATCATCAACCCAGCGTTAATCCCAGTCGCATCCGAAGCCTTTTCAGCTTTGGAGTCTGGGGTCCGCTTTTACCAGTTCAACTGCTGATATGGCTAAACTTCGACATTTTCCATGAAGCGACTGCCGTCTGACCTCCACAACCCGAAGGCGATATCGAAGCATTGCAGTTAGACCAATTGTTGTAAATTTTGAGGGCTTCAACAGCCCGTAACGACTGCCGCTAGATGTTCGTACGTAACGTAACGTGCTTTCCGAGGCACGGCCAGACCAATGGAAATATTAATATTCATGCATACAAATACTTGCACTGTGCGGGGATCGCACCCGCGCCACCTTGCGCAGCGGCCGCGTCCGCTACCGCTACGCCACGGAGGCTGTCAACAAAGGGTGACACAATGGGCTGTCTTATCGCTAAGAGCGATCTTTAACAGACAACCTTTTAAGAAGACTAAGAATTGGAGACAGCTCTGACTTCGAATAAATTGGGTGGTAAGGATAGAAGGTTACTGATGAACATGGGAAATACACTTCTACTCTATAAGTATCGGAAAGTAATCGATACATACACTTAAGAACTTCAAAAGTCTAAATCCAAGAAAGCGGAATTCGCAATATAACTACCTAAGTAATCTTTTAAATGAAATAAATTCAAGTTTATATAACATAAAAGATTCAAACACGGAATATTTCTGCATTTGTTGCAAAGCATCGGTCCACACGTAATTAATATCAACAATAATACACAGTTGTATTTCTGCGCCGCATATGGCCGACAGTTCAGTGCTCGCGGTTTATGTCGGTCGGAACCACTTTACGCCTGTGTTGTCGAGCTTACACATAACTTATTCATGAATGACGTCAATGGTCTTAGCTTCGATCGGTGGAGAATATGTAAAAAGTTTTAGCATTTATTGTTAAGTACGGCAAAGGGTGTACAATATTATAAAATTGTTTTTCTAGAATTGAAAGTCAGTTAAGGCGGTCGACGGACGGCGCGAACATTATATTGGCGAAGACACTCTAATTTGTCCCGGAATAATTTTCCATCATCTCTACAGCGTCTTACAGGAAAAAGGTCTTTGTGTTGACGTAGTTAATTATAAATGATAACGCCTAAAGCATCATTATGGTTCGAAATCTTTTTTATTTCATATATGACAGAGCCGTACATAATAAGGCTCTGTCAAAATTCAAAATGCTAACATTGGCACAAGAACTTCCTCAAGCTAACGCGTCGAAAATTGATAAATCGAAGGTCTTCGTACCTAAAAAGTCCTTAGTTTGCACAACAATATTAGTATTCCCTTTAGACAGTGATGACAAAGAATTTATAAAAGTAATTCGAGCACTACGCTGCTGATGTCTTGAGGTCGACCTTGTCTCAGAAACAGCGATCCTAGTTGCTGAGTTTACAAAATATTCACTCACAAAAATGATTCATTCATTTCTCCGTTACACATGAATGGACAACGAGTAAACAAAGGAAAATAAACCATAAGTCAATCACAACAGAGTTCGATTCAAAGTAAGACGTCAGCAAACATTCTGTCGATTTCAAGCTCAAAAAATATGAATCACAGAGAGATTGCCAAATGTGTAATTTTCTAGGTCGATTGTAACCATGACGTTGCTATTGAATCCGCCATAGCTGATGTAAATGCAATAATATGCAATTATATAACTAATTACATCGAGATATGACGAATACCGACAATAATGATTATAGATAATGAAACGGATGTCAACTGATAGCTTCACCAATATTGCGTTTTGCACTTGCCCAAGTGCACAATTACTGCAGACTATTTAATAGCGTGAAATATATTAAATTCTTTAACAAATAACTCAACTTGCCACACTAGAAGTTGAGAGAAACCAGGAGTGAAAATCCTATATGGCAGGGGCATAAATGCACCTATGACATGACAAAAAGCCATGTTGCGCCGATCCCAAATAAATTAGGATAATGGCACGGGATTGATGCAGACAAATATAACATGTGCCTTAATAGTAATAATTGCATTGTTCTTTTATTACCACCACGGTTCATGGAGTCCAAGGCCAGGGTGGCTGCCAGGAAACTTGGCGTTATCGCAAAGGTCCGGCAGTACTTCACACCTGGGCAGCTTCTAATGTTATACAAAGCACAGGTCCGTTCGTGTGTGGAGTACTGCAGCCACATTTGGGCTAGTGCTGCCAAGTGTCACCTGGCCACTTTGGATTCAGTGGAGAGGCGTGCGAAGAGGCTGATTGGTGACCCTGATTTAACTCGAGATGGTCTCCAAAGCCTAGAGCATAGGCGTAGAGTAGCCAGCCTTTCGGTGTTCTATAGGATGCATTTTGGGGAGTGTGCGAGGGAATTGCATGATTTAATTCCCCATCTCCGTTCCACCATCGGACGACCCGTCGTACGGCTGGTTTCCACCCTTACGTTGTTAACACCACTACGATCCGGACGAAGCGTTTCGTCTCCTCCTTTATACCGCGTACATCGAGGGACTGGAACAATATGCCAGCGGCGGTGTTTCCGTCGGACTACAATTTGAGTGTCTTCAAGGCTAGAGTGAATAGGCTCTTAATAAACTAGTGCGCTTTACCATCAACGATTGCGTCACTGCTTACCATCAGGCAGGATTGCGGTCAAGCGCTAGTTTTATAAGATATAAAAAAAAAAAAAACGATAACTCTACATTCTCATATCGTTATACTGCAAACTAAGTAGTAAGTTTGTGCAAGACTAGTTTTCGTAATCTTTGTACTAATGTTTTTAGGTTTAAACAACTGCACAATATCATTATTACCATAATTATTGCAATCATCAACTAAATTGGTTTTGGATTGGATGTGGACAACGTTTAAGTATTCCATTATAACATCAGATATTTATGATGAGTGATGCAACAAATTCGTCCATTAAAATTAAAAGAAGCACAAAACCGCTAAGGGGCCATCCATAAAGTACGTCACACGAATTTCATGATTTTTTGAGCCCTCCCCCGTCCTTGTCACAGGTGTTCACATTTCTGAAACCCCCCCTCCCTAGTGTGACGTCACATGTTTTGCAATTTCACATCGAAAAATTATTAAATTAAAACATCGTAAACAAAACAATTTAAACCATATTGTCCCAAAGATAGAGTTGGATATATTTTTTAGTTTATAATTAATATTTCAAATTACGCGATTACTACCTCTAGGTATATTAGACTTAGAAATGTGATGTCACGAAACTTACTACCCCACCCACGCCTTGTCACACCATGTCACACTTTGTCGACACCCCCCTCCCCCCTTTATGTGTGACGTACTTTATGGATGACCCCTAAGATGAGTGTCACGCGCATTTTTCATTGGTCTTTTAAAATTATTTATAGTGTCGTTTACTAAATAAAAACGCGTTTTTTATGTAGTAGAGAGTGCATTCAGTGAATCATTCATAAAGAACATTGAGATATCACAGCATAGTGGCCACATCATGACATTACCTCAAACCTCCCTCATAGACGGTTCATGCAGCCGTCTTTTTCAACTGTCATTGGCGATATCCGCCATTATTGTGAAATAAAAATGTTACATGTGTTGGTAGCAAAATTGTGGTATCTATTCCACAGAGGCCATTGATAAAGAGTTGAGGTTGAATCTCACCTAGAAAAAAAAAGAAAAAATAAAAGACCAGAAGCATTTGCAGCGAAAGTTACCGACGAATACATGTCGTAATAAATTCTATTGTTGATTGATCACTAACCTACACACAGTAAACTATATACTTTCTAAAGAAATATGTGCATAATCTAGATAACACTGTCAAAAATATAAGTAAATTAATAATATAATAATGGCCGATTATTGAATGGCCAATAAATCATCTAGGTGCACGATGTTATCTGCGCGGGCGCACCTTATCATCTATCATGAATTTCGTAATACTGCTTTGCTTTTTAAACTTCGAAAGTAAAGGCTTCCGCGCCACGATGTTTATTAAGAATTTCTTCTATTGATTAATTTTATAGGTTCAATAAAATATTGGAGCTGGGAGTTAGCTAAGTTCGAAGAAGCAAAAAGTATCATCATCATCAACCTTTTTATCGTCCCACTGCTGGGCACAGGTCTCCTCTCATACAGAGAAGGATTGAGCGTAATCACCACGCTTACTCAATGCGGGTTGGCGATTTCAGACTTAGAAAGTCCAGGTTTCCTCAAGATGTTTTCCTTCACCTTCAGTCATTGGTGTCCAAGATATACTTAGAAAGTACATATAACTTTAGAAAAGTAACATTGGTACTTGCCTGACCTGGAATCGAACCCGCGCACTCATACTTGAGAGGCTGGTGCTTTAACCACTAGGCCACCACGACCATTATCCATTAATATAAAGTGCGTATGTTTGTATGTCTGTCTGTATGTATGTGCCCGAAGTTGCTCAAAACCCTCACCACTATAGATAATCATATAGATCTGGATGCGCTGAGTTAAAAAAAAAACACAAAAAAAAAAACAAAACAAAGAATTTTGTTTTTGTCTCGGTCCTAGATACTTAATTCAATTTCTATTGGTATCAAGTCTACTTAAATATAACAACCCTGTTTTATCTCATTGCAAGGCAAAGGTTTCCTTCTTTCTTTGCCAGATAATGGCGCTGATTCTCAAACTATTCACAAACTAAACTAATCTTAGGTTAAGTGCGTCTTTTTATTTCCATTTCATTAAGAAAAGGGTAGAAGATAACATTCTTTTTCTTTCTTACTTTTTTGGCTTCGCACGGTTTGTGCATTTAGCCAATGGCGCCGATTCTGTTGTTCACAAACTAAACTAATTTTAAGTTATGTGCATCTTTTTCTTTCCATTTCTTTAAGAAAAGGACAGAAGATAAAATGTCAGTTTAGACCTGTCAAATTAGTGCGCTCTTGACGTAAACTGGCGTATTTTTAGTCGCCATGTTTTTAATCGCGTCTAAACTGTCTATGGAATGTCTCAATGTGACAGGATTAAACTGACACTTTATCTTCTGTCCTTTTCTTAACGAAATGGAAAGAAAAAGATGCACTTAACTTAAAATTAGTTTAGTTTGTGAACAATAGAATCGGCGCCAATGTCACGTAATGAATTATTAATATTATTCATGTCGAAAAAGACGGCCGCGTGAACCGACTTATGAGGGAGATTTGAAGCAAAGTCATTATGTGGCCACTATGCTGCGATATTTCACCGTTCTTTATGATTTATTTACTGAATGCACTTTTTACTACTTACATAAATCACGCCCTTTAATTTAGTAAACAACACCATAAATAATTTTAAAAACCCAACGAAAAATGAGCGTGACACTCAGCTTGACTTTCCCAAACTCCTCAAAACATAAAATTTTAGTTTAATCCTCTCAAATTAAGATACTCCATAGACAGTTTTGACGCGATTATAAATATGGCGATTCAGTGGAGAGGCGTACGAAGAGGCTGATTGGCGACCCAGATTTAAATTAAAACGGTCTCCAAAGCCTGGAGCACAGGCGTAGAGTAGCCAGCCTTTCGGTCTTCTATAGGATGCATCCTGGTGGCGTAAGTCGACTTACATCAGACGCGGGCTAATTTGACAGATCTAAACTAAAATTTTATCTTGTCCTTTTCTTAATAAAATAGAAAGAAAATGTTGCACTGAACTTAGTTTTCACTAAATTTTAGTTTAGTTTGTGAGCAAGGGACTCGGGGCCATTGTCTTTCGTTAATTTTGTTAATATTGCGAGCCAGTTCCTACGGAGGTGGAAATGTAGGAGGTTCCTAAGGAGCCAAGCTCGTCTCGCCATCTACGGCTTGGCCAAAGTGACCCTAACTAAAATCTCTTTGTTCTTAGCCTGAGATGGCGACGTGCGTTTAATAGGAATATCAAATAAGTAAGACAGATTAATCTACAATAAAAGATCACGTAAGCGAAAGAAGCTGCTCAAAAGAGCATAAAAAGCCATTAGGTAATAGCCAGGCAGGTAGGCCTCAAAAGCAAACTAATTTAAGATTGATTTGTGTGTGGAATCATGATTTCATGACATAACAGGCCAAAGATATAATTATTATACGAACGCCGGGCGTGGTTTCAATCATATTATTCAAATGTATTCTTGTTGAATGAAACGTTATGTTCTGCGTGCAATAAATAAACTATTGATTGATACCTGCCAGAACTACACGTTCTGGCAGGCGTTTACAAGCAAATATCGCTAAGCAGTTTGTTGCCTAGAGCCTTGTTACGTCAGATTATGGCCTGACTATTCGCGATGATTTGGAAGAATATATAATTATAATATCTTGATATATAAATGGCTATGCTTACGATTTCATTCGTCTAGATTTCATTTCATAAAACAAAAATTTGTCTCTTCACTAATTCTTTTTCTAAAATTAAAGGAGTCAAGTTACTCACATTAATTACTTGCCAGTGAAAGTCTTTTATTTCTTTTTTTTTCAAGGTGAGATTCAACTTCATCTCTTGATCAATGGCCTCTGTGGAATAGATACCACAATTTTGCCAATAACACGTGTAACAAATTATATAAATTCCTTGAAAATTTTATTTCACAATAATGGCGGATACCGCCAATGACAGTTGAAAAAGGCGGCCGCGTGAATCGTCTATGGGGGAGATTCGAGGCAATGTCATGATGTGGCCACTATGCTGCGATATTTCAATGTTCTTTATGAATTATTTACTGAATGCACTTTTTACTACATAAATCACGTGCTTTTATTTAGTAAACGACACTATAAATAATTTTAAAAGACCAATGAAAAATGCGCGTGACACTCAGCTTTTGCGTCAAAAAACTCCCCTAGTGAAAGTCGGTGCAGCCGTAACGGTGATTAGCCGAAAAATATAGATAAAAATTAAAACATAGTTCTTTTTGGTACAAGTACCGTATATATTGTCAAATGCATTCCGTCAAACGCAGTTTAATTGGCACTGGTTTATTCGCGTTTTTCATTTTGTCATTGTATGTAAGTTGACTTGGTACCTAATGTGGTTAAATGTAGACCAAAAAGGTAATCCCAGATTACACTTTACGTCCATGCTGCTTTGTTTAGAATATAATACACAGTGCGTCAATTTACCTAAAGATAAATACATATTAAATAGGAACAATAGGACTATGGACTTATTTTTCTTTTTATTACAAAACAAATGCCTATACTTGTCGAGTTAAATGAAAAGCCGGAGTGATAATAATTATCAATTACAGAAAGCCTTCCTGACTGGTGCAACTTTCTAGGCTGTATATCAAGCGTTGTCTTTGCCATATCCAAGTGCAGACTTTGATGATACAATAAGACCGACAGTTGTTTGAGGGCGACGCTTACAAACTATTTTTAAAAGCTGGAGATTGTAATTACATTTACGACGTATCTATAGTATATGGATTACGTTATTACCATACCAGGACTTGGTATCATAAAGAAACCATGGCCCTGGCCGTCGCACAGGCAAGTGAAGAAACACTGGTGGACTTTAGTCAGTAAGGTCCGTATTACAGAATGTCTCTCAAAACTCAAGCTCTACTTAAGTCTCGTTTGAAGCCTTTTGATTGATTGAAACTAGTTTTAAGTAATGTTTAAACAGATATCAATGCTTGAGTATCCTTTTGTAATACGGACCTGAAAGTCTGACACGCCCTTCCGCTCCGCCCAGAGCGGGAGAAGTCATTTGATGATTTCCCATCTCAATGAAAAAAATAAAGAAGACTTGGTATCTTCTGTGACGAATGCAGCTAATAAGCTAAGCTCATGCTACCACTCATAAACTACTTCATATCAGGCAATATAAGCCTGTTAGAATTAAAATCTGAGTAGGAACCATATCATGTGTTCTTTGAAAAGAGGTTACGAACAATAGTTGACGGCCCTAAGTTTTTATTTTTACTTATCATTTAAACAAAAATATTCAGGATTATTCATATTCTGCTATCAAGAGTCTTATGTCAATATCTTATTATACATTGAAACTTTAGGTCTTTAAATAGTTACAATCCTAAGTCCAAGGACAAATGCCCTCTCTTTGTGAGAGGCCTCTAAAAACTTTCCAAGTCAACTTTATAAAGAGATTTTTTTTCTCGGTGGTAGGCCATAACATCGGCTGCCGGCAGAAGTTACCACCCACCAGACAAAGCCTTGCCGCCAAGCGATTCGTCGTATTCCGGCATGATGTCTGGTGAAGCCGTACGGAGGACGGGTCTGAGCAGTTGTGTTGCGATGTGTGCCGGGTACGATGCGTCAAATGTTGTTGTGTCGGGAGTTTGATCGTGTAGGGTCTCCACATCTATCTCCCTCTGGCGCAGCATCGTTGGTCGTGTTGTTGGGTTTAACGTTGCACCACCTCGCTCAACTGCCGTCTTCCTTCCTATTCACTAAGTTTTTTTTAAGTGATTGGGCTTAATAAACTAGCGCGCTTTACCATCAAAGATTGCATCACTGCTTACCATCAGGCGGGATTGCAGTCAAGCGCTAGTTTATAATTATTAAAAAAAAAAATGCGATATTCCCAATGCGGATCCTAAGCATAAGCAGCCTAAACAGTCGCAACTGCTGAAACACAAACCTCTTTGTAAGAGGCCTCTAAGCAAAATTAAATAAAGAACTGAAGAAAGATATTTCAACGCAATATAGTGGAGCATGTCCATATAGAGAGTCCATAGAGGAAAACTGCTAATTCCAATCCTAAAACAGATACAAACTTTAAGTAAACATACGGCTACACTTCGCTGGCCATCTAAAATAAAATTCCGCATTCTATTAGAAGCAGGGCAATGCATATTATTATACAACGGCAAGTGGAAGGCATAGTTTAGATGTGGAACGTCGGCAGCCGCGCGGAATGTCCAAGTTCATCCAACCTGCAGTTTCACGATCGTGACTCGAATGACGGAGCGAAAACCACATTCTTCATACTTTATACCTTAGTTTTACTAACAAACCTTGTATGGGAATATGGCGATATCTGTCAGTTTTGTCTAAAGGGAAATCAGTTCAGCTTTTGTGGCTACACTGCCATGACCTGCGGAAGAAGATGAAGAATTGAAGACGAACGCTATTGTATTTAATATAATAATATGTACTTATGAACTGATCTACACCGGACAGCCTCCGTGGCGTGGCGGTAGCGGACGCGGCCGCTGCGCAAAGAGGTACGGGTTCGATCCCCGCGCAGTGCCAATATTTGTATGCATGAATATGAATATTTGCACTTGTCTGGTCGTGCCTCGGAAAAAAAGTGCCACATTAAGCTGTTGGTCCCGGTTGCCATACGAACATTTAGTGGCAGTCGTTCCAGATTGTTGGAGCCCTCAAAAGTCCAACAATTGCTGCAATGCTTCGATATCGCCTTCGGGTTGTGGAGGTCAGACGGCAGTCGCTTTACGGAAAATATCGAAGTTTAGCCAAAATCAGCAGTAAGATTGGTAAAAGCGGACCTTAAAAAGCTGAAAAAAGCTTCGGATGCGACTGGGATTAACGCTGAGATGATGATGATGACATATGAACTGTTCTCAGTCCCATGAATGTTAAACTGTTAAACTAAGGCTTTATTAAACATACACATTACCTACTTGTAAAAATCAAATTCAAAAATCAAAGCATTTATTTCAAATAAACCAGTTACAGGCACTTTTGAATTGTCAGAAGGTCGGTCAGTCAATAAGATGAAGCTAGTCGCCCATTCCAAAGAGTAGGTCCTATGGAGAAGAACGGGCAAGAAACTCCATGGACACTCTTTTAAATTATCAAAAGAGGAGTTAGGAATTTTGCGCAGTTTTGTAAACATTTTCTCTCATCGGTATTGGTAACATTAGATAAGTAACATTACACTCCTGTAAATTCCATTTGTTAAATTAGTCATCATCATTGATATAATATTAAACAGATATGATATGCTCTAACAAATTAACCAAAATAAATGTGCCGATCGGAGCAGCAGCACACACATGCATTTTTTTAATTCTGCGTACATTTCACACGTTGGCACAGTGTGAGTGAGATGGGGTGCAATCTAAAGCGTAGAGAAGAAAAAGATGGCTAGTGTTTGTCGTTGCGCTCAAATAGAATCGACGAAAACTAAAGCGACTTGCTGGACTTACCTCCTTTTGTACGCTTCATTTTCAGTGCGCTAGTGACGTATCTACCTTAGTTTAATATTATATCAATGGTCATCATCGATAGTTTAGCTATGTGACGTCGTGCAGAATGAGCCAATAATTACTTGCATATTGCAAATAACAACCTAAACATTTAATACCTATACCTAAAGTAGTTGAATACTGTTGGTTGTTTTGAGAAAGGATACTAATAAATCTATTGGTTCATAAAAGCCTTGACATTTGAGATGCTACTACTTGTATTAATATAGGTATGTATATAGGTACTACAGGAATGTATGAAACCTACGAAAGGTTGTATTGTGTATGCCTTGATGTAAGGACCAAGCAAATACGAAGCACCTTAAGTGAGAAACAAATAAAAGCCGCTTCTTCACCTTGAATTATACAAATATTTCGATATCAAACAAAATTAGGATTCATTTAACAAAGTCCCTCAAGGTTTGCGGTTAATACATTATAATTTCAATCTAGAGGAAAGGCGATTACAATGCGCGGAAAAGTAGGAACAAATCAAAGAACGAGGCCTTCCTAAGAATGCTTGAAGAATGTAAACTTAGTTTAGCAAGGTAGGCTAAAGGCATTAAACAAGAAATTAAAGAAGATCCAGACAGATTACGATACGGCGAGAAAGCCGCACGGGCCCATGTGCGGTTTTTTTAAAGAACTAAAACTAAGCTGAAGCAATCACCATTGCGAAATTACGGTCCAAAAGTGTACCTAGTATTTAACCCAAACCGTTAGATAAGTACTTTTGTCCCAATATGGACAGGTCAGCGCCATCGTAAGATACTTTATGGTGGATATTCATTACGAGTGCACCTTCTGGCTATAACTATCCTAAGTAACGAAACGATGTGCGTGCGCGCAATAAAAACATTAGTGTTATTCGTGGAAATTCCTGCACTAAAGATAAAAACGGCATTAGTGGGGCAGTTTCAAAGGTCACTTTTACTTAGAAATAAATATAGATTTTCGATTGTAATGTAGCCTAATCCATACTTCCATACTAATATTATAAATGCGAAAGTAACTCTGTCTGTCTGTCTGTCGGTCTGTCTGTCTGTCTGTCTGTCTGTCTGTCTGTTACGCTTTCCCGCTTAAACCTCTCAACCGATTTTGATGAAATTTGGCACAGACAATCTTTAGACCCTGAGAAAGAACATAGGCTACCTTTTATGAAAAATTTGATGTTCCCGAGGGAAATCAAAAAGCGCGATATAACCGAACTCCACGCGGGCGAAGCCGCGGGCGGAAAGCAAGTACATAATATATAAGAGGAACACTGATAATTTTTGAGGTTAGAAACCTCAACTTCTTTGCGACACATGTCGCAAAATAAACTAATTTTTTTCAGCTTGCATTGTAAACGCTGGCTGAACCCTATGAGATAGATCAAAATAATGTACTACAGTATTGTAGACCTTAAAAATGCCTGCAGAAAAGTCTGCGACACCATATGTCTCCTACTCTGTCAAAATTTCACCCTTCGCCACTGGCGAAGGGTGAAATTTTGACAAAGGGAAGCCGGTCCAAAAAAATAAACACTTAAACACTTACCTACTGCAGGATATCTTGGAGGAGATCTTCAGATAAGAATAGTATTAAAAGCCTCACCTTCACCATACAAAAAAGGACTGATGATTTGATAACAGTGTCTTTCAAGTATGATAAAAGCGGCTTTGAGAAAAGCCTTTTTCGACGTGCATCTCCATACCACACAATATGCATGCTTGTTAGTAAGTACTAAGTTAAGTACCTATTGTTAGGGAATAAGAGTCAAGAAAAAATAAAATAAAAAATTACAAAAATAATAAAGTGTTAAAAACCGAACCACACAAACACCGATCCAAAACCAACAAAAATATTAAGCAAAAATAAAGCAAATTATACACAATCACAACGTTATTTATATTGTAATGCAATGCGTCTGTTTTTTTTAACAAAATGAGCTAAAATGATGTTATAAAAATTCGGATTACTTTTCATTTTATTAAGCAATTTTTTTTTAATTGACATGATAGCCAAATCGGACAATCTCTGCTCTTTTTGGCTGTTTCGCACATTATGTGTGAATGCGTTTTAAAGCAGAAAATGACCGCTCAGCTGAAGCTACTGAAATGGGGAGGGTCAGAATTAAACTGCAAAGAGTCGAAACTTGAGAAAATGCGTCTTTCAAAAACGTATTCTGGAGCTGTAAAAAAGCTCATAGGTGTCCAATTTATTTAACGACGCTGACGTAAGACTTTAAGTTCATTCAGCAGGTAGTCAGTTGAGCAGCACTCTATATGAATTAAAGCCATAATAACAAACAAAATACACAGTATTTAACCAAATCTGCGATTAAATTACGTTACAGAATCAGTCACAGTTTAAATACCACAAATATTAAAATATAACAAACGAAAAACACGAAAAACGAACACATGTCACATACTAACAATAATTTATTTTCAACAAAACGAAATGGAACACGAAAATATGCCAAAATAAAAAGAATATGACTTGCGAAGGATTTCATTATAACGTTTCTTTGTCTCATTCTAATAGAGGAGAGGAGAGAACTGCAAGCCGGTCGGCAGTAGCCTATCTTTTCTCAAAAATTACGAACGGTTAGCGATCATTAGAAAGAGATGTCTGACACGCTCTGTCTCTTTTCGCCTCATAGTAAAACGTTGGCCGAGATAAGCTGTAATTCGTCGAGTTACCTTTAATGTAATTTAGGTACGAAAAATTTAAGCGCTGATTAATTTACGACTATAAAATGAAATGTGATACTTAGGGTATTGCTAGGAATTACTATTGCTATTGTAAATCGCGCAGGCATTTGATTAATAATACTTTGTTAATGAAATAGAATGTAAATACTTTTGTATGAATATGGAACTGATTTTTGAAAGGTAACCCGGTGGGAATCGGCTTGTATGGACTCTTCGCCACTGCTAGGGTGCCTGATGTAGATGGCCATACTGCCAACTGTTTGGACCTTCTGCTGACCACTGATCCGGACAGATGTGTTGTAACAGTTTCCTCACCGTTGGGAACTTCAGACCACTGTCTGGTGAAGTCTGTATCGTCCTTCTCCCCACCAGATCACGACTCTCGTGGTGAACGGCGAATGTGGCGATAGAGGTCAGCGAATTGGGATGAGATGCGCCACTTCTTTGCGGCTTATCCTTGTCAGCAGGCCTGCTTCTCTTCTGACAATCCGTCGACCTGTGTGGACGCTGTAACCGATGTGGTGCGTCAAGCTATGGAGTATTTTATCCCATTCAATGACGTGCCCGTCGGTGGCTCAGCTCGCCCATGGTTCAATGCCGATTGTGTCCAAGCTGAACAGCGTAAGCACACGGCATTTCTCGCCTGGGTTGACGCTCGTGACCGCGGAGCTCCGGATCTAAACTCAAAGAAGAGAGCCTTTAACCGTGCTGCCAAGTCCTACAAGAAGGCGCTCAAGAAGGCTCGCTTCGACCGCATTACCCATATTGGCAACAAGTTATCTGCGCAGCCATCCGGTAGCAGATCTTTTTGGTCCCTTGCCAAATCGGTTGAAGCGAACTTCTGTCGGCCCTCACTGCCTCCGCTGGTTAGGCCTGATGGAACACTGGCTCATACGGCGAGAGAGAAAGCAGGTCTCTTTGCATCTCTCTTTGCCCATAATTCGCGTCTTGATACTGGCAGTGCTACTCCACCTAATTTACCTTATTGCGGGGCTTCAATGCCTGAGGTTCGCATTAGAAACAAGGAGGTTCTGAGAGTACTGTGTCGTCTGGACGTGAATAAGGCTAGTGGTCCGGATGGTATACCAGCGATTGTTCTAAAAGCATGTGCGCCCGAGTTGTCTCCTGTATTGACGCGCTTGTATCGCCTCTCATTTAGGACTGGTATAGTGCCCAAGTCCTGGAAGCTTGCTAACGTGCAGCCCGTGCCCCAGAAGGGTAGTCGTGCCGATCCTGCCAACTATCGGCCGATTTCGATCACCTCCATACTTTGCAAAATTATGGAGCGTGTATTGAACTCGCGCCTCTTGGCATATCTGGAAGGTAACGATCTCCTCAGTGACCGACAGTACGGGTTTCGCCGCAATCGGTCAACTGGGGACCTACTAGTGTATGCCACTCACTTGTGGGGCGAGGCCCTTGAGAAGAATGGGGAAGCGATTGCTGTCTCCCTTGATGTCTCGAAGGCCTTCGACCGGGTTTGGCACGCTGGCCTTTTGAGTAAGCTTTCAGCGTACGGCATTTCCCCTAGCCTGACTGGCTGGGTAAAAGACTTCCTGACTGAACGGTCCCTCCGAGTTGTTGTCGACGGATGCTCTTCTGGGCCCATGTCAACTAATGCCGGTGTTCCTCAGGGGTCTGTTCTCTCTGCAACTCTGTTTCTGCTGCATATTAACGATCTGCTGATGCCCGGTATCTATGGGTATGCAGATGACAGCACAGTTGTAGAGAGATACCTGCCGGATGCTCGGGATAATAGGGAATCAATCCGGTCCGAAAGAGGGGCCATGGTTGAGCGAACGAGTGTTGCACTGCAGGCAGTCTCCGAATGGGGCAATGCCAATCTTGTAGCATTCAATGCCGCCAAAACACAGGCGTGTCTTTTCACCGCCAAAAGGAGCCCGTTCACCTTGGCCCCTACTTTTCGGAATGTGTCCTTGGAGTGTTCCGACCGTCTTCAGCTTTTGGGAGTTGAGATTTCCTCGAACCTTAACTTTGGGCGGTTCATTGAGTCCAAGGCCAAGGTGGCTGCCAGGAAACTTGGCGTTATCGCAAAGGTCCGGCAGTACTTCACACCTGGGCAGCTTCTAATGTTATCAAAGCACAGGTCCGTTCGTGTGTGGAGTACTGCAGCCACATTTGGGCTGGTGCTGCCAAGTGTCACCTGGCCACTCTGGATTCAGTGGAGAGACGTGCAGAGAGGCTGATTGGTGACCCTGATCTAACTCGAGTTGGTCTCCAAAGCCTAGAGCACAGGCGTAGAGTAGCCAGCCTTTCGGTGTTCTATAGGATGCATTTCGGGGAGTGTGCGAGGGAATTGCATGATTTAATTCCCCCATCTCCATTCCACCAACGGACGACCCGTCGTACGGCTGGTTTCCACCCTTACGTTGTTAACACCACTACGATCCGGACGAAGCGCTTCGCCTCCTCCTTTATACCGCGTACATCGAGGGACTGGAACAATTTGCCCGCGGCGGTGTTTCCGTCGGACTACAATTTGAGTGTCTTCAAGGCTATAGTGAATAGGCTCTTAATAAACTAGTGCGCTTTACCATCAACGATTGCGTCACTGCTTACCATCAGGCAGGATTGCGGTCAAGCGCTGGTTTATAATTTAAAAAAAAAAAAAAAAAAAAATAACAACTGCAATAACCGTGCAGTCAAATTCTATTATATCTAGATAAGGAAATTATTATATGTAGTATATATTAAAGGATCTAAGGATGTAATAAATCATTCGAATTATAAAAAAAAGTAAAAAAACTAAAACCCAACTACGACAAAAACGACGCTGAAAAAGTATAAAACAAGATTTTCAGAATACTGAACTGAACAAAGTTGCTAATGTAGTTGCAATTAAATGGACACAGTCAAGATGCCTTCGTTGTAAATTGACAATAATGTCATACAATACTATTCTGAAGTATGCAATATACGTTGTCAAGGTGCTACGGTAGGTAGGTATATGTAACGTGTGACTACGCCTTTCCAAACATGAAAATTTATCTCTACATAGTGAATATTGCATACTTGGAGCGTAGCGCGTATAGCAATGGTTTCCCCGTATGAAGCTCCCGGTTTTTCGTAGTAGCGACGCACATTTGCGTCGATGGCACCGAATGGGTCATGAATTAGTGGATGAGGCCGTTAGTATAAATAGATTGGATGTTTTTCTAACGGTGGTAGGCCATAACATCGGCTGCCGGCAGAAGTTACCACCCACCAGACAAAGTCTTGCCGCCAAGCGATTCGTCGTGTTCCAGCATGATGTCTGGTGAAGCCGTACGGAGGACGCGTCTGAGCACTTTGTGTTGCGTTGTGTGGCGAGTACGATGCGCCAAATGTTGTTGTGTCGGGAGTTTGGTCGTGGAGAGTCTCCAGATTAATCTCCCTCTGGCGCAGCATGGTTGGTCGTGTTGGTCTTGGATTTAACATTGCATCACCTGGCTCAACTGCCGTCATCCTTGCTATTCCTAAGTTTTTTAAGTGAATAGGCTTAATAAACTAGTGCGCAGGCATCAAGGATTGCGTCACTGCTTACCATCAGGCGGTATTGCAGTCAAGGGCTAGTTTATAATTATTTAAAAAAAAAAAAACTTATATTAAGAGGACCTGGGAAGATTTCTTAATCTACCTAATTCTGCTAACGATCGACTGTCATGTGGATTTTTAAGTAATTTATTATGATCCAAGGCACTTATAAATAATCCCTCTATGGTTTTAACTCTACTGAGAGCGACATAGGCCTGTCCTTTAGCAAAAAATGACTTTCCTAGATCTGTAACTTTTTAATCTAGAGAATCTTGTAATTTATGTACAGTACAACCCCAAGAAAGAATCAGCGGGAGCATTTTACGCTAAATTTGCCCAGAACCCCTCAAGCCGTCAAATTCAGTGAGGCAAGGCTCGATTTTGATAAGTCCGTTAGTATCTGCTTTTATGGATGCGTCGTCAAATTGTATGAGAACAGCGCTTGGCTGTTCTCCTGTTCCAACTGATCGCGCCGAAGAGCAGGCCATTCGAAGGCCTTCACCACTCCCATCGCTCCGTTTACCAAACCCTGGTTTACATTCAAATTTCTACGAAGCATTACTAGGGATTATGTACAAACATAAAGTACTCGTGAAGCTCTTTCAGATGATACCAAATACGGTATATTTATTTTAATGTTATATTAACATAGAAATTTTTGTCCGCTAGAGGGCGTAATACTAAATTTGGTGACAAGCTTTATAGCTTATAACCAACAGAATATCAAGGCCCTTCTAATGGTTCTGCAGTGGTCTTATTCTGATAAGTAGTAAAGAAGCTATCTATGAACGAAAAGATGTGAATTATTTGCAATCAGCCCATGAATACAGGTAAAGTCACAAGCAAATGCTAGTAATATATATATATTCAAAATGTACAAGTTAAGCCCTTTCAAATGATACCAAACACGGCATATTTATCTTAACTTTATATTTTTACTCTGTATATTTTGTCCGCTAGAGGGCGCCACATTAGATTTTGTGAAACTCCATATAGCCTATAACCAGCAGACAATTAAGACGCTTCTAATGATATGTCATTTATCGAATTCGAATAAGTAGTTTAGAAGTTACGAGGGAACAGATGAACATACATACATACATACATACATACATACATACATACATACATACATACATACATACATACATACATACATACATAGCCTGTCAAAATCATAACCCTCCTTTTGCTTTGCCGTAGTCGGGTAAAAATGGGAAATACATATCTGTGGCATTAGAAGTTATAGGAGAAAGTTAATAGCAGGTCCTCGTAGTAGACAACTGTTCGTTCCAGGATGACATTTATTTATATATTCTTTATTGTACGGACAACAGCATGTCAAGCTAGCCCAAACTGTCAGATATTCCCAATCAACGTTGAGCCTTAATGCTTTAGAGATAAAGTTGAAAATCGGATAAAGAAATCTGACAGATTGTAGTAGCTTGATGTACTGTCGTATGTACATCAAAAACATACATCGAACAAAATAAATTCAACACAACAAAACATAGAATGGGCGGCCTTATCGCTAATGCAATCTCTTACAGGCAACAATTGAATGGACAGATTCTCCTGAACCACAAATGGAACTGTCGTTGGTGCAAATACCACCATCTGCCTAGCTTTTTCCCAACTATATTGGGGTCAGTTTCCAATATAACCGGGTTCAGCTGAACAGTATTTTACACGGAGCGACGTCCTATCTGACTTTCACAACCCAGTTACTGGGTAAAGATACTCCTTGGTAAGACTGGTGGCCAAACTTACGGATTTCTGTCGACCCGTAATCACGGTCCAAGATCTACAAATGATAGCTGAAACCAACGGATGTAAAGTCATCTCCCATCAAGAGTATATTTCTCAGACAACACGAAAACAGTCAATGACAAAGAAATCTGCGTCAGAACTAGTAATTAAAGAACACATGCATTGCGTAGTCAATATATTCATTTTAGGAAACTTTTAAGTTCTTTGATAACCTCTATGTAAGTTGCATCGGACACTGACTATAGATGTTCAAGCTACCCGAGATTCCGAGATTCGACTGGCGTCTGAAATTACCACCCACCAGACAAAGTCTTGCCGCCAAGCGATTCGTCGTGTTCTGGCATGATGTCTGGTGAAGGAGTACGGAGGACGGGTCTGAGCAGTTGTGTTGCGATATGTGCCGGGTACGATGCGCCGAATGTTGTTTTGTCAGGAGTTTGGCCGTAGAGGTTCTCCAGATTAGCATCGTTGGTCGTGTTGTTGGGTTTCACATTGCATCACCTCGCTCAACTGCCGTCTTCCATCTTATTCACTCGGTTTTTTTAGTGAATAGGATCTTAATAAACCAGCGCGTATTACCATCAACGATTGCATTACTGCTTACCATCAGGCGGGATTGCAGTCAAGCACAACTTTATAAAATGATAAAAAAAAGATCAAGTATGATGCATACATGTTTGTTTTACTAAGACATTATGAGTTTACGAGATAGCACCTTTCTACTTGCATATATACTACAAGCCATACGACAAAATTCGCGAGAAGAATAACTGACTCATTATTTAATGAAGCAGTACCCACGTTTCTAAAAGAAATTGAACATTGGTGGATTTCATATATTTAAAGTAAAAGTGGTTGGAAATGATCAGTTAGAACTGCAGTGAAAATTTATTATACCGTTTCCAGGAACTAAAGATGATGGAGAATAAACAAATATTGTAGTCGAGTAGCGACCACGCATCGGAAGACGCAGCTTGGGTAGGCCCCCGACGACGTAGACCGACGACATGGTGAAGGTCGCACGAAACCGCTGGATGCGGGAGGCGCAGGACATGTCGTCTTGGAGATCCTTGTTGTGGGCGTTATATCCAGCAGCATCTTTCGGCTAAGATGATGAAGATGATACCTAATGATGATGTAGTGTGATTTAAAATGGAAGTCTGAGAAAAGGGATACTTACATAAAAAGGGAGTAGTGGGACTGGCCGGTAAAAGTGAAAACTGAAATCTGAATTTCTCTTCAAAAAGAACAAAAAAGTTATATCTCGCAGCAGCAACCACAGTGTCGAGTTGGTTATGCTCACGCGAATTCAATGCTTACAAGTGAGTTCCCTTAGTCGACTCTTACGACACCCACAGGAGGATGTGAGTGGGCACTGTTCTAAGCCCGGTACCACGCGGAAGAAATCTCTACAAAACAAGAAACAAGCTTCGAAATAGTGAAAAAATTAAAAATAACGATTGTTATCACGTGTTTTTCCTAACTGCCAAATTCGAAACGGATATTTTTCACTTGACAGCTGTTATAACGTAATGTTACACGTGCCTATAAATACGATGTTAAATCTTTCAAATAGTTAGTAGAGCGGCCGTGCGTGTGGCAACATTATAATATGCAATGGAGAGGCATGTTGGCAATTTAGAAATAACTGGTAATTGGGAATTAATTAATCATTTTGTTGAGATGTTAAATACTTAATAGACTTGAGTTTTGATAAGATGGATTTCCGAAACACCCATTCGAAAGCCTATTTACTCAATGTTTTTTTTTCATTCTTTCTTTTTGGCTTCGCACGGTTTGTGCATTTAGCCAATGTCACGTAATGAATTATTCATGTCCGTCCGTGAACCGTCTTACGAGGGAGGTTTGAGGTAAAGTCATGGTGTGGCCACTATGCTGCGATATTTCACTGTTCTTTATGAATTATTTACTGAATGCACTTTTTACTACATAAATCACGCAGTTTCATTTTGTAAACATTTAAATAATTTTAAAAGTCCAATTAAAAGTGAGCGTGATACTCAGCTAGACTTTCCCGCTAAAACTTTTACTCAATGTTATACTTGACCAGAGCCAAGCTCAACATAGTAAGAGTAATAAAATTTGATCAACAGATCGTTTAAAGTTCATGTAGCTTCAGGTAGCAGGAGTCAGCCATTTTGGTTACCAAGTAAACTAACTCACGAAGACTGTATTTTTCAAGGTTTCTTTTATTTTAATCAATTTCGATTTTCCCTTTTTTTAGGATCAACTAGCTCTCCGCCCGCGGCTTCGCCCGCTTGGAATTTGGTTATATCTCGCTCTTTAGATTTCCCTCGGGAATATCAAATTATATGGAATATAAATAAAAGGTAGCCTGGTTCCTTTCTCAAGGTCTAAAGATTGTCTGTGCCAAATTTCATCAAAATTGGTTGAGAGGTTTAAGCGCGAAAGCGGAACAGACAGACAGACAGACAGAGTTACTTTCGCATTTATATTATTAGTATGGATTTCAAAATGGTGTTATGATTCAAATAAGCAACAATATGGCTTCTTTTGAAAAGAAGCTTTGTAATTACTCAGCATAAGCAATAATCACGAGCGACAGAGTAAATGACTTTCTATAAAGATAATGAAATTCCAGGCTAGAAATAAAAACATTATTTTATAGATTAAGCAGGTTTCCGTTGATTAGATAAGGCAGCAGGATTTTTTTTCCTTAAATACGACTGGAGACACGAATTCTTATTTTTACTTCTCATTGTCCGCAAGATATTGTTTCGTGTCGATAATTTCTCTTCTTCAATATTTTGATATTGATTTAATCCAGTAGATGGGTTGGTACTGACTTTCATCTCATCCGAGGTGCAACTGAACGTGCACGTAAGACACTCTCCAGCAAATTAGGCATGGTATGATAAGAAACACACGCACTCTCACTGGGTGTAGGGTGAATCAGTTATCGCTGACTTCCACTAATTGTGCTTGTAGCGACTTACTTGGGTACGCAATTTTGAGATCTGATTGGTTCACGGGGGTAGGCCATAACATCGTCTGCCGGCAGAAGTTACCACCCACCAGACAAAATCTTGCCGCCAAGAGATTCGTCGGCATGATGTCTGGTGAAGCCGTACGGAGGACGGGTCTGAGCAGTTGTGTTGGGGTGTGTGCAGAGTACGATGCGTCAAATGTTGTTGTGTCGGGAGTTTGGTCGTGGAGGGTCTCCACATCAATCTCCCTCTGGCGCAGCATCGTTGGTCGTGTTGTTGGGTTTAACATTGCACCATCTCGCTCAACTGCCGTCTTCTTTCCTATTCACTAAGATTTTTTATAGTGAATGGGCTTAATAAACTAGCGCGCTTTACCATCAACGATTGCATCACTGCTTACCATCAGGCGGGATTGCTGTCTAGCGCTAGTTTATAATTATAAAAAGAAAAGTTTCCCGTATCTGCAGGATAGATATGCACAGTTACGTTTCAATGTCAATAACAAAAAAAAAAAAACATACCAAAGTAAAGATGGTATTGTGTGAGATTTTAGGCGTTTTCAAATGATGCCAATATCCCTTGGAGAACTTGGAATCATCCTCGTACAATGGATAAGTGTTTGAAGATGAATGCTTCGACTAGAAAACTCTGCAAGCCTTTCCATATTACTTTTCCAAATGTTATAGAGAAAGGTGGTATAAACATTCATGAGAGAGATAGGTGATAGGAAAAATACAATTTCTGCGTAGAAACATGTTATCAACACATAATCAAAACAGAATAACTTGGTTTAATCATTTGGATGGGTTTATTACATTTCTTTGATTAGCCGTATTTTGTCGTTGCAATTTTGGCTTTAACGCTTATATGCTTTAGCGCGTATTAAGAAAATGTGGAGGTATATATCCTCTATAAATTTTCTTTTCATGGTTGTCAATATCAAGGACATAAAGATCGAGGCATTTCTTGAGCGGAAAATATGGATTTGCACGGTTTTCATACATGTTTGGGTTGACGTTAATAACATCGAAGTATTGAATATGCCTGCTTCCTTGGCAACTGTTACTTTCTTTAGGTTTCTACTCAAAAAATTGTATTCTTTACTTCAAAATACTTAATCATTCAGAATCGAAAAGCTGTCGATAATGATGGCCCTACCATCAAACCGTTAAGTTTCGGGTCAACATCTCATAAGTAGGTTTGTTAATACAAACAAGTGTAAAGTCCACTTTCACATAACTTCATTGAAATATTGATTCAAGGTATATATATGTGTTTATACTTTATTTAGGACAAAAAATTGTTTTGGACAATTTGATCCACTTTTTGAATTGTCACAATGTAGAGTACCAATCGGGCTCCGAATCACGTTCTCTTGTAATGTAATGATCGAATACCTTTCTGGTGTAATCGATAGTTTACGGTTTTCAAAAATGAGTCACAATTTTGTTTTCTAGGTCTGAATTCTGAAAACTAACACCTGAACAAACATAAGTATCGAAGATGTTAGAGAACCTACATCGCATATGTTGCCGAATAAATTCCTTAAATATAACTATAGGCCTTATTACTTTTATTTCTTATCAAGTTTTTAATAACCACCAAAAAAAATTAACGGTCTTCTGACATCATTTTAAAAAATAGTAAATACATACCGCGCGAAGCAATAATAATAATCCTTCACAAAGTTTTCACAAAACCAAACTGTTTATAACAGAATCTTTCCCTCTATCGCTTAAATAAAGAGAAGATAATAGCACAAACACAAATCCCAGAACACTTCACTAATATCGCCTGGATGAATTTGAATATCGAACGTCAACGTATGTCGCGCTAGTGCGCGGGCGCACCGACTACAACGGACTGGCAAACAGGCTTCAATCGAAGGCTGTAGCTCTAGAGATGAGGACGCGAGACGTTTGCGTAACCGATGGCGATTGGTCCGATGCGATATTTATTATTCGATAAATTCGAATAACGTTGATGGCTAATTCTTGGCGAATGACTAGTCGCAGACATGTAGCTATTAATTTAAAAAGTCATAAAGAAGTTGCTCAGAGTATTGTAGATCATAATAATCTGCAAGCGATTTATGCAGCCAATAGCATGTTTTATGTTTTTTTTTCTCCTCACTGCTAATCAAATACATTCATATACTTAATTAGAAAACTCTGAGTTTAATTCTCCTTTCTCTTTTGTCAACGTGACATTATACAGCACCGTCATTTTAGTCTAACAAATGAAAAATCAGAGGCCTATTTTATTTTTACCCGACTACGGCAAAGCAAAAGGAGGGTTATGATTTTGACAGGCTATGTATGTATGTATGTATGTATGTATGTATGTATGTATGTATGTATGTATGTATGTATGTATGTATGTATGTTCATCTGTTCCCTCGTAACTTCTAAACTACTTATCAGAATTCGACAAATGAAATATCATTAGAAGCGTCTTAATTGTCTGCTGGTTATAGGCTATATGGGGTTTCACAAAATCTACTGTGGCGCCCTCTAGCGGACAAAACATACAGAGTAAAAAAATAAAGTTAAGATAAATATGCCGTGTTTGGTATCATTTGAAAGCGCTTTACTTGTACATTTTGAATATATATATATTGCTAGCATTTGCGTGTGACTTTACCTGTATTCATGGGCTGGTTGCATATAATTCACATCTTTTCGTTCATAGCTTCTTTACTACTTATCAGAATAAGACCACTGCAGTACCATTAGAAGGGCCCTGATATTCTGTTAGTTATGAGCTATAAAGCTTGTCACCAAATTTAGTATTGCGCCCTCTAGCGGACAAAAAGTTCTATGTTAATATAAAATTAAAATAAATATACCGTGTTTGGTATCACGTGAAAGAGCTTCACGAGTGCTTTATGCTTGTACATAATTACAAGAATGCTTTAATGGTGTTAAATATGAGCGATAAGAGTAAAGCGCGGATCACGGACTCTGTGAATCGCTTTATGTAATGTAGAGCAGTGTGAACATTAATAGAATATGTAATGCACTAATGAAAACGACATAAGCTGGGAGTAACTCCACGCGGTGAAGGCGGAAACAGTTTGATAACTGGCTAAATCTCCCATAAAAAGGCCTCTGCACTATATGCCTTCGGGCTTATGTTGTTATATGTGCGTGTAGATGTTATATGTCAAGTACCTAGTTTTTAGTTCATCAGTTTAACTTTTGTTAATATTATGCGCCACAAATACACTTTAACACCAAAATAGTACAAATAAAAAAAAGTTAAAAAACTAAAACCCAACTACGACAAAAAACGACGCTGAAAAAGTATAAAACAAGATTTTCAGAATACTGAACTGAACAAAGTTGCTAATGTAGTTGCAAGTAAATGGACACAGTAGTAATGTTATACAATACTATTCTGAAGTATGCAATATTCACTATGTAGAGATAACTTTTTAATGTTTGGAAAGGCGTAGTCACACGTTACATATACCTACCTACCGTAGCACCTTGACAACGTGTGACTACGCCTTTCCAAACATGAAAATTTATCTCTACATAGTGAATATTGCATACTTCAGAATAGTATTCTATAACATTACTACTGTGTCCATTTACTTGCAACTACATTAGCAACTTTGTTCAGTTCAGTATTCTGAAAATCTTGTTTTATACTTTTTCAGCGTCGTTTTTTGTCGTAGTTGGGTTTTAGTTTTTTAACTTTTTTTTATTCCCAATATCAAGTATACTGGTGAAAATTAGGTAGTCCTCTGATTTATTTATTTTTTCCAATATACTACATACATAATCCGTCAATAATGTTCAGTTTTTTTTTTTTACGTATTATAAACCAGCGCTTGACCGCAATCCTGCCTGATGGTAAGCAGTGACGCAATCGTTGATGGTAAAGCGCACTAGTTTATTAAGAGCCTATTCACTCTAGCCTTGAAGACACTCAAATTGTAGTCCGACGGAAACACCGCCGCTGGCAAATTGTTCCAGTCCCTCGATGTACGCGGTATAAAGGAGGAGGCGAAACGCTTCGTCCGGATCGTAGTGGTGTTAACAACGTAAGGGTGGAAACCAGCCGTACGACGGGTCGTCCGCTGGTGGAACGGAGATGGGGGAATTAAATCATGCAATTCCCTCAGGTCTGTTGGGACACAGGCCTCCTCTCGATGAGAGGAAACAGGCCGTAATCTACCACGCTGACCCGCCCCCTAATCGGCGAACACATTTTTATCAAATGATTGCAACTAATTGGGATCGTTTGGACCGAACGGACCAATGGGCGGTCCGAACGATGCCAACTGATCCCAACTAGTCGCAATCATTTGACAAAAATGTGTTCGCCGATTAGGGAGCCGGTGCGGGCTGGCAGATGTCTTCGAAGGTTTCGACTCTTGGACATGCGTCCTCACGATGGTTTCCTTCACCATTTTAATAGCAGTAGTGATGAAATTATTTACACAAATACTTTTACCAATATACTTTTCCACAATCCAAAAGTTGTTTTAAAACAATTTCGAAAGTAGCTCACAAAGTTGACAAACAGCAAGAAAACTATTTTTATCCGAAGATAGAAATTAAAACGATTTACTGAATATACTTATAAATAACCAGTTAGACATTTTATTGAAAGTGCGTTGGGGTCAAGAATTTACTATAGAATTGATCAACTCTTCTTCCACAATTTAAAGCAAGGCATAATATACATATACAATATGTAAAGAGAACCCTGTCCGACCCATAAGAATAATAAAGGTTAGGTAAACACTTGACCAAATATAATATAAAATTTTACATAATCATCATAGTAACAATACCAATGAATCTTGAAATAATCCTTTTTTCCCATTCCAATTTCCCCGAAATTTGGTAATTTTTAAAAAAGTGACAACACCGGTATTATTATAAGCGAATAGCGATGCGGCCACGTCACAGGTGCCGTATGCCCTGCCCCCCGCCGCCCGCGGAAGGGGTTGCTTACCGCACATTTATTAAGTTACCTCTTTTTGCGAAATAATATTTATTTTTTTTAGGAGGAGTTTTTTTTTCAGTTTAGCCTGTCTTTGTGGGCATTAGTAGAATCAGTTATCGATACCTAACAATACCTTCACGGATCGGACAGGGTTTTCTTTACATATTGTATAGTATCATCTAGTAATAAAAATAAGTCATAGGTATATTTTTTAAGTTATGAAACTGGATATCAGAATAATAAACGGGATATAACAAAAATACTTTTTTTACTTTTCTTAGTCAGTAAAAAACGAATCATGTCTCAATTTTGTTGCTATTTTTCTAAGAGCAGGTAAATACCGGCTCTTAGAAAAATACTGCCATCTCCGTTACTTTCCAAAATTCAGAGTGTTAGCAAAAAGTTTGCATGATCGACCCGTTTTAATTCTAATCGTATAAAAACGGTGCCTCACTAAGCACTAGAAATAGCGGCTTACGTTATCACCGGCGTCCGCGAGGCATCTTTAGCACGTGTATATAAATGTTATCAGCACACATTGAGTGTTTAGTGTTTATAGACTACACGACACCCCACTGAATATTCAGTTCAGGGAGGTGAAGGAACAAGGGTGGGTTTAGTCAGTAAAAGTCTGACACGCCCTTCCACTTCGTGCAGAGCGGGAGAGGTCATTTGAAGATTTCTCAAGTAAGGATGGAGCAACTAAATATCAAATTATCTTATTGCCAGTCAACAAAATTTTTGGTGTACTTACAAACTATTGCCAAGTCATGCCGTATTCAAACACCATACAATACACAATAATAACACAATGTATTGTTCAATAAAAAAAAAACAATTGAATTCAGCTCATTGTGAAAAATTTGAATTAGCGGTCTCTTCGCGATAAGTTGAAGTCCTTCAAAATAGTGCTGACCGCTTCTTATCGCTACTGAAGAATGTTAATGATATACATATTTAAATACTAAAAGAATTTTAATGACATCACATGGCATCTGTCTGATAAATAATAATTGTTCGGCTTATTATTCGATTCGCACGAATTTTAACAGTCATTTTTTCTTTTTTATAGGGTCAATTTAACGCAAGTGCATTTTGTATTTAAGCAAAGATGATTTATAAGAATAAGTACCTACACGTTTTATGATGTTTAACTTTCTTTATCTATGCACTATTGGCCTTTGCCTAGGTACAATTTAAAATGTGAAATCACCAGAAATATGTAATAAGCAAAATACACATTTCTGGAGTTGTCAATTCATCCACGAAAAAACAAACTTCGTGCGTAGCGACTAACACGTCCATTGTTCTATGTAGAAGATATTTACAATGGTAGAGACAGAACCGTGGGAATTTTTGATACAACCGAAACACTACAGTCTTCTAAGGCCGCATTAGATACGCTAACAAGCCTGAAATATTCCTTTGGATTTGTTTGAATAGTATTGTAGTCGGTAAGCCGTTGGTCCAGGCTGCCGTTTGTAGATATAGTTTTGACAGGCGTTACAAGCAGTAAGCCTGGCAACCACTCTTAACAAGGGGTATCTTATTCCCCAGTAACTGAATAGTCAGGTTTGAAAGGCAGTCGCACTGTGTAAAATACGGGTATTAAGCTGGAACCTCATCATAGTTGAGAAAGACTAGGCCGATTAAGAGAAATGGCCAAAGACAAATTAAAAACTGGACAAAATCTAAAAGAAGAAACGACCTTATTAGGTTAAAAAACGTGAAGCTTTTCAGTATGTCATATAATCTATCACATATTAAACTTCAACTTGGGATCTGTTTCTTCAGCATATAGAGGGCCACTGCTGGACAAAGGCCTCCCCCAAGGCTTTCATTGCTTTGGGGGGTTTGCTACAATTCCCACGCTTCGCAGGCATGTTGGTGATCGCAGTAATTTGATATTCCACAGGAGAAGCGCTGCTGCCCGCTTTCCTGGTGAGAGTTCCCTTAGTCACCTCTTATGACACCCACCACGGGAGGATATGGGTTGTAACTATTCTAAGCCCGGTACTACACGGGAGGAGTGCAAATTGGTATGCTCCTGTTTAAACAATAGCATGTGCAAATAATTTACAAAGGGATACTGCAATGCGTTCAAACTCAATTATCGCGCACAGTATGTAGCAACGTCATACAGTATTTACAGTAAAATCATAATTTAGCAACGAACCATCGGCGCAAAGGCAGTCAGTAGTGTAATCAAACGCATTAAAGTCACGTCTCCAACAGCGACGTAGAAAGCCTGACAAACAATAGTTGACAAACGTAATAACTCGAAATAACTGGCATTAGCAGGCGCAAATAAATAGAATAAATATTACACGGATACACGAATGTAGAAATGTTTACGGTGATAACAACGCTTATTGAAAAGGGAAAACGGCACAGAATATACATGATCCAATGAAAGGAATAGTGGTCAATAAACTGTGATTGGACATAGGCAATGTTCGGGCAGAATTGCTTCAATTTTGTATTCATATGACTGTGACGATGTCTAGCAATAGAATCGAATATATAACTTTTATTTCCAACAGGACCAGTAGCAATTTTATTTAATTTGTAGTGTTGGTAGGTTACAAACACAGATAAAGGATTATAAATTCAGAGTAGAGCTGTATCCATCTCAGCAACATCGGGGAATAAACCACCCAACAAAATTTTGTACTTTCAGATGGTAGATACTGTACATACATATAAATATTAAGGAAAATAAAGGGTCAACCTAAATAAAAAATGACTGAGATCTAAAGATAAACATAAAGGTTTTATTGTAGAAGTATTGCATGCATGTGTCAATGACGTAGATACTGCAGAGCGCTAACCAACAGCTGAGGTCAACAACATTTGGGTAATTGTCAGATAGGTTCTATTTTGTGAATGCGTCGATAACAAACGAAGAGGCGTGGGTTTGGAATTTAGAACTAATACGTTCCAACAGATTATTAAAACGTGTTTAAACTTTTGAAGGCAATATAGTTGGCGTGTTGTGCGAGGTGATTGTGTGACTGATTTCAACTCTATGTAAGCGCTAATTAAGTTTGCCGAAGATAAACCATAACAGAAGCAATTTATTCATAAGCTATCACTTAAGGCGGATGCAGCATAATTTGTTACAATAATACACAGTTTATCAAAGCCACGCTAACAACTAACAAAGCACTGATTGTCAATATTCCACGAAATCTCTACAAAACGGACGTTACGCATGCCTTGTTAATAACATGGAAAGTGGCATAGAAATGTTCCCAGACTCGTTAGAATTAAATGTTATCTCATTCTGGATAATATAGCGAAAACAATGAACATACGAGACTTATGCAATGAGCTCGTAATATCTGAGAACTGGGGACAAAGATGTATGGACTGATTAACTGCTAATAAAATAATAGTTATGTGGTAAAAATAGTGAAGTCATGCAGTTTTCTTAGATTATGTCCGTCTTTATAAAGACAGCGGATGATATGATGATCGTACTTTCTAATTAAATAAATGCTTTCGAGATTAAACGTTTTTAGAAATGACCCCGTCATTTTTTTTTTATAAATTACAATCTAGTGTTTGGCTGCAATCCCGCCTGATGGTAAGCAGTGATGCAATCGTTGATGGTAAAGCGCGCTAGTTTATTAAGAGCCTATTCACTCTAGCCTTGGAGACTTTTAAATTTGTTTTGTATCCCACGCTCTGTCAGGCTAGATAGTGGAGATGCAGTTACTTCGGTATTTGAAGACGAGGCACCAATAACATTCACAAAAGTAATAGTAAAAGGTATTAATTATTTCTTGACTTCCTACCATTAAACGTTTCATAATAATAATTACACATTATCATCTCACGATATCGCTAGTGATTGGAATGTAAGATATAGGTACTTATACTCTATCGCAGGCAGTAAATAGGTTCATAAACTGGAAATTATTTCACATATAAAATGTATATAAAATTTATGACCCTTACACAACAAGATCAAGTGGTAAGCCAAATACGGAAATAGTCAATAAAAAAGATACAAGAAGGTGCTGATTCCATCAATAAATGATTGATTGAAGTCGAAGCAAGAAATTGTAAATGATAATAGAACAACATACCGGGTGTATTGGAAAGCAAAGAAAGTGAACTTGCTCTGAAAGCGGTCTGTGATTGAGGAGTTCAGATAAGTTATCGTCCATAGGCTCTGAGAGCTAAAGACCTCTGTATCAGATTACACGTCTGTGCAAGTAAAACAAATAGGGATGATTGAGAAAATACAAGTCTACTGGCTCGAGCTAGGCTTCGCCTGCGTAGAGTTCACCTAACCTTAATGACTCCAAAGAAAAATAATTTAAACACTTATTCAATACGCTAAATTATACCAGTTATATAAATATATCTAATGACATTGAATGTTTCAAAGTAATGGGAATCAATATTATAAGAACATTTGCTAAATTATAATATTAACAGCAAATGAAAGTTAGTGAAAATGAGAGACAAGACTTTGGAAACGACATCGACACCTAGAATAAAAAAGTTAATGTCAATCAATGCTGTGAAAGCAATAATATCAGATTCCATTGAGTTAATAAAAAGTAAAACAATTGCGTCACAATTGATTCCTTGTACTTGAGAAGCAGAACTACTACCAGTTATATGTTATCTGTAGGATCTTGACTCCGCTAAGTTACGTTTATTGTTAAACAAACACGAGTAATACTTTCCGGAATTTGGTACCGCGAATACAGGAAGCTAATAAAATTTGAGAAGACTCTAAAAGATCTGGAACATTGATTAGAGACTGAGAACAACATTCGATATACAAAAAAGTGTTACGAAGACTCCATTCATATCTATAGCCAAAATCGAAGACAGCGTCCATGAATTTCATCCAAACCCTCCTTTTTTTGTTGGGATGAAAATCATCAAATGACTTCTCCCGCTCTGGACGGAGCGGAAGGGCGTGTCAGACTTTTACTGACTAAAACCCACCCGTGTTTCTTCACTTGTCTGTGCGACGGCCAGTGGTGACACTCTGTCGTTTCCTCCCGCCTTATACGGAACAGGAACCTCCCGAAACAACCGTGTCCGGTGAGGACCTGCGTCAGGCGGAAGGTGAGGGCGCCGTGGCACCTCTCTAGCCACTCCTCAAAGAGGGGACTTACCGCCGCTATTGTGGCGTGCCCAAAACCCCTTAAAACGAAATCAAACTATAATTCCAGATTTAATCTTTGAGTCAGTATTTGTATTTCGAACTTCATTGAGGTTAAGTCAAAGTTCTTAATACAAAAGTGACAACTTAGTACCGAACTAAATTGTCATTTTTAAATTAAGAACTGAATTTCTGTAATAGTTAGGTGCATAATTTAATAACCATTTAGGTGGTTTAAACCTGATGTAAATAAAATCCATGTTTTGTAATTAGGGAGGTCAAGTCCACGAGGTAAACAATATTTTGCCTTCTCCGACGCCCAAACGACAATTCCGCGAATAAAATAAATTTGCTCACACAAGAATTCGAAAAGACGTTAATTAAAGATGGTTACCCAACAATGTAGTTTGACCAGTTCACAAAAATATCATCGGAAAGAACTTGTTCGTCATACGACAAACTGCACTCAACTAATCCAATATTGATGTAAAAATTATGTAAATGTAATAAATCTGCATGTTGATTTCGTTGTGAATCAAGTTAGGTTTTCTCGGTGGTAGGTCACAACATCAACCGCCGGCATAAGTTACCACCCACCAGACAAAGACATGCCGCCAAGCGATTCGTCGTGTTCCGGCATGATGTCTGGTGAAGCCGTTCGGAGGACGGGTCTGAGCAGTTGTGTTGCGATGTGTGCCGGGTGCGATGCGCCAGATGGTGTTGTGTCGGGAGTTTGTTCATGGAGGGTAGCGGGATCCGAAGCACGGTTCTCCGCTGGCCGACCGCAGGTAGTTGGGGGCCCAAGTAGTGTGCCAGCCACATACGAAAGGCTGCCCCGCCAACTGCGAAAAATCCCAGGGTGGCCCCATCGTGCCGGTTGGCGACCGGACGAGAGGACCCGATGGCGATCCCTGGGGGGGTTCGGGCGTCCCCGCAGTCTCCAGAACAATCTCCCTCTGGCCCAGCATTGTTGGTCGTATTGTTGGGTTTATCATTGCATCACCTCACTCAACTGCCGTCTTCCTTCCTATTCACTCAGTATATAAACTTATATGAAAAGTTACAAAAGGAAAAGTAGGTGTGCACAGCGGGCGCACGTCCTCTCGTTCATAGTGCACCTCTCAAACATCCGAGGTTTGCACTCCAATATCGATGCAGTCCATTACCACCTTGAGACTGAAAAGCCCCACCTACTTTTCTTGACGGAGACCCAGATCAGATGTCCGACTGACGCGGCGTACCTCGGCTACCCGGGATACTCTTTGGAGCATCATTTCCTGCAGCGTGCCGGGGTCTGTGTGTATGTCCGCAATGACATCTGTTGCCGGCGCCTCCGTCACCTCGAAGACCCTCACTTCTCGTCCCTATGGCTGTTGGTTGACACTGGTGTGGACAAAATTGTTTACACCTGTGTCTACCGATCGCACAGCGGTGATCAGGAGACAACTCGTTTATTTGACCACCTCAGTGAGGCTGCTGACAATGCGCTGCATCGGCACCCTGACGCTCAGTTCGTCGCTCTGGGGGACTTCAACGCCTGCCACCAGGACTGGCTCTTCCCATACCAGAGGACCGACCACGCTGGGAGAGAAGCGCGAAACTTCGCGCTTACTATGGGCCTTTCCCAGCTGGTAGAGCAAGCGACTAGGGTGCCTGATGTAGTTGGGCATACTGCCAACTGTTTGGACCTTCTGCTGACCACTGATCCGGACAGATGTGTTGTAACAGTTTCCTCACCGTTGGGAACTTCAGACCACTGTCTGGTGAAGTCTGTAACGTCCTTCTCCCCACCAGATCACGACTCTCGTGGTGAACGGCGAATGTGGCGATACAGGTCAGCGGATTGGGATGAGATGCGCCACTTCTTTGCGTCTTATCCTTGGCAGCAGGTCTGCTTCTCCTCTGACAATCCTTCGAGCTGTGCGGACGCTATAACCGATGTGGTGCGTCAAGCTATGGAGTATTTTATCCCATTCAATGACGTGCCCGTCGGTGGCTCGGCTCGCCCATGGTTCAATGCCGATTGTGTCCAAGCTGAACAGCGTAAGCACACGGCATTTCTCGCCTGGGTTGACGCTCGTGACCGCGGAGCTCCGGATCTAAGCTCAAAGAAGAGAGCCTTTAACCGTGCTGCCAAGTCCTACAAGAAGGCGCTCAAGAAGGCTCGCTTCGACCGCATTACCCATATTGGCAACAAGTTATCTGCGCAGCCATCCGGTAGCAGATCTTTTTGGTCCCTTGCCAAATCGGTTGAAGCGAACTTCTGTCGGCCCTCACTGCCTCCGCTGGTTAGGCCTGATGGAACACTGGCTCATACGGCGAGAGAGAAAGCAGGTCTCTTTGCATCTCTCTTTGCCCTTAATTCGCGTCTTGATACTGGCAGTGCTACTCCACCTAATTTACCTCACTGCGGAGCTTCAATGCCTGAGGTTCGCATTAGAAACAAGGAGGTTCTGAGAGTACTGTGTCGTCTGGACGTGAATAAGGCTAGTGGTCCGGATGGTATACCAGCGATTGTTCTTAAAGCATGTGCGCCCGAGTTGTCTCCTGTATTGACGCGCTTGTATCGCCTCTCATTTAGGACTGGTATAGTGCCCAAGTCCTGGAAGCTTGCTAACGTGCAGCCTGTGCCCAAGAAGGGTAGTCGTGCCGATCCTGCCAACTATCGGCCGATTTCGATCACCTCCATTCTTTGCAAAATTATGGAGCGTGTATTGAACTCGCGCCTCTTGGCATACCTGGAAGGTAACGATCTCCTCAGTGACCGACAGTACGGGTTTCGCCGCAATCGGTCAACTGGGGACCTACTAGTGTATGCCACTCACTTGTGGGGCGAGGCCCTCGAGAAGAATGGGGAAGCGATTGCTGTCTCCCTTGATGTCTCGAAGGCCTTCGACCGGGTTTGGCACGCTGGCCTTTTGAGTAAGCTTCCAGCGTACGGCATTTCCCCTAGCCTGACTGGCTGGGTAAAAGACTTCCTGACTGAACGGTCCCTCCGAGTTGTTGTCGACGGATGCTCTTCTGAGCCCATGTCAACTAATGCCGGTGTTCCTCAGGGGTCTGTTCTCTCTGCAACTCTGTTTCTGCTGCATATTAACGATCTGCTGATGCCTGGTATCTATGGGTATGCAGATGACAGCACAGTTGTAGAGAGATACCTGCCGGATGCTCGGGCTAGTAGGGAATCAATCCGGTCCGAAAGAGAGGCCATGGTTGAGCGAACGAGTGTTGCACTGCAGGCAGTCTCCGAATGGGGCAATGCCAATCTTGTAGCATTCAATGCCGCCAAAACACAGGCGTGTCTTTTCACCGCCAAAAGGAGCCCGTTCACCTTGGCCCCTACTTTTCGGAATGTGTCCTTGGAGTGTTCCAACCGCCTTCAGCTTTTGGGAGTTGAGATTTCCTCGAACCTTAACTTTGGGCGGTTCATTGAGTCCAAGGCCAAGGTGGCTGCCAGGAAACTTGGCGTTATCGCAAAGGTCCGGCAGTACTTCACACCTGGGCAGCTTCTAATGTTATACAAAGCACAGATCCGTTCGTGTGTGGAGTACTGCAGCCACATTTGGGCTGGTGCTGCCAAGTGTCACCTGGCCACTTTGGATTCAGTGGAGAGACGTGCAAAGAGGCTGATTGGTGACCCTGATCTAACTCGAGTTGGTCTCCAAAGCCTAGAGCACAGGCGTAGAGTAGCCAGCCTTTCGGTGTTCTATAGGATGCATTTCGGGGAGTGTGCGAGGGAATTGCATGATTTAATTCCCCCATCTCCGTTCCACCAGCGGACGACCCGTCGTACGGCTGGTTTCCACCCTTACGTTGTTAACACCACTACGATCCGGACGAAGCGCTTCGCCTCCTCCTTTATACCGCGTACATCGAGGGACTGGAACAGTTTGCCCGCGGCGGTGTTTCCGTCGGACTACAATTTGAGTGTCTTCAAGGCTAGAGTGAATAGGCTCTTAATAAACTAGTGCGCTTTACCATCAACGATTGCGTCACTGCTTACCATCAGGCAGGATTGCGGTCAAGCGCTGGTTTATAATTTGTAAAAAAAAAAAAAAAAGTCATGTCAGAGAAGTTCAATTTTTGTTCATTAAAAGAGACTCGTCTAGTCTCTCAGTTGGCGCTACATGCTAGGCTCCACAAAGTTCTTTTTTCATGCTTTTTATTAGCTTCACTTGTATGTTTGCGTGTTTGCTTGGTTGCTTGTTTGTTTGTTTGTCCGTCTCTAACTCTTTGGACTACGGGTGAGCGGCTCATTACTGTAAAATGTCCCACCGTTTTAAATACGTTCGTACGTTCGTTTTTTTTTTTTAAAGAATATCGAACTAAAAAGTTGAAAATAAATATAGTTTAAAAAACTAAAAAAACATGCTTTTAAAAAATATCAAACTAAAAAGTTAAAAGTAATTGTAAAAAAAGCGCGAGGCGCTTAATATACAAAAATTATGACACAAAGCACCTCACGCTTTTTTTACAATTATTCTTAGCTTTTTAGGTTGATATTTTTTAAAAGCATGTTTTTAGTTCTTTAAACTATATTTTTCTTCTCGTGAATGTTACATATAAAGGAGATGTTTCATTTTGGGCCACCACCATGTACGCTATATAGATAAAAAGGAAAAAAAATTAAAGATTTTCAAAAAAATACTATTAAATTAATTTGAATAGAAATACAAGTATACATAATTATTTACTTGAAACGTTTTTTAGTGAGATAACCCTTTATTAAGGTAGGCCATGACACTTTTTATGACGTTTGATTGGCGACTTTGACAGTTCTATTTTCCCGTTGTGTTCGTGTCGAGTGTTGATTTGAGTTCATTGTGTTTATTTAATGGGCGGTATGTTCGGAATTCATGTTTTGTTTTTTTTCGCAATCATATGGTAGATAATATAGATACGATAGCCTTAGATCATCCTTAGATTCATGACACGTCAATCAAATGTCCCTGTCAAAATCTTATTTCGCTTATTGCTGACCACCATATTTATTAGTAGTTGTGTTGCACTCCTTGGCCGAGTTAAATTGAATCTGTATAAAAACTAAGGCAAAATATAGGAAATTAACATAAAAACAGTTAACTATAGCGTAACTATACCTAGCATTAAGTGTACAATGTGCTGGTCCAGACTCCATACATTTCTGAAATATCTCTTTTGACAACTTCAGTTTTTAAACAAAAGGTGCACTAAATGCACAAGCTCTATGACAAATGGCAGGAGATATTACGTATTCCTTCAATACGTAGATCATGTTTAACATCAATATTATGATTCACTCAGTAGCGGGAACGCTTCTGCGGTCGAGATCCTTTATTTTTGCGTGCGGCATGGTACCAGCTGGCACGAAACGTATTTACATAGTATACAATGTCTGTTTTTATTAAAGACTGTCTTTCTTTTATTACTCTTACAATCAATTGGAAGATATGTTAGGGGTTTATATGTCCATTCGAACATGCGTATAGCCGCTTCCGTGGTGTGATGATGTAGACTTTGGTTAATTTAACAGGTCACTCTGCGACGGTTGCGGTTGGTCAAAATTTGTTAATGGCTCATTTGGAAGGAAGAAGGCAGCTTGAAGACAAGGTTTGCTTTTCTTAGGTGGCGAGTATGAAATAAATAACCTTTCATTTTAAGTTCTATCTATTAGACCGGACGGACTTGCAACAGCTAAAGAAATTGTAGTTTTCATTAATAGTTACAAACATGTTTTAGAGGGGTTTGATCTTAACAAGAAATATTTTAATGGAGCTGGAAAATCTAGGCATCATAAACTTTGTACTCAGCTTGATAACAAATATCAAAATGACTAACTTGACTCCCTCTGACAACGTGATAGACAAGTAAACAATTGACGACAATGAGACGTATGATCTATGTTTAGTTTTTTTAAACGAGCCAGCTACAGGGAGCCCTTTTAATGCGCTGAACTTAATACAACAAAAAGGATAATATATAAACAAGGACCTCCATTCGTCGTCAGGCCACATACTTCGTATAACGTTTTGGATTCCGTCGTCAGGGTAGTAACGTGTAAAATAAACTAATATCATCATCATCATCTCAGCGTTTATCCCGGTTGCATCCGCGGCTTTCGCGTTGGAGCCCGGGGTCCGCTTTCTTACTTAATTTCCTCCATTTCGCGCGATCTTTAGCATCCTGTGGTGTAAGATTGTTGGCACGCATGTCATCTCTTACAACGTCAAGCCAACACTTCTTTGGTCTACCCCGCTTGCACCGGCCCGGCGGAGGCGCCATGGCAAGACATTTGTGACCCACGTAACATACCGGTTTTCGTAAGACGTGACCGTACCAACGTAGGCGACCCTCCTGCAGTTTGTCCGCTATGTCACGGACATGAAGACTGCCACGGATGCGGGAGTTCCTGATGCGGTCCTTCCGCGTAACTCCACACATCCACCGCAGCATATTCATCTCCGTGACACGCAGCTCCTGCTTGTGTCGCTCAAGCACAGGCCACGCCTCACTGCCATAGAGGAGAACAGGTCTAATGATGGTCTTATAGACCTGCCCCTTAAGCTTAACCGGCATTTTGGGGTCACAAATGACACCCGTCACCTCACGCCATTTTGCCCAAGCTGCGGAAATACGTGCCCTGACGTCGCAATCAATGTCGCCGGACGCGTGGAGTACAGACCCCAAGTATTTAAACTGGTCTGTGCACTCGACCTTGTCACCGCCTATGCGCACAGACATGGGGTCTGTCGTGTTGCTAGCCATATACACGGTCTTCGCCACATTGAGTTTCAGACCTCCGTTCTCGAGTGAATCCTTCCACACGTTCACACGCCGCACCAACCGATCCCTGTCCGCGTCCGCCAGCGCGATATCGTCAGCATACATAAGCAACCAAGGAGGTTGCTCATGTGAATCCCTGATGCTATTCGACAAAACGTCTAATATCACGCTGAACAGAAACGGACTAAGGACGGAACCTTGGTGGACTCCGACGGTGACGGGGAAGGGTTTAGTGTCACCAACAGCGGTCCTAACAACGGAATCGGAATTGAGGTACATATCTCGAATTATGTCAACATAGGCTTCTGGTACCCCTTTGGACCTCAGTGCCCACCAGATCACCCCTCGAGGGACACAGTCGAAGGCCTTCTGCATATCAAGAAACAGCATATGCAGAGGCGTGTTCTTCGATCTGTATCTCTCCATGGCGATCCTTAGTGCAAAGATAGGATCCATGGTTCCGTACCCCATATTGACACTCCGAGACAGCACACTCCTGTCGGATCCGGGAGTCTATAATCCTCTCAAAGATCTTCATGGTGTGGGACATGACCTTTATACCGCGATAGTTGCCACACTCCTGAACCGAGCCCTTGCCTTTGAAGACTGGAGTAATAATACTCAGCCTCCATTGGCTCGGGATTTTTCCGGTCAGGAGCACGCGGTTCAGAAAGCTAGTTAGCATGCCCACACCGCGAGGACCCATCGCCTTCCAGGCCTCAATGGGGACTCCATCAGCTCCGACAGCTTTCCGATTCGCCATGCGACGAAGAGCCGTATGGACTTAATCAGGCGTTATCGGGGGCACTAATCCAAGATTTGGAGGGAGTTCCGGTGTCTGCACCCCTTGGTGCTGCTTATTCAGCAGCTCGTGGAAGTACGAGCGCCATCTCTCCTTCACCGCCAGGTCTTCGCATAGCAGGTTGCCAGCAGGGTCTTTTACACAGCGGCACTTGGATATATCCTGTGCCGCTTTAACCCTAGAACGTGCCAACTTGTAAATGAGCTTTTGCCCCTCAGACGATTCCAACTTCTCGTAGAGCGGTTGCAAGTGGTCTCGTCTGGCTCTGGCTACAGCTCTCTTAGTGGCACGCTTGGCAACTTTGTATGCGTCGCGATCTTCAGGGGATCCGGTCGCTTGCCACGTTTTGAAGAGGGCTTTCTTCACCTTAGTCTCCCTCTGGACTGTGTCGTTCCACCACCAGGTCTCCTTGTCACGTTTGCGGCCGCCCTTGGAGACGCCGAGCACTACCCGCGCCGCCCCAGCAATAGCTGCCTGGATCCTGTTCCAGTGTTCTTGAACAGGCTCCCCATCGGTACCGGCGCACTTGTCACCAATAACCGACGCGAAATCCTGGGACCTGTTTTTATCCAGCAGCCACCACCGGATCTGGCGCGGGCAGTGCTCAACACGTCTGCGTTGAGCCTTTACGCAGAGATCCATGACAAGGAGACAGTGTTGTGCAGTGAGACTCTCACCGGGTATGACTTTGCAGTTGGCTACTTTGCCGATGTGGTGCCTCCTAGTTAGTAGAAAGTCGATCTGGGTAGCACTTCGTCCGCTCCGGTAGGTGACAAGGTGCTCCGGTTTCTTTTTGAAGTAGGTGTTCACGATTGCAAGGTCAGCGGCCGCACAAGTTCGGAGAATGTTGTCCCCTTCCGCGTTGCGGCTACCATACCCATAGCCACCGTGAACACGCTCAAACCCGTCACACTTCTCTCCCACATGACCGTTCAAATCACCACCCAGAACGACTCCCTGGGATAACGGGATCCCGCGAAGTAATCCTTCGAGCTGGCTCCAGAACAACGTCCTTTCGGCGTCACCGCACCCGGCCTGCGGAGCGTAGGCACTTATCAAGTGGGTTATTACCCCATTGACAAGCACCCGCACCGAGATTAGCCGATCACTGATGCGATTCACCTCCAAGACGTCATCCTGGAGCTCGTCAGACAACACCACGGCGACCCCATTCCTCCCACTAGGTGCACCCGTGTAGATCAGCTTGTAGCCATTCCCAATAAGCCGGGATCTGCTGCCTTTCCACCGAGTCTCCTGCAGGAACGCCACGGCCACCCTCCGCCTATGGAGAGTCTCGGCCAGTTCTCTCGCGCGTCCAGTTAGCGTGCCAACGTTCCACGATGCGAAACGGATTTTCTTGCTTTGGGCTCGCTTCTTCAGCCGTGTCCGCCTCTGACACGGTAGCCCTAGCCCACAGGTCACAGGAGTCGGGCGAGGCTCCTGCGTGCCGTTTTGCGGCGGCGCCCTAGCCGTGACTTGTGCTCTTATATTTCTGTCCATTGTCGATTGGCTTATTTGGCTAATTATAAGTGCGACTGCCGTCTGACCACTAAACCCCGAAGGGAAAGCCGGCGTCAGCGCCCCGTTCGTTAGTCAGCAGGTGCACCGTCTGGCAGGTGGGGTTGACTTGGGTCCCAAAGATGGTGGTGGGACCCCAGAGCACCCAAAGTAAAATAAACTAATATGTACTCGCTTATTAAGACATACGCTTGTACAGAAAAGCGTTTAATCAGAGTATACGTATCGATTCTTAAGGATTCGTTATTTATAATTATATGAAACAACCTGGAAGTGTACAACCATAAAGAAGACGTGACAGAAATGTCCTTGAATATAGATTTTATCAAGTCAAAAACATGTCTGAGCTAATAACACCGAATACAGCAAATTGGGTTTAATCATTGGGTGACTTCATTGTGGACAAACGGACACAGAATGTAGATAAGACGAAGATAACGGGTTTTCCAAAACTCCAAGTGAGAAATTGTAAATCGCAGTCAAACAACTGGTATATTACAGGTTTTAAGGAGCAAACAATTGTTATGCAAGAACTTTCACTAACCACCCCTGTGCAAACCTCTCTACGCCTTTTACTTGTCAAACAGCATCTGAGAAAAAAACGAAAGTGCTCGCTTGATAGCAATGTTATGCTGGAAAGGCGATAATTAATACTAGTAATTCATGCTAAGTTAGATCACGTACAAGCATGTCATTCGCTGTTTGTACGACGTTTGACGAATCACAATCAATAGTTTAAAATAAGAATGTCCTTGCGCAGGAGTCGAAAGCTATGTTCGAGTACATTTTGCAAGACAATGATCGTAACGGACGATGTCCTGCGCATACCTTATTTGTGTTTGTTCTTTGATGTGTTTAGTTTTATGGTGTTATTGTGCCAACTGTTACGTGGTAACTGTCTTTTGTCACAAACTTAAATTCGTTTTGTGTGTCGAGTTACATTTCATTATGTGCGGCAAGTTTTTTGTACCTACGTGACAGGTGGAAATAGTTATATTATTAATAAATGTATGTTACTGCGAACTTTGCGCTTGACATGACTCTGATATAACTTATGTGGTCAACGAACTCGTTCAGAATACACCAGGAAAAAAGGTTAAGGCACTGGCAAATGGAAATGTGTATTTTTGGAGGTATCTAAGCGAATTTTCATACAAAATCGTTTTCTTTATAGCCTACATTTTTCTTGCACGTTAGGAAATTTTCTTGCTCATTCAAATCAATCGTTTTGTCTGAAGCCATTTACATCATATTTTCAACAAGTAAACATGCCGTAGACTGTGTAAGCATTGCATGTATCTGTGCCTAAGGACAATCGAGACATGCCACAGTGATGAGCACAGCATTCACCTACTTACGTTTATAGCGTCCATAATATCCAACTTAACACCATTGCAGTTTAAAGATCGAATTGTTGCAATGCCATAACTGAAGCTTGTGATATGTTATTATATAAGTTATGTAAACTGTGCGATTTTCTGTCTGATATAGAGTCTAAAAGTGCCTAACATTGAGAATATTTAACGGCCTTTTTCTGCTTTCACTAACGCCCAATGAGAGAATTTAATTAATCAGTCAAATAAGTCTTGGTCCTATGATTTAATACGTAAGTTTTTATTCATATCTTCAGAATGTTTAATTTGCAAATCTAAATTCATCACCGCATTTACACCATTACTAACAAGCTGGAATTCAACGGTACAGTTATAAACTTTACGCCGAAACTAATTTCAGTCAAATGAGGGTAACTGAAGAGAATCGATTAAGCAGATAAAGCATAAAAGAGAACAAACCACAGTGCTTGAACCCACAAAACGTTATTGTAACTAAATCTAGTCAAATTGGTCCAGTCGGCGTGTTATTTGAAAAAAAAAAATACTGGTCAAATAAAAACCAGCAAAAAGATTATCATCCCGCTGACTATCATTTTCATCAGGCTGGTTCTACCTTGGAAGACGACAATAGAATAAGCTTTTGCCTTCATTGATAAGCGGTCCTAAGCCGTGTTTAAATTCCTAAAATTGCTAGACGTGGGTTAGTAATCACCAAAGACAGAATAGAATACTCTTTATTATGTAAACCATATAGATTACAAATATAAATATAAAGATTTTACAGAGGGTGACACAATGGGCGGTCTTATCGCTAAAAGCGATCTTTTGCAGACAACTTTTGGATGGAATACTAAGGGGAAGGAGAAGATACTCGATAACAATAAAATCAGGCTGTGAATCACTTCTCTGTTAATCTTTATCACAACCATGTGATTGTTCACTGCTTCCTTCCACTAATGAAACAATTAAAATCCAATGACTTTCTTTTCCATATAATAGGACTCTTTGTGAGGTAAACTCTATTCTAAAGAAAGGTAATTTCAAAAGAAACAAAGTTCTACTTTATTTCAGAGAAAATTAAGTTGCTTTTGGAGTGACTGGCACAGTTGAAAAAGTTTTAAAAATTGTTTGAAATTATAGCGTAACCTGAACTTTATTATTATGTACGAGTTAGTTATTTTTGGAGATTTTTTTAATTTTTGGCAATTAAGTTTTGATTGCAGATTTTTATCATATTTTTTAAAATACATTTTATGTAATCCTACGCAGAAATTAGCCGTACTTTCTACAGGTTGCGCAACAAAATTTCGAAGTTAGTTTAAATAAAATTGGTCTTATACATATGTTTGCGAATGGTCTCTCTGCAACTCTGTTTCTGCTGCATATTAACGATTTGCTGATTCCCAGTATCTATGGGTATGCAGATGACAGCACAGTTGTGGAGAGATACCTGCCGGATGCTCGGGCTAGCAGGGAATCAATCCGGTCCGAAAGAGAGGCTATGGTAGAGCGTAGAACGAATGTTGCACTACAGGCAGTCTCCGAATGGGGCAATGCCAATCTTGTAGAATTCAATGCCGCCAAAACACAGACGTGTCTTTACACCGCCAAAAGGAGCCCGTTCACCTTCTTATGTTCACCTCCTACTTTTCGAAAAGTATCCTTGGAGTGTACCGACCGCCTTCAGCTTTTGAGAGTTGAGATTTCCTCGAACCTGAACTTTGGGCGGTTCATTGAGTCCAAGGCGGCTGCCAGGAAACTTGGCGTTATCGCAAAGGTCCGGCGGTACTTCACACCTGGGCAGCTTCTAATGATGTACAAAGCACAGGTCCGTTCGTGTGTGGAGTACTGCAGCCACATTTCGGCTGGTGCTGCTAAGTATCACCTGGCCACTTTGGATTCAGTGGAGAGGCGGGCGAAGAGGCTGAGACGGTCTCCAAAGCCTAGAGCATAGGCGTAGAGTTGCCAGCCTTTCGGTCTTCTATAGGATGCATTTTGGGGAGTGTGCGAGGGAATTGCATGATTTAATTTCCCCATCTCCGTTCCACCATCGGACGACCCGTCGTACGGCGAGTTCCCTCCCTTACGTTGTTAACACCACTACGATCCGGAAGAAGCGTTTCGCCTCCTCCTTTATACCATGTACATCGAGGGACTAGAACAACTTGCCGGCGGCAGTGTTTCCGTCGGACTACAATTTGAGTGTCTTCAAGGCTAGAGTGAATAGGCTCTTAATTAACTAGTGCGCTTTACCACCAACGATTGCGTTACTGCTTACCATCATGCGGGATTGCGGTCAAGCGCTAGTTTATAATTTTATAAATTAAAAAAAGAAATAAGCTATACGTCTTAGTTACTCTTTATCAGTTATAGTCTGACATCTGTCAGATTTGAAGAAAGAAGTAAGTAGCAAAGTTCCGCGCTCAATAAGTTCAGACGACAGCAGGTCAAGCTGTTTTTAACGCTATAAATTAGTGCTTGACCGCGATTCCGCCTGATGGTAAAAAGTGATGGAACCGTTGATGATAAAGCGCACTAGTTTATTAAGAACCTATTCACTCTACCACCCGAAACTGTCAACTATTCTAAAAGAACCTTGAGCCATTAGCGATGAATGTGAAAATTTATTAAAGATATTTGATATTTGTATTATAGTAAGTATCTTAATGAGCTGTCGCCTATACAAATATATATCTAAAATAATTTCCGAACCTATAATTTGGCAAATTTAAATTATTTAAATGTGGCATTTAATCTACGTCTTTCTCAATTAACACATACGATAAACACGTTTGTGGCCGTTGAGGCCCAGTATTCTACTCTATATCTCTACTGAGTCTAAAACACACTTTATGGCTTCAGTACATACCTACTACAATAGCTAGAATAATGATGAATTGAGTCCAAATACATTGCCCATAGTCTGGCCAGCAAATTTTGGCCGAACACTAAATGCTGGCCACCCCACCAGGTGGTGGTTGTGGGCAAGTATATTCTAGTTATGTAACATATTATGGTATGTGCAGTGTTCTTATCTACTAAGAATATCATCTGCTATCTTAATCATACCTCGACTAAATACTAGGTAAGAACTAGATTGACACGATTGACGCAGTGGCTGAGCGATCGAATGGTGCGCTGCGTGTTGCGGGTTCGATTCTCGCATGGAGCAAATATTTGTATGACTTACAATTACTTGACCCGGGTTTGGCTGCTTGTGTATGTAACTTTATATGTTTATAAATGTACGCACGATCCAGGAGCAATGGGGACGTTTCCTGGGTAAAAAAAAAATGATTCTATTTAGTCCGTCATTCAGATAATAGAAAAATATTGGATACGTATATTTTGTTTTATCAAATCAATAAAAATAGATAAATATAAAAGGCATCAACGATTAGGAGTGGTGGCTGGTGACGTCACTCCTTGCTAAAAAGCGTGCTGTGACGTCACACGAGTTTTCAACGCACTGTGTCGTCATCATTTTTTGTTTATATGAAAAAAGAAAAAATACTTGTCTAGTATTTTTTGGTAAATTTGACTAACGGACTAATTAGTTTTTTTTAGTCAACTACCCTATATCTAGTGTGGGGCAACGTTTAAAAAAAAAACATATTTTAGCCAGCAACCTGCTTCCCTGCAAGAACTGTCCAAATCTGCATTTAAGCATGTTCTAACTTCAAATAATCAGATAATGAATTTTTAAGCTCGTTAAGAAGGTCAAGGCAGAAATTATTAGATGCCAAATTCGGTAATATCTCGCCTCGTCATCAATGTCACGTTTGCGAAACAAATAGTCAACGGTTCCGTCCACTTGTTTTATAACAATCGGTAACTTGAGACTAGTTCTTTAGTTTCCATTTTGTACGCAGAATATTTTAGCAAAATAATGTTATGCCTGCACAACATAAATGTCGCTTACCGCTAGCATTCCTGAGATATGGCAAGACAACAGAATTATAATTCTATGTAGGTACATAGTTAGACCATACTTGAGACTGGGTGTTTTCCTTGAAAATTATTGAATCTCAATGTCAATATAAGATTATAACATCGACATATACTGATGGACATGCCGTATGCGAATAATCTGCATTAATGTTTTAGTTTGAAAAGATTGAGAGAGATGGCCTATGTTTTCGGTCTAGCACTATCTCTTTCCTCATAGATGATTTTGAGAGAGATAAAGATAGACCGAAACTTCGTTTCCTCGCTTTCTTTCGGAGTGCCACAAGTATCATCTCTGAGGCATGTCCATTAGTATAAATGTCGATGGATTATAACATGGTTGGTTAAAGTTGTTTTGTTTTTCTATAGGGGTACTTACGTGGCGTTCATTCATCATGCTATGGTGGTTATGATTTTTTTATGAGTTAAACGTTGGCAGTGTCAGATTGAGGTCCAAGAGGTGAGAAGAACAGTATTAGCAGTTGGTAGATCTTAAAAGAGATTAAACCAAATAATGGCACTGTTATCGCCCAGACGGAGATGACTAGGACTTCTTTAATAATTATCATACATACATGATTACATAGATATTATCCTTGGAAGCCTTGGACATAGAGAGATGGAAGGAGAGTAGAGATGCCTTTGCCCAGCAGTGGGACATTAAGGCAAAATAAAATGGCGAAGTTAAACAACCGGCAATTAAAGTTTCTTCCTCATTAACTCCAACACCATCAGGTTATACTGAGCATTAGAAACTGAAACCAGAATCATTACTACTATCAGCGTGCATCTAAACAATTGATGATTTAATTGGGGCCTATAAAGTTGCTATTTACAGAAATATACCCTTTATTGCCAAGCTGTGAAAATATATTTTTGCTTGCGTATTTTCTTCATTGTAGCAGTATTGCGTACGCGCAGGCGCATCGGTATAACGTGGTCATTAACCCGGGCCACTGGCCATAAATACACAATGCTAATTCTGCAAATTAGGAAGACAAGCTAAGGAAAGAGTATACTGTCGTTTATTGACAAAAGCAGGTGTAAACACAAAGGCACGCACATATATACGCCAGCAATAAATGTACCTACCTAAATAAAATTTACAGAGCGTAGAAGTACAGAGAAGATTTTTGTGTTGGAAAAAGGTAAATAGGTATATTGTAATATAAATTAAAAGGAGCTCAGCGGAGTCATTACGCAAAAGTAACAGTAAAGATGGCTTTCATTTTGACAATTCAACCACATTCATTGCGTTATTAACGTTATTAACCTAAAAGAAATTTCGAACTTATGAAGAAATGTACGGACGACACCAGGTCAAGCTACCCCAAACTGTCTCATATTCCTAATCAATCTTGAGCCATTATGCTTTAGATATAAAGTTGAAAATCTAATATAGAAATCTGACAGATTGTAGTAGCTTGATGTGTTGTCGTCTGCACTACCAATATCCGCGATTAGACTGCAAAAACAGAAAAAAAAAATAGTAAGATTTGTTTGTTGCTATTCTGAAATAACATAATCGGCCCTTAATACTTAGCCCTTTTATCCTGGCAGTCTGATTGACGTTTACAAATGTTGGCAGAATACAGATAATAAAACATGTTGATTTTCAATTAACACCCTCAGTCCTATTATTTTACCTTTTGGCCAGCCACACATACTTTCAGCATTGTTTATATCACACAATACATATTTATTAGAAGCATTACTGTTACATTATTCATTGAACATGTTTTATTTCGTTTGCTGCACTAGTCTGCGCTAAGTTTTATTGTGTTGCGTCTGCGCAGACATCCGGCGAGAGGCAATTTGACGCTCGATTGCGCTGATCACTTCGCTGATAGATTGGTCCTTTGATGTTCATATTTCATAATATAACTGCAGTTCATTAACAGATAAGAAGAGTATTTTGGTGTTGTTTGTTAGGGTAACTATCCACTTTGTAGATTTGGTTTATTTTTGGTACTGTTCGCTTTTATTGGTGTAGAGAGCCTAAAAGCAGCTGGTATTTTGTGATACTCGCATTCAGCGCTTATTTCTACATTACTTAAGGTTCACCGATTATTATATTTAGGTTTTTGGGGCCTGAGATGATAAATAATAATATTTATTCAAAATTCTAAAATAACAAATTAATACAGTTAGCCTTAAATGTAATTCATAAATCTAAGTCTTACGTGCCTGAACTAGGAAATCCTGTGTTTCAAGCGATAAGAGCTGTAATTAATAAATAAACAATATTAACAAACAAAATATACAATATGTTAAGAAAACCCTGTCCGACCCGTGAAGGTATTGTTAGGTATCGATAACTGATTCTACTAATGCCTACAAAACCTGGCTTAACTTAAAAAAAAACCACTAAAAAATAACTAACTTAAATAAAATAAATAGGTAATTTCATGGCAACACAGGCACAGGTCATAACCTCAGTTGAACTCATGCATGTAGGTATAGGTAGTTTATCCACGTTTATCGAGTCTCGAAAGAAACAATGATACTTAGGCAGCTCGTGAAAAGAAATTTTTTTTAAGTAGGAAAGTCGTCTGACTCTCCGAATTTATCATTTCATTCGATGAGCATAATGGCTGTGGCACAGATGTTGTTCCATATTTCGTTCACTAAGAACGATACAGGCCTGGCACCGTTGCACGAGATTAGCACGGACATGCACACAAACAAAAATCAAGTGCTGTCAAATCCGCGCTGGCCACAGTTGTTCCACCCTTACCAATCCACTGCTCGCCGAACTGATAATGGAGGTACTTACGTACAGGTCGGCAAAAATATGGTGACGCACCGTCATGCTGGAACCACATTGACCACAATCACCTGATCACAACACAGCTAATTGCTGCTACCTTCCATTAGCATGTTACATTACCCTACATTAGGAAACGACATGATCACACAATATACGAATAGTCTACACGGAAGCAATGCTTACGCGCAACTGATAATTTAAAGTAAAAATGATTTTTATTTTATAAAATTGGACCTACGCGGCTGGCCTCGCGGCATCCTTTGAGTAAATAGGGAAAGGGATGTGTAAGTAATCAAAATATTGATTTTCGATTGAAACAATTTACTCGCCTATTTTTGTTATCGATTTAGTGTTGTAGTTTCTCATTCTCATTCTCGATTCAACATCGCATGGAATTGTTTAGAACTTTTACAAAACTCAAATTAGGTACACTGCTGTAAATGAAAATCATGCCAAAGTTTTAATTTCAGTTTCTGTCTCAATATCGATGATATTGACCGTTAGAATATTTGTAAAACTTTACTAAAATTGTGTTTCATAAGTCCTTCTCGTTTTTGTTTACTAATACCTGTGTTATAATAATGTTATTAGTAATTAATCGATAAACAAACAAAAGTACTTTTACAATTGGGTAATCTGTGTTTTTAACAAATCATTCAACCAGATACAAGTTTCGTTTAATAGCGATAAAAAATACGTTATTACGCAAAAATTAGTGCATCACTAATTATTTCTTTTACGTCGCCAACAAAGCTCACGCGTGACGCCGCCAAAGAAATAAAGAATCTAACAAAACAATAAAAGGAAAGCCGACAATTATACCGCCTAAAATGGTGTTGTCACTTTTTAGAAATTACCAAATTTTGGGGAAGTTGGAATTAATTCGCGGGAAAAAAAGATTATTTCAAAATTCACTAGTATTGTTACTATGATGATTATGTAAAATTTCATATGTTATTTGGTCATGTGTTTACCTAACCTATACTATCCTTACGGGTCGGACAGGGTTTTCTTAACATATTGTATAAGGTATTAAATACAGTCACTTCAGCACAATTAGTAAATTCTCTGTATCTTCTTAGGACAATTTCTGAAGAGTATCCCTAAGGATTTTTTTACAGTATGTGTAATTTAAGGAGTAGACGTTTGCTTTCGCGTTTAGTCTATTATAGAGGAGAGGACCAAGGAACAGGTAAAATTTTGATACAAAAGCATGATTTGTTTGCTTTTGGGGACAGACTAGATCTCTACGTCTTTTATTAGTAAGTTCAGGCATATATGGTAAATCAGCGTGTTGTTTTAATACAGTGCCCATGATGAATAACTGACGAACGGTTAATACTTTACAATGTTTGTAAAGGAGGTTAGTGGGATAAAGGAAAAATATAATGTTAGTAATGAAGTAGATCTTCGTTTTATGCTGAACAATAAAATAAAGATTCTATCATTTTGAATAACACGAATGATACTACAATTAATACTATTTAATTAATAGATAATATGCAAATTGATGCATACCATATCAGTCGCATGTCATTCTAACTATATCGAATTTGTCAGCAACAGCTCCGCACATTATTAATTTAGTATCAATAATAAATTACATCTCAGTACGGCGAGTAGCCATTGCATTGAGAATTAAATTTGAATTGAGAATCGATTTATATTCGGAATTAATTGAATTTACAATTACATAATGTAATCGTGCGTGCGCGTCGTTGATCATCTAACTTGAGAAACTTTCTTAAATGATAAATAACTTGTTAATTAGCTGTTTGAGCCTATAATTAACACATGGAAAAGTATACGGAAACCCTAATTAAGACATCGTGATCATAAAAACAAGGGATAGTAGATGTTATTTTAAGACTTATTTGGGTTCCGCGAACAACAAGTTAAAATGGAAACCTAATTACTAAGACTTCCCGTGTCTGTCACCAGAATTTACAGACAACGGCATATTTAGCTACTAAAATCTGTCAGATTTGTTTATTAGATGGTCAAGATGGTTAGAGGCTCAAAATTCATTGGGAAGTTTTGACAGTTTTGGGTAGGTGGACCTGCTGTCGTCTGTACACCATGAATCATGATAGCTAGACAGTTAAAATCACAGATGGTGTTACCGCTATAACAACAAGTAGGTACTGAAAACAGATTATTTTTGTGTAGACCATAGACATGTAAAAAAAACCGGCCAAGTGCGAGTCGAACTCGCACACCCAGGGTTCCGCCGTACAAACGTAGCGGTTTACAATTTATGACGTATTAAATCAAATTACTTACACGGAAATTCGTCTAAGGTGTCGGTATAAACTGCTGTATCTTTTGATTGCGTTATTTTAGAAGTTTGATTTTTTTCACTGCTTAAAGAGACAATAGACCTAGGTATTTGGTAAAAATTTAAATTTGATACCTTTATTCGTTCGTGAGAAATAAGGTAGAAAGTTTCATTTTATTAAAATATTTTTATTATACAACGTGTAACATAAAGGGTATATACATAACAAAGGCATGGCATCTTTACATGATATCAAACGATATTGGAAGGGTTTTTCAATCCTATCTCTTTATGTTAAGAAGTTATGAGGAAAAACACCGCCTGTGATAGGCTATATTATCATACTAGTCGCACAGAGATATTGAAGACATTTATCGGATTTTGGCAAGTAACGTGACGGGTAACGAGTAGTTAATAACGTATGTAGTGTGCTGCCACGTTTGTTATGATTTTATTTTAAGAAACACACGAAACCGAAAATTTGGTACCAATTTTTTGAGTATTTTATTTTGAGTTGAAACCCTTCCGATATCGTTTGATATGATCTAAAGATGCCATGCCCTTGGTATGTATATACCCTTTTTGTTACACGTTGTATAACTAAAAAAATATGATTTTCGCAATTTTTCCTATATTTGCATTATATGGACAATGCTTCATGCCAAATTTCAAGATTCTGAGTTAACGGGAAGTAGCCTGTAGGTTTTGATTCCTTTGCGAGTGTCGAAAATTTTTTGAAAATATCGACATAATCGGCTGTATCTTTTGATTGGCTTGGCTTAGAAGTTTGATATTTTCACAGCTTAAAGGGACAATGGACCTGAGTATTTCGTGTGATACGTAATTTCAGCTTGATACGTCCACGCGTTCTTGAGATAAAGGGTCTGGACAGACAGACAGACAAAGTGATCCTATAAGGGTTCCGTTTTTTCCTTTTGAGGTACGGAACCCTAAAAACAGGAGAAGTAGCAGGGGGTCTGTCTGTGTCGTCGCAGCATGTAGAAAATGACCATGGACTAGAACTAGACGAACAGCCGTCTCCGTGAACTAGTGCACTTTCTACCGGCACTGTGAAAAAATATAAGAATGCCGTGTTGCTCAGTGGTAATATAAAAACCGAAGCCAAAACCAACACTCTGTAAATCGTAGAATCATTTACCTTATACATATAGTGTAAATACTTCGCTATAATTATCTTTAAAGAATGACTTTAAAGAAAATTATAGCACATTGTATTTCTTGGTTTAACTATGTTAATACATATAGTGTAAATACTCGTACTTCGCTATAATTTTCTTTGAAGTAAAAAAACAGCACATTGTATTTCTTGGTTTAACTACATTAATTCCGTTTTCAAATACCAAAGCGACTTACTATTTACGCAATAAATAAATTGCTCCTTAACCACTACCTAAGTATGTGAATAAGTGACTTAAAAAAAGCAATGTAAAAAACACAAAACGATACTTTATTTTTGCGGTGCATCGCATAGCCAGAAAGCACAGCCGCTGCTTCTTGTGGCTAGTTAGACTGAGCAGAACTACAAACGCGGGCTTTCGTTGGTTACCTTGACCTTTGGAAAAACTATGTCTGTCCCCAGCAAGACCAATGTCATACATAATATTATAATAGGCACGGAATAAAGTAGCAGGGGGTGACATAAACACTCAATAGTGGGCCCCCAAACACGGTTCCTAGCTCATAGTGTCATAGCGAGAATGGGGCAACATGTGTAGAGGTGTTTATGAGTGGAGAGCCAAGCCACGGTTATCAGGACCATCCTGGACGTACGGTCAAGATTAGGGGTCGCAAACCGGGATACCGAATTTCGAAAATACCGGAATACCGAGCCAAATTTAGGTCTAATTAATACCGGTATTCATTTTACAAAAACCGGGACTTTCGGTTTTAGTAAAATAAATTAAAAACAACTACAAATAGAAAAAGTTACGCGCCATTTCATTCAACTTACGCGCATGTGAGTTAGTTCACCTTACGACAAGATCGATGAATGATGAGGAACTCTATACATCTCTCTTTGCTTACAGTTCGCGTAGATACTAGCAGAGTAGCAGTGCTACTCCACCGAATTTGCCTCACTGAATACGACACTTCAAAGCCCGAGGTTCGCATTAGGAACAAGAAGGTTCTGAGAGTACTGTGTCGTCTGGACGTGAATATGGCTAGTGGACCAGATGGAATAGAAACGATTGTTCAAGGCTTGTGCGCCCGAGTTGTCCCCGGTATTCTCGTGTTTATATCACCTCTCATTTAGGACTGGTATAGTGCCCAAGTCCTGGAAGCTTGCCAACGAGCAGCCCGTGCCCAAAAAGGAAAGTTGTGCCGATCCTTCCAACTGTCGACCGATTTCAATAACCTCCATACTCTGCAAGATTATGGAGCGTGTATTGAACTCCCGCCTCTTGGCATACCTGGAAGGTAACGGTCTCCTCGGTGACTAAAAGTACAGGTTTCGCCGCAATCGATCAACTGGGGACCTACTAGCGTACGCCACTCACTTGAGGACGAGGCCCTCCTGAAAAATAGGGAAGCGATTGCAGTCTCCCTTGATGTCTCGAAGGTCTTCGACAGGGTATGGCATGCTGGACTTTTGAGTAAGCTTCCAGCGTACGGCTTTTCTCCTGGCCTGACTAGCTGGGTAAAAGACTCTATGACTGAACAGTTCCTCCGAGTTTTTGTCGACGGATGCTCATCGGAGTCCATGTCGACTAATGCCAACATATAAACGATCTGCTGATGCCCGGTATCTATGGTTATGTAGATGACAGTACAGTTGTGGAGAGATACCTGTTGGGTGCTAGGGCTAATAAGGAAGCAATCCGATCCGAAATCTCTTTCCATACCATACCTACCTACCATATTCTTTCTCTACCATAGTCTATCGACTATGGTAGAACGTGTGAATGTTGCACCAGAGGCAGTCTCTGAATAGGGTGAAGAAAAAGGAAGCCGTTAATGTGTGGAGTAATGTACCCACATTTGGGCTGGTACTGCAAAACGCCACTTGACAACTTTGGATTCGGTGGAGAGGCATACGAAGAGGCTAATTGGCGACTAAGATTTGGTTCAAAACTGTCTCCAGTCTGGAGCACAGGCGAAGATTAGCCAACCTGTAGTGTTCTATAAGATGCATTTTGAGAGTGTGCGAGGAAATTGCATGACGTAATTCCCCCATCTCCGTTCAATCATCGGACGACCCGTTGTACGGCGAGTCATCAAATCAAATCAAAAGTCATTTAATCAAACTAGGCTGAGAATCAGCGCTTTTTATAAAATCATCATCATCTCAGCGATAATCCCAGAGGCATCCGAAGCTTTTTCAGCTTTGGAGTCTGGGGTCCACTTTACCAGTCTAACTGCTGATTTTGGCTAAACTTCGATATTTTCCGTGAAGCGACAGATAGGATCCGTAAGGCCGTTACTGCCCAATAGCTCGCCTCATGCTGCCCTGTGGGCTTCTGTTTCTTTCTTGGTCTGGTTCCTCATCCTAGATCTGTTCCGGCAAAGTAGTCAGCCGGCACAGGCCTACAGCTCGGAGCACCGGTTTGGGTGCTCCGAGCTGTAGGCCTGTGCCGGAATGCCGGCGACATTACGACTCCAACGTACAAACGACAGCACATCAAGCTACTACAATCTGTCAGATTTCTTTATTAGATTTTCAATGTTATCCCTAAAGCATTAAGGCTCAAGTTGATTGAGTATATTTGGCAGTTTGGGGTAGCTCGACCTGCTGTCGTCCGTTCATATGACGGTTTAAATTATTAATCCGAGCCGTACAATTCCCATAGTTCATAGATATAGGATACATAGTTATCGATGGCTCTAACAGACGAGTTATTGTCTAAGTCATTGACGAAGAAATTGCATTTGCTACAAAAGCGTGATTAAAGACTTATACCTACTTAATATGCCTTCAATCAATCAAAGACTGTTTACATAATTCTTCACAATTACTCTGTAAATAGCACCTTTTTGTACGTTTTACTTCCTGGCCAACAGCGGAAAAGCTGTGATAATAGATCGCGTAGAACAATCAAATAATTAATAGGCCAAGGATGATTTAATTTTATACACGTTCTCCATGCATTGACGGACACGAAAATAGATTTTTATCATTAACACCACAAACTGATTACGTTGCGCTAATTATAATCCATTTGAAAGTGATAAACAGTTTCATAGAGTATTGGAATATGAATAGAATTTTATGATTCTCCTCGGTGGTAGGCCATAACATCGGCTGCCGGCAGAAGTTACCACCCACCAGACAAAGTCTTACCGCCAAGCGATTCGTCGTGTACCGGCATGTTGTCTGGTGAAGCCGTACGGAGGACGGGTCTGAGCAGTTGTGTTGCGATGTGTGGCGGGTACGATGCGCCAAATGTTGTTGGGTCGGGAGTTTGGTCGTGGAGACGAGAGTCTCCAGATCAATCTCCCTCTAGCGCAGCATCGTTTGGTCGTGTTGGTCTTGGGTTTAACATTGCATCACCTCGCTCAACTGCCGTCATCCTTCCTATTCCTAAGTTTTTTAAATGAATAGGCTTAATAAACTAGTGCGCTTTACCATCAACGATTGCATCACTCCTTACCATCAGGCGGAATTGCAATCAAGCACTAATTTATGATTATTAAAAAAAAAAGAAATAGAACTATTTTTCTAAACCTACCAGGAATAGCATAATGAACTATGATCAACTTTTAATGTTCCAACTGTCACGACAAACCTCTTCTCTGTCCCTTGCCCCATGAGGGCCAGCCGGAGCCGCAGCTGATCCTGATATTTAAATTCTCGACTATGACCTACGAGTTTGTTTTGGCATTATTTCTGAGAATTAGTACTTAGAAATGGCGCGGTCATCAAACCGAATTAACAAAAATTTCGATCCAGCCGTCCTGTGCTGTTTTCTAGAGCGACGCCCTAAGCCGAGGTTCGTACCCCATAGGGGTGCGCTTAGCGTGTTGTCATTTAGTTCTTAAATGCCTTTAGCTGGAGGCTTAAAATGAATTTAAGGCGATCACAGGATAGTCCCTGTTAAGTAATCACGATCTTTATAGATCAACTACGAAAAGCCACTATAAAAAAAAACCCTCGACCCAGACTTCCAGAGCGCCTAGAGCGGGTTGGTTTTGTCACGTATTAGAATTTTCGGTTACAGGATATGACAGTTTTCTCAAGATGTTTCCCTCGCCGTTTAGGAAGCATCATCATCAGCTTAGTCTTTTAACAACTATTAACAGATATACAGCAGTCGGCTTCCAGTCTAACCGAATTCAGCTGAATACCAATATACAAGCAGTGATGATGACATTATTTACACAAGGAGACTGGTTTCGAACCAACGAACTAAAACTCGTAAGTCGCAGGCGATGACGCTGGCTCACAACTGCTCTTGAGGAAGAACGCAGCTCTCGATTTAATGTAATGCAGGCAAAGTTGAAAGATATAGGTTCTTGCTAAATCAGGTTTATACTAAAATATGGATAAGTCCTAATAAAAAGAAATAAGAGAGAATGATTACCAGCTAAACTTTTAAAGCTCAAGAATATTAAGTGAAACAAAAGTGCACTTGTAAATGAAACCTCTTTCTCTTTAAGTGAAACATAACCAACTGATAAGACAATCAAGCATACGTCATTTTTTGCAAGCGTAACATGTTTACAACTGCATAATTTTTTTCAACTTTCGGTTTTAGGTTATTCGCCCGAAGCATGTTGTTGGACAAACACATTGTACGAAAAATGCGTTTGTTGGCTTCAAAATTTTTAAACTTGAGAGTAATATAGCACAATCTAAAAAGCATACAGTCGTCCGACGAAGCCGTCTAGACTGAGCAATCGTGCGGGGTTTGAGGGGCGAGACGCGGGTAAGCGGCACCCGAGCTGCGAACAAAACGGTGTTCGTAGCTCGGTATCTATCATTAAGGGCTAACGCGTGTTTGTTTTTTTATTTGTTTATAATTTGATATGTGTGTCAATTTTGAGTATAATTGGGGTGCTCGTTATGAAAAAGCCACCCTTTTTGAAATCCAAGATGGCGGACGCCAATTTAAATGTATATTAATATTATATGGGTGTTAATTTCGAGGTGGTTTGGGGTGCTGGTTACGAAAATGCCATCTAAATAACTTAAATCTGTCTCGAGTTGTTACCTTAGTAAAAATAGCAAATTAATTAAATATAATACAGCTATCGATGTTGATCTGCAATAAACAAATAATTTCATAAATATTGTTTATATGTGACAACCCTGGCCGATGCGTTACTGTCTAGACGATGTCGGCATTTTACACGAGATCAAAGGCGTCGACCTACTGTATGATTTTTATACTGTGGTAATATGTAGTGTGTTTACGCACTTAGGGTGCAAATTGGTAAGTCTGCTATATCAATGACGTGTTGTTTAACTCAAAGTTACAGAATTGGGACCCTGTCAGGATCTGCACTTTTCTATCCATCTTTAGTTTCTAGCTTTTTCTTGACATATTACCTAGACATTTTATTAAGCGAACAAATACCATACATGTAGTTTAACACTTTTGCAAGCAAGGTAATTTTTACTAATCCATCTGCAAAACATTCTGATTTAGGAGGGCATTGCCTCGAAGGCTTCAATCTTTTCAAATTAGCAAAAACACCATAAGTAACGGCGCGAAACAAAGGCGCGACACAGATAAAATTGTACAATTTCCAAAGTTCATTGTCGCTGGTAGCCATGCGTAAATGATACCAAGCGATTATTTCGTCCATAGAGCGGATGCAAGTACAACCTATACCATCGCCTAGCTCCGTAAAGAATAGAGGTAAACAAACCAAATTAGGGTTATCACAACTCACGTTTTACAAATCTCCTGTTATTTACATGATTATCGACTTTTACATGCTAGCTATTTATTAACAATTCCTATTGGAGCATATTTCAATAGAATCACTAAAATAACAAGCATAATAACTTGGTATTTCGAAAAACCATTAAAAAGTCGACATTAATTTTACGTGATAGCCCTACAAAAAAAGAAAGATGGACGAAATCCAGGTATTAAACACATTTTGTGGTATTCAACCAATGAATAAAGTTGAGGCATTTGTCAATACAATTTTGTGTATTTTAATTACTTTCAAATCAACTACATAATACATGCATTAATACCTTCAAGTATGGACTAAGTATAATATATATGTATCAAAAAATTTAACTTATTAGGAAATTAGATTACATGTGTGTCATATTTCATTGAAATCGTAAATATCTAAACATTAATAAACTGTTTACATTAGTAGGAAGTAGGATTATTGCTTTTATGAAAATCGTCTATGTACAAAAGGTTGTTAACATCTGTCTTTTAGGTGTAAACTACTCGTTGCCTAGCAACGGTTTGTTTACCTCTATTCTTTATCGAATTTGGCCCAAGTATAGGTAAAACCGATTGGTCCTTCGAAATTTTTATTTCAAGAATGATTATTAATGCATTACCTTCTCTGAATGAGAGTAGGCCTATGCTTACGGACGATAAGTTGCATAAAGTATCAACATAAAGCCACAAGGCACGGTTCTAAACAACCTTCGACCTTTTCCAATGACGAAGGAAATTACCAAATTAAAATATTAAGTAGAGAACCTTCAACATGTAAATATTTTAGTGCGTTTAAATAGGTCTTTAAAACATGTTCTGTACAGATATCGTCGAAGCACACAGCTGCTTATCTCGTTACAAACCAGCACGGATATAGTCATTCAGGCATGTGCTAAATCTCAACTATTAATCTGTTTCCGCTTTATGGGTCGTCGCCCACACTTCGTCAACTGCTGTCAATGGTGAAAGGACAATGATAAAGCTTTTAATAAGCGTTTAAATATCAAATAGGATTCCTTAAATTTGCATCTTGAAACTATAGGACACCTTTTCAAATTCATATCTACGTTCGTTCGTATGTCCGTTCTATTTGCGTTTAGTGCGCTAATTAACGACGTTGAGGTACATGGTAATACCATGTAACCTCCACAGTGCCTAAACGGATAAGTTGTTCATTCATCATCATCAACCTTTTTATCGTCCCACACAGCACACTCCCACTGCTGGGCATAGGCCTCCTCTCATACAGAGAAAGATTGAGCGTAATCACCATGCTTGCTCAAATCAAATTCAAACATTTTATTTCAGGCAAGGCCCATATGTTGTTAGTAAAAACTTATCTCATGTTAGTAAAACAGAATCAGTTGGCCACATGAATATGTGCACACACATGTCTGTCCGCCCAGAGCCTAATAAAAGGACCAACGACCTTGTCCGCCAGTGTAGCTTATACTTATAAACTCCAGGTTTCCTCAAGATGTTTTCTTTCACCTTCAGTCATTGGTGTCCAAGATATACTTAGGAAGTTCATATAACTTTAGAAAAGTTACATTGGTACTTGCCTGACCTGGAATCGAACCCGCGCACTCATACTTGAGAGGCTGGCGTTTTAACCACTAGGCCACCACGACTTTTTAGGTTTAGGTTGTTCATTACGACTTTCTAATAACGCTATTTTTACAAATAGGCACAGGTAGGGGTTAATCTACATGCAATGCTGCGGATGATCTCATATAGATACAACATCAGACTACATAGGATGAAGGCAGTAATTTCCTTTGCCTTTATATTTGCAATAAGCAAAATTACAACTTTCGTCCGTTAAAGCGCCGTCTTGTTTCCGAAGTTCATTCATCTTATGTTGTGATTGACTACCCACAGAATGTTTCTACAGTTATTTTAATTATTTATAGCAGTCCGCTTTTCTTTATATTGGCTATCGTGATGCGTTGCTAATATTGTTAATGGCACATTACAGCTACAAATAACGGATTCAATGTAATTCAGATTGCCGATGTAACAAGATTAGTTTCGTAAGTTATCTTCAGACTTTCCTAGGTACGATGATTGTAATCAACGTTCAGAAATCGAAACAAGTACAAAGAACTGTCTACAAGTTTTAGTCCAGCTTCCATGCGCAGTAATAAATTGATGCGTATCTTTGCCCTTAATATTTTGTAAGGCTGATTTAAATGCTGACCATCGGTCAGTGCGACATCGATGGTCGCCCGTTGACCGACGCATTCATTCTTACCATTTTACCATAAGCGTCTTGGTACACGAGCCCAGTGGGACGCGACTTTGCGAAAGATGTCACCGTAACACAAATCCTGCCGAAGATCAGTAACTTGTATCAAATGATGTGCTGTCGACCAGTCCATAGCCAACTTGTACCTACGCCTGGACTTTAAAGGACATCCACTACACACTTGACCCATCGTGGCATACGATGAATTTGGCCACCTACTGCGCGCAAATAATTTGACTAAGCGCACAAAAGTGTATGTATTTAATATATATGTACCTAAACATAAGCTCATGAACATCAGCAGAGACGGAAATGTCACTAATGTCATCATCATCATCATCTCAGCGTTAATGCCAGTCGCATCCGAAGCTTTTTCAGCTTTGGAGTCTGGGGTCCGCTTTACCAGTCTAACTGTTGATTTGGCTAAACTTCGATATTTTCCGTGAAGCGACTGCCGTCTGACCTTCACAACCCGAAGGCGATATCGAAGTAATACAGTTAGACCAAGGAGCTGTCACTAATGTACTGGACTGTAAATTAACACGAATGGCGGGAATTAAAATTAATAGTGAGGCGATGCCTGACCAAGAGGCTTGGTTTAGTGAAGTGCCAGCCTATAAATCAGCGTAAATACGGAATACTCATATCATTAATATGAAAGAAGGCAACAACATCAGCCGCCGGCATAAGTTACCACCCACCAGACAAAGTCTTGCCGCCAAGCGATTCGTCGTGTTCCGGCATGATGTCTGGTGAAGCCGTACGGAGAACGGGTCTGAGCAGTTGTGTTGCGATGTGTGCCGGGTACGATGTGCCTAATGTTGTTGTGTCGGGAGTTTGGTCGTGAAGGCTCTCCAGATCATCCTCTGGCGCAGCATCGTTGGTCGTGTTGCTGGGTTAAACATTGCATCACCTCGCTCAACTGCCGTCTTCCTTCCTATTCACTCAGTTTTTTTGAGTGAATAGGCTTAATAAGCTAGTGCGCTTTACCATCAACGATTGCATCACTGCTTACCATCAGGCGGGATTGCAGTCAAGCACCAGTTTATAACTATTAAAAAAAAAAAAAAAAAAAAAAGGAAAAATACCACTTTCTGATCGTTTCTTCACATGTCGTGCCAATCACAATGCGAAATACACTACTTTAATCGTCGCCATTGTTCCCAATACATTGGATAGTGTAACATCATGATTGTGCCGGCAACCATCTCTAATCAGGAATGCACCGTGACTGCGTCTTGAGACATGATAACGTAGGCACGTACAAATCGGCATCCAAGTATACACAGGTCAGCCTTGGCAGTATGGTAGAAATCAATTGTCTTTACTTTTAACATAATTTATTTACGGTGTACCTACTGTTATTAAGAAGCCAGCATGCTTATTATAATGATAAGTACAATAAACGTAGGTTATTACTTATTCATTAGGCAGTAATTACAGAACATGAGTAATTGTTAAAATATTTTATGTATAGTAGGTATCCATTGTGATCATGACTGACCTAAATGCGTGTGATAATAGTAGGCTTAGATTCATTTTCTTGATTGCATATCATAAATTCATAATACTTCTTAACTGCTAAGTACTTTTTGGATAAAAGTGGAGTAATACATTTATGATGCACGTCGAAAACCTTTAGCTTACACTCTGCTTCTTCCTATTCTACATGAAATAACTTAAATCAAGTTTCAGTTTAAAATTATTATTTCACAGATCGGTCAAACAAGCAAATGGCAGCCGAAGAAAATTAACGATAACAATACATACGAATCGTTTCTGAAAAATACACGCTGTGATAATTAGTATTTTTCGTGCGTGTTTAAGGTTAGAAACTATACTTAGAGCAAGTCCTCCCCAAATGCCTGTTTTGCTTATATGGATAGGTAAATTACAAACTATATTTGAAATACTATTTGCGGAAGTCAGGGCTCTCTTAGGAAACAAAAAGTATTGTGTAACTAAGAAGATTCTAAAAACACTAAGAAGTTTCTAATTATTTTCCTAGCTCATTGTGATAAATTGATAATGCGAAAACTAAGCACGTACAATTAAATTCCCCCAAACAAGTTTTGGTCACGAAGACCTGAGATGACAAATGACATTGTAATCCGGAGACTTATTAAGCAGGTTAGCGCTATCGTACAAACGCCAAATCTTGTAATAATTACGTGGGTATTGTAATGTTTTAACAAATAGCTTAAACAAGGGTAAGGTCGTCGGCGGGTCTGTTACACAAGTGTTATTGAGGCCGCTTTCTCATTGTCTCCTTGGTAAGCCCCCGCAGGCTAATGATGATAATGCCTGAATGCCCACATCACACATGTGCTCTAATTATGGTGATTGTAATCTAATGTTACATCAGTAGGTACTGATTGTGTATCTCTGTTTAGATGGGCGTAGTAAACATGCAGCTTGTAGGTAGAGGATTACAATTAGATTTAGTACTATGGTGATGTAGTCTTTCGAGATGCCAAAAATTGTTAATATGTCAGTCAAAAACAAGCTTTTTGCAAGTTAGGTCAACTAAATGTTATTGTAGGTCATTTTTATAGGCATAAGAATAGAATACTCTTTATTATGGGCACCACATAAATTATAGGATAGACACAAAACGGCAAGAAAAATATCCAAACCCTCATTATAACAAACCTTGATGGATGTTTTTTTTTAATAATTATAAATTAGTGCTTGATCGCAATCCCGCCTGATGGTAAGCAGAGATGCAATCGTTGATGGCAAAGCGCGCTAGTTTATTAAGCGTCTTCACTCAAAAAACTGAGTAAATAGGAAGGAAGACGGCAGTTGAGCGAGGTGATGCAATGTTAAACCCAACAAAACGACCAACGATGTTGCTCCAGAGGGAGATTGATCTGGAGACCCTCCCCGGCACACACCCGGCACACATCTCAACCCAACTGCTCAGAGCCGTCCTCCGTACGGCTTCCCCAGACATCATGCCACAACACGATGAATCGCTTGGCGGCAAGACTGGGGGTGGTAACTTTTGCCGGCAGAAGGTGGAAGGGAGTGGTAGCTTCAAAATTCTTATTAAAGTAGGATTTCAGTATACTTATTTCGAATGACTCTATAATTGCAATGGGGCAGCACAAATAGGTTTATTTTGCATATAGGTTTTTAAGGACTCGCGTTTCATGAATCATAAAATCTATACCAAGCTCATGTCAATTCAACATTTTCAAGTACACTTCCACCTTCGTGTTTTGTAAAAGCAACACGTAACGATAGCGAATTCCCGCGACTCTTGTTGGTCTGTTTGCTTGTCTATCAAGGTATAAACCTCTACCAAACATGGTTGTAAGCCACGTGCGTAGGAAGTAAAAGACTGTTCATCCAAATATGTAACAGCAAGGTCTTCGAGGTCGTCGACCAGCGACATTGTTATGACGACACTATAGAACCTAAACTTGATAATCAACAAACAAACTGTGTAAGCTGTAATAAAGAATACCCAATTCTTAATTACAGCTTACTATTCACGCAATTTTGTGGAAAGCGCGATCAATTTTATTTTTAGGTAACGGACCTTTTGAGATTAATGCTGTGATTAACAACGATTTAGGGCCTAAGACCGTTAAAGCGTAGGCGGTAAAGTTTAAGAACCTAAAAATACAGTTAATCATCGGAGTTTCAAGACTTTTGAACTTTAAAGAACTTATTCTCTTGATATGATGAAACGTAGCAGTATTTTTTAAATGAAAACTTCTTTAGAGGCGTTGTGAACTTTTTGGGGTGGGGTGGGTAAAAATGTTAAACTCGTGTTAGGAATCGTGACCTCGGGGGTACCGTAGAATTGGTAGGACCCGGTACCCCGGAAAAGCAGATGACGAACGCTTAGGTGGTTTTTTAGTCGGTAAGAGTGCGGCACACCCCTCCGCGTCCCCGAGCGGAGGATAGTAGTACATGAGGATATTTCCACCTTCGAAAAAAAAAAGACACGAGACCTGCCTGGAATCGTTTGGATCGAACGGACCAATGGGCGGTCCAAACGAACCCAACTGATCCCAACTAGTCGCAATCATTTAACAAAAATGTGTTCGCCGATTAGGGGGCTGATCGGAAATTCGTAAGGCGGAGGGAGAGTAGAGTACGGCGCGGCGTAAGACAGGAAATGATATCCCCGTCTATTTCTACCGTGCGGCGAAAATGTATGCCTGCTTCTGTTTTACTTTATACTAATCTATACTAATATACAAAGCTGAAGAGTTTGTTTGAACACGCTAATCTCAGAAACTACTGGTCCGATTTGAAAAAAGTTTTTTGCGTTGGATAGCGCATTAATCCAGGAAGGTTTTATTTAGGCTATATTACCTACATCACGCTGGAACCAATAGGAGCGGATCATAACTAACTCCACGCGAACGAAGTCGCTGGCGGCCGCTAGTTGATAAATAAAGCAATTCGTGCGACCTTCCAAAACATACAATAATGCACAACGTTAATGTTGAAGTTTTCATTTTTGTCCAGAGAGCAATCCGCTGGTCTATTAGCATTTTTCTATCTTACCGTACCTAAGTACTAAATCTACAACCTATTTTGGTACCTAATTGGTGTCTCTTTCATCGAAATATTAGGTGTCGCGCGTAATGACCAATCATTTGCGCAACAACTTAGTTTTATTAAATTAAGAAATCAAAAATAGGCGCTACACCTTGATAGCAAAACAGGTTGGTGAATCAGCCTTTGGCAGCGTCCAGACAGAAAGGCCAAATAAACGAGTAAACTTGCTGAACCACTCCCTCGCCTAGCGAGTAGCGAGTCGCCACTATTTTCCGCAACACGATGAGTCATCGAGGAATTTCTCTGATTGCTACCAAGAATAATGTTGTTGCACAGCCTCTTGATACTCATATTCTCGTATATAATATAATGTATTTTTTATTCGAAGTTACCTGTATATTGAAGGCTCTATGGCTATAAAAAAAGCAGCCATCTTTCGAATAGAATAGACGCGATTGATGCATTAATACCGGTATCAAAATGGTACAGATGCCAGCAGGTTAAGCTACCCAAAATTTTTCCAATCAATCTTAAACCCTAATAGGTATTTTAGACATGACGTTGATAGTCTATTAAAGAAATAAAGATTGTAGAAGCTTGATGTGCTGGCGTCACAGGGGTTTAGAATAAAGTTCAGCCCTGTCAAACAAGACGCAAACAAACAAAGAGGAGTTTCCTGAAAATCAAAAATGTCCTCATATTGAGATAGGTAGTTTTGATAAGTATGATGTATACTGGAGATTTTGAACCTGGTTAATATAATAGAAGAAGTAAATTATTAAGCTTGGATGGCTAACGTAGATGGCAGGGATTTCTGAGCCTAAGAATTTTATTGGTTATTTAAAACCCACTTTCTTTCAAAACAGAAACCAGTGCCTGTTGTGGTTGATGCTGAGTATGATCAGGCCACACAGAATCTTATTAGGGTATCCGTCAAGGATATAAGGAAGATTGTTCAATGTATTAGTAGGTGTAAATCTCCTGGTCATGATGGCCTCAGTGTCAAGCACCTCAGGCATGTTGGTATGCAATATACCCAGTCTTGTCTGTGTCATATTCACTGTGTATTCATATTTACCACCAGATTTTAGACTAAACTTGGAAGAGCCAATATCTAGGCCCTAGATATTGGCTCTTCAATTCAAAGAGTTGGCAACTATATACCCTAAATTAAATTACCTAAATTCTCTGTCACCTTTTAAAATGACATGTTACTTTATTTTAGAGTTGTAACGGAGCTTCGCCTCCGCTTCCGTTACTGCGGAAGTTCCGCAAGAAATCGTATCTTCGCTTCCGCCTCCGCCTCCGCATAATTTTTTGCGGAGTTATAACGGAGGTTTATTTATGTATTTATAAAATAAATAACGCGCAAGCTGCGACGCTCGACAACCGGCCGGCCGCGTTTGAGCGCGAAATGGTCAAGAATCAACTAGTGCGAGGCAGGAATGCGGCAAACACAATTTGTTTCTCCTTAATTTTCATTACAAGAAGGTAATATTTTTTATACCAAGTATACTACTATTAATGTACGTATTGAAAATAAAAATTTTGTTTTAATTAACCATAAATTTAATTTTTTCTATAAGTACTTTCACCTCCGCCTCCGCCTCCGTTAACCTCCGCATCCGCGGAGGTGAGACTCGTCGCTTCCGCATCCGCCTCCGCCTCCGTTAACAAGCCTCCGTTACAACCCTACTTTATTTACAACACCCAGTGTAAACAGTTATTGGTGGACCAAAATAAATAAATAATATAGTTGCCGACTCTTTGATGTGATATCGAAAAAGGCAATTTTGTTTTATTGCATAATTGAATTCAGACAAAAGTTTAGAAAATGTCAATGTCGTATCATAAAAAAGAAACATCATAGGAATATGTTGATCAGACTGTCTGATGCAGTAATTTTTTCTTTGATTTGATTCAATTATGCAATAAAAAAAATTGCCCTTTTTCCAGATATGACAAATTCGCTTTCCAGCATCGATTTGGCAAGGTAAGGCTAGGGGTTGTTGTTGTGTGTTTGTGTATGTTGTGCAATGTTCTGACGTTATTAATAGACTATCTTATTGATTAAATATAAAATTTCCTATGTATGTTTTTACTATACAAACTATAAGTTTTTTTTTTTTTTATTTAATCTACTCATATTAATTAGAATAAATTACATAATTACGTACCATGGTTACAAAAAAGTTTACGGGTACTTAAGTTAATTTAATTAATTGTTTACAGGAAGTAGTTATATATCAAGGTTTTGATAATTTCGGCATGATACCTACTGGTGATAATGATCATTAGTACAAACCATGCCTAAACTTACATATGTTTTATTTACATGCATTTTAATTCTTGAGAATTTTAATAATAATTTATAGTAATTTTTAAGAAATAGCTAAGTAAAACCAACTAAGTGGGGTGCTATGTAATTAAAAAATAAACCAATGTTGGGAATATTGTTTTATTCAACTTCAATCATCCGTTATCCCCTCGAATTTCAGTCTTCAGGATGATGTTCCTGAGCTTACATGTTGTATTTTTTTTTTCAATCTCATCCTTACTTTTCCATCTTGATGGGTAGACTTATAATTTGTTTCTATGATACTTGTTTAACTTTGTTCGACATAACTTCATACATAGTTTCAACTGAATAAGATAATCATGTTAATCAAGTACCTAGGTAATTACATGTTTACATTTGTTTTAACTACTTAGGTACAAGTAGTTAAACAGAAAAATATGGTTAACTACTATATTCAAACTATAATTATAGCAAGTATTTATGTTATTAAAACCATTGCGAAACTTAGTTAAAACATGCATTTAGTAAAGTTTAAACAACGCAAACTTACCTTGGAAGTCAATACGCGAAGGACCACATAAACCAAAACTAAAAGTTATTAGACAAGCTTAAAATAACTAATTTCACGAATTACAGTTTTCAGTCATTTCATGAGTTATTAAACTTGAAAAATAAATACACATCAAACACTTGCATCGTAGAAAAACACAATCAAAGTTGCAACAAACGTCAAGTCAACAAAACAAAGACAGTAGTTCAAAACCTGAAATAATTAAGAATATGCAAATTCCTTATTACACTATTATTTTTACCGATCAATAGTTTTTTTGAGTTTTAAGGCACTTTTGCAAATCAATAGAATGTTTGTTTACATGATTTTTTAGGTATTTTCTATAATTTTCCTAAATTTTAGAAAAAAAAAACAGTATTTATTTTATTTAAGTATATGTACTCTGTGTTCTGAACGCACCATATGAGACGCGTTTATGAATGATGTTATTGTTATTATGCACTCAAAGTATCTAGTATCTACCCAATGAAAATGTAGATAAGTTTACACTGCAATATGTTTTCACAAAATATATTTAGTTGTACAATATGTTTTTCATTTAATAATTGTTTCATTTAATTATTACAGTTACTGGTTACCAGTGTGAGTTTTGGAGTACGTTAATGAACAAAATTGTCTTATCATCAATGTTCTTATCATTGTACGTTAGTGTCACAGTGTCACTGTCAAAAAGTTTTAAATTTTGAAACAGACAACAGTTGCTATGACAACAGTAAACGTAAATAAGCGGTGCTCTAAGGAAGTAAGGAAGGCTGTAAGCACAGAGTACATTATATAGCTGTAAGGTTCAAGAACCAAATCAATTATAATATTGAATGTATTATATACTTACTATACTCTTTGATTGAATGCGAAATATGGGAAGTATAACTCGTTGGTTAGATGTAGAAGTAGGAACAGATGACATAGATTTGAATACTTTACCACACAATTTGGCATTACTGGACTTACATAATGATAACGAATTCAAACTCCTTGTTGGTGACTTCGGACGAGGAGAGGAGGGACCCAAGTTGAAGGTTAGTCGATAAGTACATATTCCAACTTAGAACTTGACTTTGAAAACGTCGGGAATTTGGGACAAATATAATAATATAGTAAAAATCAAAATGTAAAAATGTCAATTTTATAAATAACAAAAATCTTAGAAACATTGTTAGATCGCAATAATTTATGTAAACTTGTTGCCCCATGTTGATACAAGTAATTGGCATGACTCTTTGGTGAGTTCACTCATTTGGATCCTTTAAGTGTACTTATAAAAGATTTAAAATCCAAACAATTTTCTTTGAAATTACTACTAACTCGGCTTTTTATTGAATTAAAGGCTTTTTATTATAGAAATTGTTTTTACAAGCACTTTCTCAGAAGTTGATTGTCTGGAGATTAATAAGCTTTGTCGGAAGTCAGGTGACTATTAAAAATGTTGGGAGAATCCAGAGGAAGAATTTGGAGGACCGTTAACCTATTTCTAAGCCATGAATACATATATCTATACAATATGTAAAGAAAACCCTGTCCGACCCGTAAGGATAATAAAGGTTAGGTAAACACTTGACCAAATATAATATAAAATTTTACATAATCATCATAGTAACAATACTAATGAATTTTGAAATAATCCTTTTTTCCCGGGAATTAATTCCAATTTCCCCGAAATCTGGTAATTTTTAAAAAAGTGACAACTCCGATATTATTATAAGCGAATAGCGACGCGACCACGTCACAGGTGCCGCGTGCCCTGCCCCCCGCCGCCGCCCGCGGAAGGGTTGCATACAGCACATGTATTAAGTTACCTCTTTTTGCGAAATAATATTTATTTTTTTAGGGGGTTTTTTTTTTAAGTTTTGCCTGTCTTTGTGGGCATTATTAGAATCAGTTATCGATACCTAACAATACCTTCACGGATCGGACAGGGTTTTCTTTACATATTGTATATACTTTACAAACTAATTTTTGTTTCATTAGTTTGCTTACCTAATAGTATTATATTCAGTATGTATGTATTTATTTATGTATGTATAGTTTTGGATATTTATTTATCTGTGTATCTATTTTAGTGTATTGTATTTATAATTTTTATATGAACAACAGTCCTATGTAAGGTTCAGGAAAAGCTTTGTCTATTCTTTGTTTGCCTGGAAGAGATTGCATTAGCAATAATGCCTCCCATTCTATATTTTGATGTGTTGAATGTATTTCTTCATCAATGTATGTTTTTGGTTTACAATAAAGTATATATATAAATATTAAACACGTTTTGTTAAATAACAGCTGCAAATTCTTGAAAAATTCTAAAACAACGTTTTATTTACATTTGCAGGTGTTTAAAGGAGCTATGCAGATATCAGACACTGTACTACCAGACCTACCTCTTGGGGTAGTCGGCTACTACATGAATGAGACAGTACCTCGGTCTGTCCCTATTGTGGCTGTAGCATACAGCTCCTGTGTGTTTATGTACCGGAACTTAAAGCTGTTTTATAAGTACTATCTGCCTTCCACTGAACTTAGCATGTGTGAGATGGAGGTTTGGAAACAGGTTTGTAATCTCCATCATCAACATTTGCTCACATCTATACAACACAGTTACTTGGTACAATAAATCCCCCTCCCACCTTAATAAGACTCATTCTTTGTTGACTTATTGATAAGACTCTTAGCCACAACCCAAACAGGTTGGTTGGATTTTATCGATACTGATACATACAAATACAAAAACTAACTTCTTCTGTTCATAGCTTGTAAACATTTGACATTGTCATACCATATCTAGTTTAAATAGGAAGTAAATACCTCTGCAGGCTGGCCATCCAGTGAAACTCTTAGGAAGCTATGGTTGTCTGTAACTTTTAGATAAAAGTTAGAGAACAATGATATAAATAAAAAAAAAAAAATGAAATAGTAAATTTAATGATAGATGTGCCAATGATTTGTAGTATCTTTTTATTCCACTTGGAACCTTTCTAGGAGAGCAGTACTGCACCTCCTAACAAGTTTAAGAAACTTTATGCTTGTATTCTACATATGTATAAAGGGTGTCTCTGACATCGACGCACAAACGAGTACCATGGATCCAGTACATGATTCTGAACCCCCAGTGGTGGAATTTTTCGTCGGCTATTTCATGATTTAAAAAAATATATATGTAGTTTTTTTCACTTTAGACCGTTCATAATTGCTATACTTTTATAACCCAATAAGATTTTAAAGTAAAAATTAATTAATTCGCTAATCACACAAAAAAGCGCAATGAAAACAAAACTCGAAAAACTATCTTATCGGCTGATTTAATAGAGTTCACATCAGGGATCAACGTCATACCTACAAACTCGCTCGGCGGCACGCTTGCAACGTTCAAATGCCGAGCCGACACTTTTTTTTAAACACTGTGAATTCTGTAACCTTTAATTTACGACATAAATGACTGACGACATAATTTTATTAGTGACATGCGGTCTAGCCTTTTCGCGAAGTTTGCGTTACGATGTCAGATATTAAGAGCCGCCCGCAGTTTCTCCAGCATAAGTTTGAATTCCATGGGAATGTGGGGAAAAGTATCCTGGCTATAAGCCATCTGTTTGCCAAATTTACAAGGTGTAACAAATTTAGGAACGCTCTAACTGTCGCCTGCGACGTGGAGGCCCCGGGTTCGATTCCCGGCCAAGTCATGATAGAAAAGAATCTTTTTCTGATTGGCCTGCTGGGTCTTGGATGTTTAGATAAACATCCAACGACATTACACAACAACGATACTATATTTTATAATATACATATATAGATATATATGTATCTATTATAAAATATAATATCGTTGAGTTAGTATCCCATAACACAAGTCTCGAACTTACTTTGGGACTAGCTCAATCTGTGTGATTTGTCCGTATATATTTATTGATTACTAGCTTTCCGCCCGCGGCTTCGCCCGCGTAAATTTCGGTTATATCGCGCTTTTTAGATTTCCCTCGGGAACTTCAAATTTTTCCGGAATAAAAGGTAGCCTATGTCCTTTCTCTGGGTCTAAAGATTGTGTGCTTTCCGCCCGCGTGGTGTTCGGGTATGTCGCGCTTTTTAGATTTCCCTCGGGATTATCAAATTTTTCCGGGATAACAGGTAGCCTATGTTTTTTCTCAGGGTCCAAAGATTGTCTGTGCCAAATTTCATCAAAATCGGTTGAGAGGTTTTGGCGGGAAAGCGTAACAGACAGACAGAGTTACTTTCTCATTTATAATATTAGTATGGATTACTTTAGAAATGCTATGCAGTACATTCATAACATTACAGGAGATTTTTTTCTTTCCTTTCAGTTAACAAACCCAATCAATCACAATACAGATGCAATAAAACCGCTCATACGCAGCCTTATGGCAATTCCACATGAAACTCTAACACCAGAGTCACAGTACATCATAACACTAACACCAGAACAGCAGTTAGAATACCTGGAGATCAACACAGAATTACCAAGTAAGAACAATGCAGAAATTGTTTGTATTGCCACCTTGAAGATGCATTCCATTGATAAGTATTCTGTGAGCTGTGTTGTAATTGCTACGGAGGATGGAGATGTGATTATATTGGATCCACAGACTTTTAGCCCGTTATCTCAGGTCTGTATTAAAGTGACTTGTTATTTACATACAGTACTTTTATTTCATGAAGCCAAGCACACTTTATGTTTGGTTTACAAATGTGTATTTGGGTTAGGCTTAGACGGAAGGGAAGGGAGTATGCGTGAAGTGTGTTCCTGCTACTTGTCTCAACACAAACATTTATAGTGTGTCTGTACACTTGTTAACCACAATTAAAATGCGCATTGTTTCGTGAGATATAAATACCTTTATCAACTTTTTTATCGTCCCGTTTCTGGGCACAGGTCTCCTCTCATACAGAAAAGGATTGAGCGTAATTACCACGCTTGCTCAATACGGGCTGGCGATTTTAGACTTTCAGGTTTCCTCAAGATGTTTTCCTTCACTTTGTAATCAGTCATTGGTGTTTAAGATATACTGAGAAAGTACATATAACTTAGTAAGTTACATTGGTACTTGCTTGACCTGGAATCGAACCCGCACAACCGTACTTGAGAGGCTGGTGTTTTAACCACTAGGCCACCACGACTAATTATCTTATTATTAATTATTTATTACCTTCTTATTTAAAAATTGACAAAAATAATTACTTATAATAATAATAAAAAAAATAAGAGCATTAAGTATCCAAAAAGAGTTAACAAAGTGCATTAAAAATCGATTATATAACAATTTTACAGGACAAGTGGTTTTTGGATAATTATTATCATATTTGATTTGTCCAGGCTAAAGTATGTGGGGTAAAGAAAACACCATACCAAATGATAACAACTGGATTGTATACTGTTGACTACAGAATAACTATAGCTACAAGGTGTGATTTATTGCTATTCGAGTTTTGAAGGCACTTTCACAAATATGTACTGCTTTTATTTCACATCTTTGCACAGTGTTGATAGCACTTACTAGGTGTAGTGCACTGCTATGATTGGCTTAGTCGGAGTAATGGAGTTGTCGGATTTACTAATAAAAATATGAGTTAGTCTTTGTAACAACATCAGCCGCCGGCATAAGTTACCACCCACCAGACAAAGTCTTGCCGCCAAGCGATTCGACGTGTTCCGGCATGATGTCTGGTGAAGCCGTACGGAGGACGGGTCTGAGCAGTTGTGTTGCGATGTGTACCGGGTACGATGTGCTTAATGTTGTTGTGTCAGGAGTTTGGTCGTGGAGGGTCTCCAGATCATCCTCTGGCGCAGCATCGTTGGTCGTGTTGTTGGGTTAAACATTGCATCACCTCGCTCAACTGCCGTCTGTCTTCCTATTCACTCAGTTTTTTGAGTGAATAGGCTTAATAAGCTAGTGCGTTTTACCATCAACGATTGCATCACTGCTTACCATCAGGCGGGATTGCAGTCAAGCACTAGTTTATAACTAATAAATAAATATATAATGATGCCCTGCTTCACAAACTAAACTGAATATAAAGTGCACCTTTTCCATTTTGTTTCATTAAGAAAAGGACATAAGAGAGAATATTAATTTAGTCCAGACCCTGGAGATCCACGATACAAGATACATACAATAAGGATGTATCCAAGTTATGAAAAAAAAAAATAATTAGTCCGTCTTACAGATAATAAAAAAAAATAAGGCCCGTATTTTTTATTTTGTCGAAATTACCAAAAACTACCGAGATATAGCGTAATAAAGTTACCGAGTGGGGGCTAATTACGCCGTGGTACAATATACAGAGTGGTGCTGACAATAGGACAATAAATGAAAACACGAACAATGCTGGTTCATAGGAATAATCCTAAACCATAGAAAAAAACCTAGCATCAAAAATAAATAAATAAAAAATGAAAATTTCAAACAAACTAAATCGCAGAACATTGCAAACGGAATAGAACATCCTTTAAAAATATTGGTTCACTGACCTCCGGTCGGCGACAGCGCGATCCTGTATCGACTTGCTTTTTTCGCGCCATTATTATTAAAGTTTGGTACCGTAGGATGCAGCGGTCATTAACCTGTAAGCGCTTCTTTATCAAGATGTACATCATGTAGAAAATGTGAAAAATGAAAAATAATTTCCTGTGACTAAAGTAATAGACATATTTATATGATTTCTTATGGGTAGACTGAGAATGTGTTGACGTACATGATGTTTAATTAATTGTCGTATTGTCAGCACCGCTCTGTATACCACGGCGTGACGTCATGCGGCAATACAAAACAATATATCTTCCTAAGTATTTGAATGAAATAAAAAATCTATATAAATCTATCTGATGAACATTAAATTATTTTTTAGTATACAACCCAATTCACGATACAGGAGTAAAATGTGGCCCAAAGTTATTAAAAAAAAGAAACCTGGCTGACTTGACGGCCAAATAGTTTTACTTTTAAATCTGTATTCTTCCTTTTCAGAGAGAAGTCAGTATGCGTGTTAAAAAGAGATTGGCCTGAGGGTCGTCTGCTGTTCAACACTGACGACCACATCATTGCTATTGAGGTGGTGACTGCTGACAGTAGCGTCATGGTGATATGTGCTGATCATACGATGGCCTGTTATACCAAGAAGGTAGATTCAGAATATGTAATAAGTTTTAAGCATCATTTAAAGTAACTCCCGGGGGGATTTAGGCCTTAATTAATAAATGAATAAAGTCAGTGACTCTGCCAGTGAAGTGTGTCGACGTGCGTCTTCTCGTGATCTGGTCCGGTGGTATACTTACGAACTCCGCATCTGAAGGTTGGAGGTAAGTGGTCGCAGTCTTTGGTACCTTGGTCAGAGAGATATTTCCGAAGGCATCATCTTATCATATACTAGCCACCCGCCCCGGCTTCGCACGTGGACAAATGATATAAGTAACTACGCCTTCCTCAAGAAACGATGGCCCTTCAATAAAAATAATGTTTACTGTGTTGCCCATAAGCCAATATCTGACTCTGCAAGATACATCGACCTTATTGTCCATGGATAGCCAGTTCCACCACCTTCAAACAGAATGAAAGCCTATACATCGACCTTATTGTCCATGGATAGCCAGTTCCACCACCTTCAAACAGAATGAAAGCCTATACATCGACCTTATTGTCCATGGATAGCCAGTTCCACCACCTTCAAACAGAATGAAAGCCTACCGGGGTAGCAAGTTTGTTCGAAGTAATGGTCCCCCGCTCGGGCCGACTCTCTCCGCGGTCTAGGCAGAGAAACACTCACAACGAGCAGGCAGCCGGCATGGGCGCGAGCGGTACGCGGATTTTTTTTGGTGTTTAGTTTTGAATAAATCGTGATACCTCCTGAATGAAACAACCAATTCCAATAATTAAAAAAGAGATCTGCTGCTACTGAAATTACATTTGATATAACGTAATTTATTTGGATAAGGATTAATAATAAGGAATGTGTGCTCTGATTTCGACTGGCATTTTAATTAACTTTTCAAACATAAAAAAGTAGTCATAATGAAGAAACTATAGTAGGTAGACCTATGGTATCGCTGACTTTTTTGTAGGCATTTTCAAGATCTACAATATTGTAGTACATTATTTTGATCTATCTCATAGGGTTCAGACAGCGTTTGCAATGTAATGCGCGCCTCCTTGCGTAGCCACCGCGATCGCTACTGCTACGCCACGGAGGCTGTCAAGAAACTTGCTTATACTAAATCCATTATCATTAAATTTTCAGGGTAAAAAGCAATGGTGCTTAACATTAGAACACCGTCCGGTCGCTATGACACTAATGCCGATTTTACACCTCGGCGTCACATTGACAGGCGTCGCGCTGGCGTCGGGTCACGTGCATCTGTATGACGGCAAGGCTCGAAGAGACACTGTGTTTGTAAGAGGTTCGTGACACTTATAACACTTTTATCTACTCTCATATCAAAAAATTAAAAATATAAAACCAAAAAGGAGTTTATATTGACGTACTTTACCAATAGTATATTGAAAGGAAATTTTAAAAAATATTTTGTTTTCATTACGGTACAACCCATAGACAGCCATTGATATAATATTAAACTAAGGTAGATAAGTCAATAGCGCATTGAACTTGAAGCGTACAAAATATCATATCTGTTTAATATTATATCAACGTAGACAGTACTATTTCATTTTTTATCTGTGGTTGCGCGCGCTTTCGCGCATGCGCTGTGATGCAGGGTGCAGAATTGTTAACATTTTGCATATTACAATTATGAAACTGAATAAATGGAATTGTGTTGCGTTGGCGTTAGACGCACTGAGATTAGATAAAGTAGTGTATGAAACTGTACATAATTATTAATTAGGTATTACACACTCGTGTGATACTATTAAAAAACTCGCTAAGCTCGTTTTTTAAACTCACACTCGTGCTTAATACCCCTCATTATGTATCAGTATCATAAACTACTATTATAATTCAGACAGTAACACAAAATAGTATTAGTACTGCACCTAAACTTGATGCGGGTATAAGGGTAGCGCGCTGGTGTCTGGTCACGTGCATCTGTATGACGGCAAGGCCCGAATAGACAGATATTTGTTTTTAAGAATTTTCCGCTGTTTTCTCGTGGTCCCAGGATTTTGTCCCATTAATGGGACCATGAGGGACAACAGTTTCTCGTAGTCCCATTTCATTTTTCAGTAATGTATTTATCCTCCTGTATACAGTATGTTAACTAACAGAGGGCGTTCCCGTTAACCCGAAATAGTATAGCATACATACATGCTAAAAAAAATATTTCCATTCGAAAACAAAATGTTTTAAAAATTTTTCAATATGAAAATATTCAATAAAAATTTTAAATTGACATCTAAAAGAAACACACTGTACACGCGAACATGAAAGACGGCAACGTCGCAATTTATTTATGAATGACGAGCCGCGTATGCGGCGGCGATCTAAGATGTAATTGATTGATGTGTGTTGGTTGATGTGTGTTGGGCAATGCAACGTTAGGTAGATACTATTCCGCGTTACTATTTTGATTTAAAACAGGAGGTTTCAAATTTATTTTCAATTATAATTTCTTTTTATTCGGATTGTTTTATGCTTATTTTTCTATGCTGATATTTTTATTTTAATCTATTTGTTGATGCTTTCTGGAAGGGTCACTGCATTCTCCTATCAACCCCAGGGTCTCAAAGCAGGGAAAACAAACATGCAAAGCACTAACCTGGATCCAACAGGACAGGAAAAGAGGAATCACCAACGACGGGGCACACGCCGGCCGGTCAGCTATCTTCTTTATGTGGACTTGATGCTGCTTGTTCACTGCCTACACTCGTCAAGCACAGACACACCACCAATATGGAAACTGAGGGTTTATTTGGCCAGTGAAGCCCTTAGAAAGTCAGATATTCGAAATTATTTTGAATAGACGCGGCGTTGTATGCGCTGAGGCCGCCATACTTGTTTTTTTTCTTTTTTCTTGGCACTCTTGAGAGAGGCGCCACCAGCACGAGTTAAGAGAAGCCCGCGCTTATTTAAATCGTCGTTGACGCAACAAGGATGGAAAATGGAAATGCATGGATAAATTATTAGGATAGTTAATGCTTACACATTTCCCCCCACCTGAAATCCACAAGGGTTTCAAGAAGAATGCGAAAAATTAAGAGTGAAATCAGCAATAGCTGGACTATGAGCTACTGCCGAAAAAATGCATAAAAATCTAGTTAATAAGTGTAGATAATATGGAGACTTATTTCAAATAACCTAAAGACAGTGTGTACTTATACTCTAGTTAGGTATATAAAAGGAAAATAAACTAATTAATTGGTAAGGGACAAACCTTTACCACCGGCCTACGAAACGTCTTTCCGTTAGCAGTTTGGAGAGTAACGACTCTAACTACCTGGTCTGAACCTGCATGCACTTGCACGATACGAGCCATTTTCCAAAACATCGGCGGAGTATTAGGTTCGTTAACTATAACTATGTCATTGACTTTGATATTTGGTTCAGGCAAGAACCATTTGCTCTTTTGTTGCAATGTGTGAAGATAATCGCGTTGCCATACGCGCCAAAAGCTTTGAGTAATTTTCCGAAGCATCATCCAACGAGATCGAGGACACGAATTATCACTTATCGGTTCTTCGGGCAAGGCTACTAAAGGACCTCCCGTTAGAAAATGTCCTGGAGTTAGAACGTCAGACTCTGAAGGATCCGTAGATAGAGTACAGAGTGGACGGGAATTTAATACAGCTTCTATTTTAGCTAATATGGTAAAAAAATCTTCTAGAGTGAGAACTTGAGCTCCAACTACTCGCTTCAAATGATACTTTGTTGATTTTATACCACTTTCAAATATTCCGCCGAAATGCGGTGCTCCAGCTGGATTGAATTTCCAGGTAATGTGGCGATTCGCTAAACCATTTGAAATTTCTGGATAATGCTGATGAAGCAGATTCGCAACCTCATTTAAATATTTATTCGCGCCTACGAAATTTGTCCCACAGTCTGTTACTATTGTATGGCATATGCCACGACGAGAGACAAAGCGGTCTAAAGCGGCAAGAAATGCTTCAGCACTCAATTCTGTTACGGCTTCTAAGTGTACAGCCTTTGAGCTTAGGCACACAAATAAACATAAATAAGCTTTGTAAGTTTTTGCGCCACGACGGCGACTCTCTTTAATGATAAAGGGACCCCCCAGATCTATTCCCGTGGTACTAAAGCAGCGAGCTGGTTGAATCCTGGCTGCAGGTAGCTTGCCCATCATTGGTTGACAAGCAACTGGATTCACTTTAAAACATTTGACACATTTGGATAACACGGTCCGTATCAGGAGCCTTAATCCGGTTATCCAAAATTTTCTTTGAATAAAAGATTGTAAAGAGCGAGGGCCACAATGCAAATATTTTATATGGAAATATTCGACTATCTTTCGAGAGATAGGACATTGTTTAAGTAACAAGAAAGGGTGTAACGCAGATGGCGACAGTTGAGCCTCATCGATGCGTCCACCTACTCGCAAAATTCCATCATCGTCTAGGAAAGGTGACAGCTTTTGAATAGATTTTACACAAGGTTCATTTTTACGCACCCGGTCAACTTCCGAAGTCATGTAATTATCTTGACTGAATTTAACCAGCACTTCATTGCTTTTTCAAGCTCAGCACTACTAAGAGGAGAGAGATTTCGGTCTTGCCTGGCCGTTTTAGAGTTAGAAACAAAACGATTACACCATGCTACCATTCTTTGAATTTTTGTAAATGAAGAATGTTTAGAAATTAAGTTCAAAAGTGGATTCTCATCATCCGTAACAAGAAGACTTCTACTTTCTATTGATTTAAGTTCAGGCAAGTTCTCCTTCGGAAGTAATACCTGCCTTTTAGGCCATTGCTCAGGTGATTCTTTCAGCCAAGAAGGCCCTGTCCACCAAAGCGGGTGATCTAGAATCTCTGGACATGATATTCCGCGGCTACAACAGTCGGCGGGGTTATCATTTGTTGATACATAGTACCAGCGATCTCGACTAATTAAATCAGTTGTCTGAACCGCACGATTGGCTACATACATTTTTAGTAAATGAGAGTCAGTGTTAAGCCAAGACAAGGTAGTGCTGCTGTCTGAATAAGCTCGAATGGAATCGATGGAAATTTTATCTTTAAGTAAATTATACATGTGTGATAGAACTTTTGCTAGAAGCACAGCTGCGCTTAGCTCAAGTCGATTCACCGTTGTTGGTTTTAAGGGGGCAACTCTAGATTTCCTATTAACAAACTGGTCGTGGTTACATTACCGGGTTCATTGGTAACTACACAGATATAAACACAACAACCATAACCTTTCAAAGATCCATCACAAAAGCCAACTAAATGTACTTGAATAGGATTCGAAGGTATGATTAAACGCGGGAGAGTAATATTTTGTAAATCGGACAAATTTGCAGCTATTAAATGCCATTGTTTGACTAAATTTTGGGGAATAGTTTCATCCCATGATAAATTTAAACGCCATAGATCTTGTAGCAAAGATTTAGCGGCAAAAACGACAGGACAAATCCATCCAAGAGGGTCAAAAATGCGAGCTACCAATGAGAGTATGGACCGTTTTGTGAATTTCCATTCGAACGAGTCAGCAAACGTATAAGAAAAGGTATCGTTAACAGGATTCCAACGAACGCCCAATATTTTGACAAACTCACTTCCCGATTCATCAAAAGATTTGGAAGTTTGACAGAATTCTTGAGGGATATCTGTCAGAAGACGAGGATCATTAGAGGTCCATTTCCGTAGTTCAAACTGAGCCTTTGATAGTAACGATATAATATCGTTTTTAATGCAATAGTTTCTTCGAGAGAAGATCCGCCAGAGGTGATATCGTCCATAAATGTCTCCTCTCGGATAACCTGTGCTGCACGACTAGAATACTCAGCACCGTGGTCTTCAGCAAGTTGATGAAGTGTTCGAATGGCTAAGTAAGGAGAACTACTAACTCCGTACGTAACGGTATTGAGTTCGTATTCCTTTAAAACCTCAGTTGGGTCATTACGCCAAAGAACGTGTTGATAACATCTTTCTTGCGGTCTTATCAATATTTGTCTATACATGCGACGAATATCCGCAGTAAAAACAACTTTGTGAATTCTGAATTTTGTGATTAGATCAACGATGTCTACTTGAAGTTTTGGACCCACATGAACAATATTATTTAGTGACAGGTCACTCGAAGTCCGACTACTAGCATCGAAGACCACTCGTAATCGTGTCGTGGTACTCTCAGGTCGGATTACACAATGGTGGGGAATTATATAACAGTCAGTAGACGAGGACTGCACTGGCTGCATATGTCCGAGATCCTCGTACTGTTGCATAAATTCTTTGTATTCAGTTTTTAACTCATTTTGACTAGCTAGTCTTTTTTCCAAATTTAGGAAACGATTAAACGCTTGTTTATATGATTCTCCTAAGGCTGGAGCATCATCTTTAAGCATAATTGGTACAACATAACGCCCATCGGAGGTGCGATACGTGCCTTCTTTATATTTTTGTTCGCATATTTCATCCTCGGGACCGGAAATTTTACATTTCGGCGGCTCCTCGGACTCCCAAAACCGTTGAACGATCTCGTCGAGCGCACTAGAAGACGCGACGAGGAGCGTAACGGGTGTAGCCGGAGTTTTAGCTACCACGTTTTGAAGAAACTGACCACTTATCACCCAGCCGAATACACTAGAGAGTGCGCATGGAAAGCCCGGGCCTGGACTGAAACGTGAGCCAGTATATATCTGGTCAAAACAGTCTACTCCTAACAACAGATCGATCGGACCGGATTTATCAAAGTCCTGGTCGGCGAGATCCAGATGTGTAAACTTATCCTTGACGATTGTCGGCAACGACACCGAAGGAATCAGGGATGTGATTTTAGGTAGAACCACTAATTGAATATCAAACTGAGGAGTGTCACTCAATCGAGGTATTATTGAACCGAAGGTGTGACCTTTAATGCTACACACATAATTTTGACCGATGCCACTTACATTTAATTTACATTTCTTGATATGTAAACCTAATTGTCGCGCACAGCTACTTGTAACAAATGAATCCATCGAGCCACTGTCAATAATTGTACGGACATACTGCCACGAACCATCCGATGGCTTCAAACGAACTACTGCTGTACCAAGAATTTTTGTGCTAATAGGTTGATTTGAAATGTTTGACTGGGTAGCACCAGTTAGAGTAGTGTTCATATCGGGATGCTGGGATGAATCCAGTTCACTAGTATGAGACAGTAAACTCTTATGCTCTTCATGTAACAAAGTATTATGCTTTGCATTACAAATGAAACATGTTGACTTAGATTTACAATCGGTAACAGTGTGACCCGGCCTTAAGCAGTTTTGACATAATTTTAAATCTTTAACTAATTGTTGTCGCTGTGTCATATTCATAGAATGCAATTTACTACAACGGTAGATTGAATGATTTTCATTACAACACACACAAACAATCTAACTTTATTATTATTGTTGGAAGAAATTAGAGATGATTTTGGTTGACGCGATAAATAATCTTTATTTGTATTAGGTCGATTTTGTTTGCTTGTAGAATTTGATGATGGAATATTAACTGGTTGGCTAACTTCTAATACTTTTATGTAATTTTGTAAATAAGTAATGAAGTTATTAAATTTCGGAATTTCTTCAGTGTTTTGTAATTCAAACCTTTTTTTGTTTCTGTATCTAAAGGCCTAGACGCAATGTAAAATAAAATAAATTCGCATAAATCATCAATACACAAACCGCGCAAGGCATTAACGCATTCATAAAGTGTGTTAGATAACTCAGATAAGTTAGACTAAGATGGTTCTTGTATGGGATTAATTTTAATTATTTTTTCTAAATAAGCTGTTGCAAGAATACGCTTGTTGTCATATCTGTCCAGTAAAGTTGCAAAAACCACTGAATAATTTGCCGATGTCACAGGCACGCCCTTCGCTAATGTCAGTGCATAACCAGATAAACATGACAGCAAATAGTGAAATTTCTCAGTGTCGGATAATGAACTATTATTATGAACAAGTGCTGTATAACTATCTTTAAATGTTTGCCACTTTTCTATATTACCATCAAACTTTGGAATTTCCAGCTTAGGCAACTTCACTTGCGAACGCACGTGACTTTGACCTAATTCCGAGCGACAGCCGCTACCTGCGCTCGCATCGAGAGAATCCGCAAACTCAATAACATAGTAATACAACTCATCGAATGACAGTAACACTTTATGATCGATAACAAACGAAGGGTTAAGCTTTAATTGCAACTGGTTAACATCATCGTTGCATTCAAAAATCTATTACGAATCTCGTCAATCTTTTTGTACCTAGCTCGAAAAGCTGCAAATTTAGTTTTAGTTTCTTTAACTGTTCTGGCTAAATCGTAAAGTATCTGCATACTTTTAAACTCATATTCCCGCCTTTTAATAGCGGTTATTAATTCCGCTTCGCTCATAGTTCACTTGGTATACGATATCCGCACGCTCAAAAGGATAAAAGTTATAAAAGTAGGTAAAACGGAAAAAGCGTAAGCCGGTAGGTAGGCAGCAATGCACGCGCGAACGTATTGACTGACGTAACGACGTAACGTAAACGTAGCAACTCCCTTTCGATACGCGTGAGTCATACAAAATTACGCAAATGAAATACAAGCACACACGTCTTAAAGTTATTTGTTAGAATATAAGTTTTGACTTTGAGGTAGTTCAAAGCTAATCCGTCTCCCGCCGGAGACAAGTACTACGAGTGTAGGTACCTCGGTACTAAATTCGAGAAACGTCGAACTCACGTTTTTAAAAGTAATTTATGCAATTTGTTATTGAATACAAATAAATGCAGCTTATTACAAGGGAATTAACGAGGTATGAATGTACGATTGAATAGTCAATCGGTCTCAAATAGGAAACAATAACTAGGTATAATGGAATGACCTAGGTTTTATTTAGACACTTAGAACTTGAAAGGCCAATTGAAATTGCCTTAAGTAGGTAAGTATACAAATAAATTATAATTGGGATTACGTATTTAACGTAATAACGAGAATGGAATGATTTAATTTCTGATAGTAGGTATTTTTGAAATAACTACGCGAGGAAGATTCCTCACAGGAGGCACCATAATTAATGTTGATGCTTTCTGGAAGGGTCACTGCATTCACCTATCAACCCCAGGGTCTCAAAGCAGGGAAAACAAACATGCAAAGCACTAACCTGGATCCAACAGGACAGGAAAAGAGGAATCACCAACGACGGGGCACACGCCGGCCGGTCAGCTATCTTCTTTATGTGGACTTGATGCTGCTTGTTCACTGCCTACACTCGTCAAGCACAGACACACCACCAATATGGAAACTGAGGGTTTATTTGGCCAGTGAAGCCCTTAGAAAGTCAGATATTCGAAATTATTTTGAATAGACGCGGCGTTGTATGCGCTGAGGCCGCCATACTTGTTTTTTTTTCTTTTTTCTTGGCACTCTTGAGAGAGGCGCCACCAGCACGAGTTAAGAGAGGCCCGCGCTTATTTAAATCGTCGTTGACGCAACAAGGATGGAAAATGGAAATGCATGGATAAATTATTAGGATAGTTAATGCTTACACACTATTAATGATATATATTAACGAGTTTAAGGGAACGCCCTTTGTTATTTAACATACTGTATATTCTTCCTCCATAAATCAACTTTTTAGAGTGTGTAGTGAAGTGTTCGATGATGAATAAATTATACTTGACTGACATTGATTACTTAAGAATTCTGTTGATATGTACACATAAAAATATAATAAATACTAAATTTATGATAAAAGAAATATTATAAGCATATGGTTTATAAAAGGCGACGGAGACGCCACGGAGGCTGTCATCTTCGCCATACAGTGCTTGGTGTTAATTCACTCGTAATTCGCATGTACAAACTTACTTAAATAAATAAAATAAAAAGCACCTACATAATATATACTTAGTTGATATTTTAATTATTGTTGGTTTTTGGTAACTACATAATTCACAGGATACATAGGATTTTACAGGATGTAGATACATAACAATGGTATTACGAGAAACTGTTGTCCCTCGTGGTCCCATTAATGGGACAAAATCCTGGGACCACGAGAAAACAGCGGAATTTTCTCATAGTGACTTAAGTAATACAGCACACTTCACCTGAGCTTGGTTGTCACGTTCTATGAGATTGTTGAATGACTTATAGGTACCTAATGATTTGGTCTGCATTCGTTTCAGATGTTGTTTCCGTGATGAAATTTGGCCAATTGGGACAAGAGGAACACGTGTTCATCATAATCACAGGAGGTAATAACTACAATCACATTTTTGCACGTGTAGGTACACAAGTGTTCTACAGTTTAATTTATATATAGATGACCCGTCGCATGGCGAGTTTCCACCGTTAACACCACTACGATTCGGACGAAGCGTTTCGCCTCCTCTTTCATACCGCGTACGTCGAGGGACTGTAACAATTTGCTAGCGGCGGTGTTTCCGTCGGACTACAATTTGAGTGTCTTCAAGGCCGTAGTGAATAGGCTCTTAATAAACTAGTGCTCATCGATTGCGTCACTGCTTACCATCAGGCGGGATTGCGGTAATAGCCGGTTTCACCCGAATGAGTTTCGATCGTGGGATATCGGCATAAATAGAATCTTATGTGTTATACATATCTGGTTATAAACCACCTTTTTGCTAAATTCCATCTAAATCCGTTTAGTAGTTTTTTATACATCCATACTAATATTATAAATGCGAAAGTAACTCTGTCTGTCTGTCTGTCGGTCTGTCTGTCTGTCTGTCTGTCTGTCTGTCTGTCTGTTACGCTTTCCCGCTTAAACCTCTCAACCGATTTTGATGAAATTTGGCACAGACAATCTTTAGACCCTGAGAAAGAACATAGGCTACCTTTTATCCCGGAAAATTTTGATATTCCTGAGGGAAATCTAAAAAGCACGATATAACCGAACTCCATGCGGGCGAAGCCGCGGGCGGAAAGCTAGTAGGTTCATAAATCCTAACAAACTTTCTTATTTTTAATATTATGTAGTAGGATTTGTGTCATCATCATCAACATCCCAACGTTAATTCTAGTTGCATACGAAGCTTTTTCAGCATTGGATTCTGAGGTCCGCTTTTACCTGTCTAAATGCTAATTTTGGCTAAACTTCGATATTTTCCGTGAAGCGACTGTCGTCTGACCTCCACAACCCGAGGGCGATATCGGAGCATTGCAGTTAGACCAATTGTTGGACTTTTGAGGGCTCTAACAACCCGTAATGACTGCCATTAGATGTTCGTATGGCAACCGGGACTAATGGCTTTACGTGCTTTCCGAGGCATGATCAGACCATAATTACATTAACAGCAAATATTCATATTTATGCATACAAATATTTGCACTGCGCGGGGTTTATATATTTTTATACTCATATTATTTCATAAATTTGCAGGCGGCAACCTCATGCTAAAGATACTGAAGCGCACAGCAGACTTTAGTGCACACGCTGCTGGGGTCGAGATGTCGCCCAGCGCACTGACAGGACAGAAGCCTTGGCTTATACCCAAGAAGTCCAAACTGTTCCTCGAACAGTCTATGAGAGAGCGAGAGAACGCTACATGTGAGTCCTTTTTTTTCTTACGTATAAAGAGTTATGCCAGCGAGGTCACCGTGCAGAAGCACTTGGTATCCGTATGTAAGATACTTTTTAAACGTCAATGTTACATAATGTAACGGAAAAAGTCTAACCGGATGCAGCTCTTCTCCATTCTTCTTCAACCTATAGAGGTCCACTGCTGGACAAAGGCCTCACCCAAGTTGGGGGAGGGGGCTTGCCCTAATTCCCCACGATTGTCAGCAGGAAGGTTGGGGATCGCAGTAATTGTAAATTGATATTCCACGGGAGAAATGCTGCTGGCCGCTTCCCTGCTGACAGTTCGGATGCAGCAGAAATACCAACATTTTAAATGGAGTGACCTCCTATCTGACCTCTACAACTCAGTATCTGGGTAATATGATACCACTTAGTAAGATTAGTTGTGAGACTTCCGGGGTTTCTGACGAATGTCAAAGATCCCAGAATAGGGTATTTGACTAAAAAAAAAACTAATTAGTCCGTCAGTCAGATTTCCAAAATATACTAGACACGTATTTTTTCTTTTTTCATATAAACAAAAAATGAAGACGACACAGTGCGTTGAAAACTCGTGTGACGTCACTGCACGCTACACTTTTTAGCCAGCAGTGACGTCACCAGCCACCACTCCTGAACTTTAATGCCTTTTATTATTTGTCAATTTTTATTGATTTGATCAAACAAAATATACGTATCCAATATTTCTCTATAATGTGAATGACGGACGGACGGACATAGATTCATTTTTTTTTTTAACCCAGGAAACATCCCTATTACAGCTGGGACCAACCGCATCCGAGGCAAGGAGGGGTCTTGTTATGAAGAAAGTCATCCATCAATGTTCGTGTCATCCAGGCATTGTTTTGACCATTTTTTGGAAAGGTCCGAAACAAGCACAAAAATAAACTAAAGAACTGTTAAAAAATGTTATTTTCAATTTGCAGCGATGCACGAGACGTTCCAACATGAGCTGAACAGACTTCGCCTGTTGGCTGCGAAGACTTTGCTTGAGGCCCATGAAAAGTCTGATAACTCAGTCGGCACAGGTCCCATGGAGTCTGTGAGACTTACAGCTGAGGTACAAATTTCACAGTATTTATTATATACGATAGGTACATAAGTCAAAAATAATAAAAGAGTAGTGTTGACATTAGTTAAGCAAAATCAAAAGTCATTTATTCAAATTAGGCTGAGAATCAGCACTTTTTGAACGTCAGTATACATAAGACAATCCCCCTAAAACGCCCGCCCTTCGACACTTCCTAGTGCTATCGGTGGGAAGGCGGAACGAACTCCACCTATCTAGATGTGCTGCTGGGGAGTTTGGACCGCCCCTTCTTCATTCATTAAAAAAAAAACATGACTATACAATACTATTTTATATTTATGTTTTTATATTGTACCTATACAATGCCTAGGTCTGGAGTTATAGGGCTTAAACGTTACGCACTGCATGTCGCGTGATATTAAACCTCATGCCATCGACATAAGGTGCATTCGTAACACTATGTATAGTAATGAACACAAGAAAACGCAACAACAGCGAGTGTGATATAGACTTTAATATGAATAAGAACCCATCAGGCTGTATGACAAAATAACTGGTACTTTTAACGTTGTTTTTCCAAATAAATGTCACTCCTAGTTGAAAGGTATTGTTGACCATTCATTCTGCTGCGCTTATTTGGAATCGGCGCAATATGTATTTTTCTTCCATACTTCGAAAAACTTTTGAAAAACTTATGTTATAAAAATGTCTGGCACTCGGGGACTGCCGCGGTAAAGCTTTTGCTTAGCATTTTATCAACTTATGCAATTATAAGTAATTATTTATTTATGCAGTATATTTTTTTATTTCATGTTATTTCATGTTTGATAATAACTCAAATTACACTTTTGAACGTGGTGACTGATAAGAAAAACTTACTCGTGGACACAGCCAAAAACCACGCTGTCGCATCTAGCATCGCGTCTAAAAGAGATATCTAGAATCAGTTATGAGCAGTTAGTCACCTACGGCTAGTCGCTTCACGGAAAATGTCGAAGTTTAGCCATATCAGCAGATAGACTGGTAAAGCGGACCCCAGACTCCAAAGCTGAAAAAGGCTTCCGAAGCGACTGGGATTAACGCTGGGATGATGATGATAATGCACGCACACAACACCATGCCGAAGACTGCCGAATCGAATCGACGTTAGACGATGTTCGGCTTTCAGCGCCGCGCCGGTGTGCCGCTCGGAGTGGGGGGTGTTAGGTTTTATTTTCGTTACGGAATTTCGTGATTCGGTCTCCGTGGTTAAAGCCCGCAATAAAAGCTACGCAATAGCTTAAAAAATGACAGCTAATTGTTCCTTGTATTATTTTTCAGGTAGAAGGTCTTGGTCCAGTATTCCGTGTGACGCTGATAATAGAGAACAATTCTAAAGAGAGAGCGGTGATAGGACTTTCCATACTGTTCCACGTGCACACCGTCAACTATAAAGTGTCCAATCCTTATATAAAGGTAATAATTAAACCCTAGGTCTCACAGTCGTTGTGGGTTAGTCCGAAGTCCAGAGTGTCCTAATTTGAACCTTGCAACTAATCGTGCGAGCACATGAAATGCTTAATAACGGTCGTACGCATAGGACACTAATGAAATCTGTATGTTTGAACTCATGGCACGATGAGAACACATCGTGTCATCGTGCGATCTACGTCAATTAGGACGACGCCTTATGGAGGTCAGATTCGGTCGCTTCATTTAAAATGTTATAGTCGTGGTGGCCTAGTGGTTAAAACACCAGCCTCTCAAGTATGAATGTGCGGGTTCAATTTCAGGTCAGGAAAGTACCAATCAAGGGCGGATCCAGCTTTGGCGCCAGGGGGGGGTCACATAGTCGTGGTCAAGTCAGAAGAAGTTTTAATTAAACTTTGATAATAATAGATACAATTAAAAAGAAGGTATTTTATTAATAAGTACCTACTGAACATAAAAATACCTAATTAAATAACGAAATCAATTTTTCTTTTACGTCTCCTGCCGAAATGTTTTATCACTTCATCTATTTCAATGGGTACGTTTTTATGGACGTGGAGAAGTGCCAGTCCGGTTAGACGTTCTTCAATCATTGAAGCTCTTTCCCATGCTTTGATTTTTCGTAACGTAGACGACGTACCACTGGGTGCTGAGAGGCGAGCTCAGACTGAGGGGAGATCTGACGAGTTAAGCGGACGACACGCTGGTCACCGCCCGGGAGAGCTCGCACAGGGAAACAACGTTGCTGGCGACGGCTGCGGTATCACAGGTGGTGGGCCGCATACGTCGCCTAGGCCTGGAGGTGGCGCTCAACAAGTCGGAGGCCATGGTGTCATGGTCTCCGGCGGGCGCCGCCACCCGGCTCACGGCGTCAGCTCGAGCAGCGTCGGTCGCAGCTCCGAGAGGTCCTGGTGGCAGAATGGCGGGACAGGCTTTCGTGCCCTACCGCAGGCCTCACCACCATCGAGGCGATCCGGCCGGTACTGGCGGACTGGCTCGGGAGAAGGCAGGGCTCCCTGATGTTTCAGATTACACAGGTACTTTCGGGGCATGGTTGCTTCGGAAGGTACCTGTGTCGCATAAACATGGAGCTGGACGCCCGGTAGCACTACTGCATCAACTGCCGAGAGCGGCATACGCTGGCAGAGTATGCCACGCGCGGAGGAGCTGCGCCGTGCCTTCATCTCGGCCGGCAGGGAACTGTCACTGCCGTAATCGAGTCGATGGTCGGCAGTGATGAGTCCTGAGATGCGGTGGTTTCCTTCTGCGAACCAGTCGTCTCGCAGAGGCTGTGGACAGGGAGAGGGAGATCTCGTCCTCTCACCCGACCCACAGCAGGCGCACCGGGCGTCGGCGGAGGGCGGATAACGCCCTCTTTCAGCCACCCTAAACTGGTCCAGGGGCGACACACTCGGGGACATCTGTCGCCCCCCAAACATCAGGACCCGGGGTGGCGGCGCGAAGTGTTCCACACGCGCCACCCTTAGACGTCATGGGGGGAGTCGTACACATCATTCAGCCGAGGAGGCCCACAGTGGTGGGCCAGCACCAATCGGGGGTTGCGGAAGCAGTGTTCGTTCTCGCAACCCCGGTGTAGGTGCGAGGTGGAACACCGGGGTGGTTTTTAGTCAGTAGGTGTCTGACAGACCCTGTCGCCCACCCCAGGGCGGCGGACATGCATGAGGATTTTCCAACCAGGAAACAAAAAAAAACGCTTAGACCTTAGACTTACGAAGCTTAAGACCTTCAATTTCCCTCAACAAAAAAAAAACGTAGGTATGTACAGACGAAGTGTTCTTACAGCAACAGAAACATCATACAGAACAGGGTAAGACCGAAATGTGACGAACAAACAGTCAATTCGGATTTCGCTCTGGTGTCGATATTCGTGAAGCTCTTCTTGCCCTCAACGTCCTCGTAAAAAAATGCAGGGATATGCACTGCTGTGCTTTATAGATTACGAACAGGCATTCGACCGGGTTAAGCACCAGCACCTCCTGGGTCTATTAACAGATATTGAACTCGATGGCAAGGACGTCAGGATTATCCGTAATCTGTACGAGAACCAAGTAGCTACAATCAAAGTTAAAAATGAGGAGACCGAGGAAATCAAGATCTGTCGTGGAGCTCTGCAAGGCTGTGTCTCCGTTGCTCTTCAATATCTATTCCGAGGTAGTGATGTCGGAGGCTCTTGAAGGTCTGGAAGCCGGAGTGAAAATCAATGGCAAGGTCGTTAATAACCTGCGTTATGCGGACGACACTGTTCTCATTGCAGCCTCTGAACAAGATTTGCAAACCATTGTAGATAAAGTCAATGAGTGCAGCGAGAAAGCCGGTCTGTCGGTGAACATCAGCAAGACAATATTTATGGTGGTCTCTAGAAACCAAGACTTATGTCCTAGCATATCGGTGGCAGGCAAACAACTTGAGCGGGTACGACAGGATAAGTATCTCGGTGCTTAGGTAAATGAAGCATGGGAGTCCGACCAAGAAATTAAGACCCGGATAGAACTTGCCCGAGCATCTTTTAACAAAATGAAGAAAGTTCTGTGCTGTCGTAAACTCCACTTAAAGCTCCGAGTGAGATTACTGATGTACTACGTATGGCCTGTCGTTCGTCATGTCCCGCTGCGAAGCATGGATTCTGAAAGAGGACACTACACGACGCTTGCAGGCTTTTGAAATGTGGTGTTACCGACGTATGCTGCGCATAAGCTGGACCCAAAAGGTCAGAGTTGACACCGTCCTTCAGCGCGTTCTAATGCCTCGAAAGTTGTTGCCCACCATAAAGAAACGCAAAATAGATTATCTCGGCCAGATGCTCCGACACGATAGATATACGCTTTTTTTTTCCTAGTGGAAAATCCTCATGGATTTCCGCCGCCCTGGGGCGGGCGACGGGGTCTGTCAGACTCTTACTGACTAAAAACCACCCGGCTGATCCGTCTCACACCTACACCGGGGGCTGCGAGAACTAATACTGCTTCCGCAACCCCCGATTGGTGCTGGCCCACCGCCGTGGGCCTCCTCAGGTCAGGGGGGAGGGGGGAGTGAGGTGTAGGACTCCCCCCGTGACGTCTAAAAGTAGCGCGCGTGGAACACTTCGCGCCGCCACCTCGGGTCCTGATGTTTGGGGGGCGACAGATGTCCCCGAGTCTACGCTAGTGATATACGCTACTCCAACTCATTATGATGGGCAAGGTAGAAGTAAAAAGGCGCGCTGGACGAAAGAGAAAGTCGTGGCTGCGAAACATCAGGGAGTGGACAGTGGAAGAGAGAGTTGAAAAACTGCTCCGTCTCGCGGTTGAGAAGACCGAATACAAGAAGCTGACGGCCAACCTTCAGGATTGAAGAGGCACAGGAAGAAGAAGAAGAATGTACAGACGGCAACCTTATTGCTAAACTATGAAGGCTCAAAGTTGATTGGGAATATTTGACAGTTTCCGATAGCTTGAACTGCTGTCATCCGTATATAAATCCCCCTCTATCAGTAAGTAGGCACCTACTTATCTACCTACGAGGTACTTTAAGAACATTACAACCATAATATTTGAGTTTGAACACACACACAGTGTGTGTGTGTTCTATGCATAATGAAGAAACTGATTAATAAACAAAGTGCGCGCAAGTAAAATGAAATGTGACATAAAAATGTGACATTTGAATGTTGGCGGCCGTGACGGCGGTAGCGCGGCAAAATTCAATGCGCTGGGCATTCAAAAGTTGAATGCGTTCCCGAATAATGCGTTTGCCGGCAAACAAAGTATGTATTATATAAATTGATTAAATATTGAAAGTACTTAAATAAAATCCTTCTGTGCTAGGTACTCCTGGACCCAGCCCAGGGGGGGTCATGACCCCCATGACCCCCCCCCCCCTGGATCCGCGCTTGGTACCAATGTAACTTTTCTAAATTATATGTATTTTCTAAGTTATATGTACTTTCTAAGTATATCTTGGGCACCAATGACTGATTACAAGGTGAAGGAAAATATCTTGACTTTAAGTTTGAAATCGCCAACCCGCATTGAGCAAGCTTTGTGATTACGTTCAATCCTTCTCTGTATGAGAGGAGACCTGTGCCCAGCAGTGGGACGATAAAAAGGTTGATGATGATATATAATGCTGGTATTCAGATGCTTTTGTTGAGACTGGTAACTGACCTCGAAATAGCTGGGAAAAGTCTAGGTTGTTGGTGATAGCATGTAAAGACTATTTTTATGCACGTACGACTGCACATCAAGCTGCTCCAATCTTTCAAATTTTTTCATTACATTTTCAACTTTATCGCTAAAGCGTTAACGCTTAAGATTGATTGGGAGTATTTGAAAGTTTCGAGTAGTTTCACCTGCTGTCGTCGGTACAAAACAATGGTTAGGCTTGTCTTCTTCCTCAGCCTATAGATGTCCACTGCTGGACAAAGGCCTCCCCCAAGGCTTTCCACGATGACCGGTCTTGTGCTGCCCGCATCCATCGGCTTCCCGCGACCTTCACCAGGTCATCGGTCCACCTTGTTGGGGGCCTCCCTACGCTGCGTCTTCCAGTACGTGGCTGCCACTCCAGAACCTTACTGCCCCATCGGCCATCGGTTCTACGAGCAATGTGCCCTGCCCACTGCCACTTAAGTTTAGCGACCCGCAGAGCTATGTCGGTGACTTTGGTTCTTCTGCGGATCTCCTCATTTCTGATTCGATCACGCAGAGAAACTCCTAGCATAGCTCTTTCCATTGCCCTTTGTGAGACTCTGAGCCTTCGTATGAGGCCCATTGTGAGCGACCACGTTTCAGTTCCGTAAGTCATCACTGGCAACACACACTGGTCAAAGACTTTAGTCTTGAGATACTGTGGTATCTTGACGACGAGAAGATGTAGCGTAGCTTCCCGAACGCCCAACCGAGCTGGATTCGCCGAGACACCTCTTTCTCGAAGTTGGACCTACCTAGTTGGACTGTCTGTCCCAGGTATATATACTCGTCAACAACTTCGAGTGCAGAGCAACCAACTACAATTGGAGTGGGTGCGACATGAGAGTTCGACATGATCTTCGTCTTATCCATGTTCATTTTTAGACCCACTTGTTGGGAAGCTCTGCTGAGGTCATTGAGCATTTTGCCCAAGTCTTCCAGGGTCTCAGCCATGACCACGATATCATCTGCGAAACGGAGATTAGTGATGTACTCGCCGTTGATGTTGATGCCAAGTCCTTTCCAGTCCAGGAGCTTGAAGACATCTTCCAACGCAGCAGTGAACAATTTAGGAGATATGACATCTCCTTGTCTCACTCCACGCTGCAGTTGGATCGGTTTCGAGTCCTGATCCTGGAGACGGACTGACATGGTGGCGTTTTTGTACAAACACTTTATCACCTCAATGTATCGATGGTCAATTTGGCACCGCTGGAGAGACTGTAGCACCGCCCAAGTCTCAATCGAATCGAAGGCCTTCTCATAGTCCACAAACGCTAAGCATAGTGGTTTGTTATACTCCTCGGACTTCTGTATAACTTGCCGCAGCGTATGAATGTGGTCTATGGTGCTAAAGCCTTTTCGGAAGCCTGCTTGTTCGGGAGGCTGGAAGTCGTCGAACCTGCGAGCGAAAGATTCGTGATGACCCTAGAAAACAGCTTGTAGACATGGCTCAGGAGGGATATCGGTCTGTAGTTTTTCAGGAGGGTATTGTCACCTTTTTTGAAAAACAAAACCACCACGCTCCTGTGCCACGCCTTAGGCGTTTCGCCTTTAAGAATGACGGAATTAAATAGCTTCTGAAGCGCTTGCGCTTTAAGAACCGGTTTGCCACCCGCTTTCAGAAGCTCAGCCGTAATTCCATCATCTCCAGCCGCCTTATCGTTCTTGAGCTGTTTCAGGGCCATACTAATCTCGTACAGGCTGACGTCCGGGATATCGTCGGTGTAGTGTCGGGTTAGTCTGGCTCTAGGATCATTAGCCAGGCTTACAACAGGTGCGTGTGTTGATGTGTATAACTCTCCGTAGAATTTCTCCATCTCACCCAAAAGCTCGGGCTTAGAAGTGACGATCCTACCATCCCCAGTCTTCAGGTTCGCAAGTAGACTCTGTCCAACAGACAATTCTCGTGCGAACACTTTGGAGCCTTTGTTCCGCTCGATAGCCTCTTTAATACAATTTGTATTAAATTGGCGTATATCGCGAGTCAGAGACTTTGAGAACTGTCTGTTAAGGCATCTGATGCGCGAAGCGTCATCAGGGGATTTTAAGATCACCTCCCGTCTTTCTTCCATTAGCCGGCGGGTGGGACCGGAGATCTTCTTCTGTCTTTTTGAACGGAGGGTTTTGTAAAACTTACATCCTTCCGTTTGGAGAGTTTCCACAAACCTGTTGTTGTAGTCGTCCACATCTACGCATTCACCGAGGCATTCGAAGCGGTTTTGTAGTTCGATCTGAAAGTTCTCGGGGTTTTGGAGTTGTGTTGACGCTGGACGGAGCGTAGACTTCATAAGTCGAGAGCGTTCGAGTCTAACGTTGAGGTTCAAGATGCCTCTAACAATACGGTGATCACTCCCGGTTTTTACCGCATGGATCACGGAGACATCGTTGAACACTTGCCTTCTCGTTGACATTATGAAGTCTATCTCGTTTTTGGTCTGACCATCGGGGCTGAGCTAGGTCCACTTGCGGTGCAATGGTTTCCTGAAAAAAGAATTCATCGCAAAGAGTCCTTCCCTTTCCATGAAATCCATTAGCATCTGACCTCTGGGATTCCGATTTCCAACTCCAAATTGCCACACTTTCGTCTCGTCCGCCTCTCGCATGCCCAGTTTTGCGTTAAAGTCCCCCATGACAACGGTGTAGTGGGTTTTGGAGGAATGTATGGCTCTACTGACGTCCTCGTACATAGCCTCCACCTCATCGTCAGAGTGTTTAGACGTCGGGGCGTAGACCTGTATAACCTTTAACGAATATCGTTTTGTTATTCTCAGTACAAGGTACGCCACCCCAGTCGAAAGGCTCCCGACTTTAACCACGTTGTTCACGAGGGACTTGTGGACAATAAACCCGACACCACCCTGGGACAGCTGGTCGTCTTCCCGGAAATAGAGCAGGTTGCCAGACTTCAGGATTATCGAGTCCTCTCCCTCTCTTCGGACTTCAGATAACCCCACAATGTCCCAGCGCAACCGGCTCAGTTCTTCCTCCAGTTCGACAATCTTCTCATCGCTCCGTAGTGTGCGCGTGTTAAATGTTGCCAGGGCCAAAGGTCGTCGTTTGTGATGGTAGCCGGACCTCTGCCGGAGATTCTTAGCACCCCTTGCTCCGCCGTAACCGAGTCCGCTACTGTAGACTGGAATAGCGGAGCTGCCGGGGACTAGGGGCCTGGGCTGTATCGTGTGCATCATTGGGGGGGTTTGCCATAATCCCCACGCTTGGCAGGCGGGTTGGGGATCGCAGTGATTTGATATTACACAGGAGAAGCGCTGCTGCCCGCTTCCCTGGTGATTTCCCTTAGTCGCCTCTTACGACACCCACGGGAGGATATGGGTTGGTACAATTCTAGGCCCGGTACCACACGGGGATCACGGGGGGTTGGGGTTAGGCTTGTAACCGTGCATAAAAAAAAATATTGCTCAGTATTAATACATAAATACTATAGGATACTAGACATGTATAAATTCTTAAAGATCATTTTCAAATTCATCACAATGATCGGTCTGACACTAATAAGGTTTCTAAAAAGCATTGAATATTATATAGTTAATCATGATACGTACTCATCCTACGTGGCGTTGCGGTAGCGAAACGCGGCCGCTGCGCAACGAGGCGCGGGTTCGATCCCCGCGCAGTGCAAATATTTGTACGCATGAATATGATTTTTTGCACTGGTCTGCTCGTGCCTCGGAAAGCACGTTAAGCCCTTGGTCCCGGTTGCCATACGAACATCTAATGGCAGTCGTTACGGGTTGTTGGAGTCAAAAGTCTAACAATTGGTCTAACTGCAATGCTTCGATTCGATTCGATGTCGCCTTCGGGTTGTGGAGGCCAGACGGCAGTCGCTTCACGGAAAATATCGTAAGTTGAGATGAAAAAGCTTCGGATGCGACTGGGTTAACGGTGAGATAATGATGACTGTAGGGCACTTGCCGCACTAGACATGTTGTATAAATTCTAAGATCATTTTCAAATTCATCACAATGATTGGTCTTAATGGATTATTCTTTTAATAGGCATTACTTGTTTTGGTGGTGATTGTAGTGATGCTGCCAGAAGATAAAAATATGACACTAAAAAGGTTTCTAAAAAGCATTGAATATTATACAATATGTAAAGAAAACCCTGTCCGATACGTGAAGGTATTTTTAGGTATCAATAACTGATTCTACTAATGCCCACAAAGACAGGCTAAACTTAAAAAAAAAACCCCTAAAAAACTAAATATTATTTCGCAAAAAGAGGTAACTTAATACATGTGCGCTAAGCAACCCCTCCGCGGGCGGCGGGGGGCAGGGCACGCTGCATCTGTGACGTGGTCGCGTCGCTATTCGCTTATAATAATACCGATGTTGTCACTTTTTTAAAAATTACCAAATTTCGGGGAAATTGGAATTAATTCCCGGGAAAAAAGGATTATTTCAAAATTCATTAGTACTCTATACACTACACTACACACTACATACGCACACTACACTACACACACACACACGCTACACTATGATGATTACGTAAAATTTTATATCATATTTGGTCAAGTGATTACCTAACCTTTATTATCCTTATGGGTCGGACAGGGTTTTCTTTACATATTGTATAAGTGATCATGATACGTACTGAATCCTTGCAACTTTTATCGCTATAATTTTTATCCCACGAACAAACAGAAGAGATATCATGTCGTCGCGAATCTTTTTTCTATTTAATAAGTATATCTTCAAAGAGTTACAACATTACAGGTACCACTCCTCTCTCCGGGAGGAAAGCTGAAATTCCCGACGAAAATCGAAGAAGTATTTGATGACAACATAAGTCCTGATGTCTTATTCCGTCCAGTAACTGGACAGGGAGGCGAACGGTCACTGATCAAAGTTCTATTACTGAAGGAGGGTAGAAAGACCCCAGTGCTCGCTGCGACGGTACAAATGCCACCTACAGACCCCATGATGTTGCCTTTTGATAAAATGCAGGCGATTGCTGGCATTGAGGAGAAAGAAGACCCTAATTGGACAACCAAGACGTAGATCGTGACTATAATTGGTGACAGCGCCATCTATTGGCAAGTGATGGTAGTTGTGTTGTCAGTGTAGGATAATAGATGGCGTTTTTTAAAGGAGGTTTTAGTCTGATTTTATGTTATGAACATGCAAGACTATTGTGTTAGCCGGGTTTTAACAGTAACATTTGTACTTAAATGTATTCTAATACTCAATAACACTTAACACTGAAAATAAATGTATATTAAATTGTAAATAAAGATTCAGTTATCAAAATAAATTATTTTATGATCACAAGGACATTATGGAGATTAGATTTACCTACTACAGTATCTCAATTGGTCATTTAGTTTCCGAGATAATAGAAAAACACTAAAACGCAACATGCTGCCATTTTCTGCATCGCGATGTTCATACTCTATACTGATCAATGTCATTGTAAATTGACTTCATTGGTTTTGCTTGCTTGATTTCATAAATACTTTGTTCTTTATGCTCATCGTATTGGGCAATTTCTCAATTTGGGGTACCTAACCTACACTAATATACAGTATGTTAAATAACAGAGGGCGTTCCCTTAAACTCGTTAATATATATCATTAATAGATTAAAATAAAAATATCAGCATAGAAAAATAAGCATAAAAAATTCGAATAAAAAAAAATCTAATTGGAAATAAATTTGAAACCTCCTGTTTTAAATCAAAATAGTAGTCGTCATGTATAAATAAATTGCGACGTTGCCGTCTTTCATGTTCGCGTGTACAGTGTGTTTCTTTTACATGCCAATTTAAAATTTTTATTGAATATTTTCTTATTGGAAAAAATTTTAAAACATTTTGTTTTCGAATGGAAATATTTTTTTAGCATGTATGTATGCTATACTATTTCGGGTTAACGGGAACGCCCTCTGTTAGTTAACATACTGTATAAAGCTGAAGAGTTTGTTTGTTTGTGCGCGCTAATCTCAGGAACTACTGGTCCGATTTGAAAAATTCTTTTTGCGTTGGGTAGCCTATTAATCCAGGAAGGCTTTAAGCTATATAACATCCCGCTGTGACAAATAGGAGCAGAACAGTAACAAAAAATGTTGCGAAAACGGGAGCTAACGCAGCCGAACATATTGCCAATAGGAGCTGAGCATGATTAATTCCACGCGAACGAAGTCGCTGGCGGCCGCTAGTAATAATAATAAAGCTGGACAGTTGCGAATGCGCTACTCCCTGCAACTACCAGTCGGAAATGATATTTTATATTTTTGCATTTGATTGATAGTCCAATTCTTCAAAAATGCTATTTAACATCACGCTATGCCTCTTTGGAGTCGAGTAGAAAGTAAAAAAAGCCTGGAAGAAGAAATGACTCTAAGCGAAAGAAGTTAGGTATAGCCCGGGTAGGCGACGGGTTGCGACTTGCGACGGATCTGGTCGGAGGAACCAAAAATTCCACGCGGACGAATTCCTAGGCAGAAGTTAGCAACTTATGACAATGTACTTAAGAGGGAACTCTAGTGCCAAGGAATTTGGAAAATAAATATTTGAAGAAACTACTGCCATCGCGCTACTTCCAAACTCTCCCGGTAAAGTGCGAAAAGGACAGTTGCAGCTCAGGCTGATTTTACATACAAAAACGTTCACCAAAAGACGTTTCGTATTCCGCTGTTTTCCTTTTCTATACACGATAGTTCTGAATTATTTTTATATCAAAATCTAGAGGAAAAGTATACCGATGGTTCTCTTATTTTCTTTTTTGTCAAAAACTTATTACGTTTGTCTAATAGTCGTCTGAACATCGCGGTGATAATGGGCTATTTTTCGTGATTTTGAAGTATCATATTTTTTTTATAAATTAAGTTTCGGAAAAAATCAAATGATAGGGGCACGTATAATCACTGTGTAAAATTCTAGAAAAAATAATAATTGTTCTAAAAGCATTATCCACAAAGAAAATAGCGGAATACGTTTGTATAGAGAAAGCACCACTAGAGTCCGCTCTTAATAGTCAAATCTTTTAATAACATAGAGGACACGTGTGAGCACAATGTAGTTGCTCTAAAGTGTAAAGCATCTATTTGTTGGGTTAGTCTTCTTTTATGCTTTTTTTTGTGTGTTTTTCATAATGGCAAGGGTTCCCATCTAGTACAACAGACTCTCAGTACTTATCAAAAGATAATAGATGGCAGCATAGGTTGCGGTTTAAAACTTAGCAACGATTTTAAACCTCTTACGTGCAGTTTATAGCCTTTTTAATTTTGTTAACAATTTGAATTTACTTATTTAATGCTACTCCGTATATTTACACGTATAAATAACGTAATTAAAGAAAACGGTAAAATGGGCTCAGTAGTGAATGATGATGATAGTGAACAATGATTTTTATTTTACACTCGGGACAATAGATGGCAGTGTACTCAATTAATACTGTCATAACATATTTTTTTTTAGGTTAAGATAAGATGTCTTCTAACCATTATATTGCTGTTATCTTCTTTTAGAATGCGTATTTCTCGATGCACGAGTGACGACTCATGGATGTATATATAACAATGTAGACAAGACATATATGGCGCTAGTGGCCGGCCGGTCAAGCGCTCCCTGGTGGCCATCTAGTGATCTCTTTAAGAAACCTTTTTTGCTCGATCGTCTGCCCAAATTCAGCTGGACTCATTTTGTTGTTCCCCTTAAGGTATCTGTATGGAGTATTCTGTAATCTGTGATAATGGACACTCCTAGCGTACAATATATTTCTACATCGTTCCTACACGGTTGATTTCAAAATGAATGATGTAATCAAATATTTGTATCAATAGCTTGATAATTTAAAAGAGTGTCCATGGAGTTTCTTGCCCGTTCTTCTCCATAGGTACCTACTCTTTGGAATGGGCGACTAGCTTCACCTTAATGACTGGCCGACCTTCTGACAATTCAAAAGTGCCTGTAACTGGTTTACTTGAAATAAATGCTTTGATTTGATTTGAGGATAGTATTATCTACATCTGCACGTTTGAAGGGACTGACTCGATAGCCTACGTTTTTGCTGGCTGTTGTCAACGTTATCCTTATCATAATTATTATATACTTACAAAACACTCGTCGCAGGTGTTTAGATAATTGTTTTAGTATCGAGTTGAGAACTATTAAGTTATCTTGGATTTTCATTGTTTATTAGCCCGGCTTAGACAGCATCTGGTTAATGATAAAAAGAAAGAAATCAATGCACTTTGACCGTCAATAAAATCCTGCGATTCAACCGAATTTGCAACTAGAAGAGAATTGTGAATTTAACGATTAGGAATTACTCCTGTATCGTGAGTCCGTTTACATAATGCCTGTAATGTCGTCATCCTCCATGGCGCAGCAGTCAACACGCCTGCCTGCGATGTGGAGGCCCCGGGTTCCATCCTCGGCCAGGTCATCATGGAAAAACGATTTTTTCCTGATTGGCCTGGGTCTTGGATGTTTATCTATATATGTATCTATTATAACTATAGTATCGTTGAGTTAGTATCCCATAACACAAGTCTCGAACTTACTTTGGGGCTAGCTCAATCTGTGTGATTTGCCGTATATATTTATTAAAAACAAAAGAAATGTTAACACTGGTGGGACACAGGCCTCCTCTCGATGAGAGGGAGTGGGCCGTAAACTACCACGCTGAAATTCACATATACAAACAGCCAGACCCAGAACAACTACCTGTAGGTCTTTTAATTAGGTATTTGTTCCGTGCGGGAATCGAACCCGCGACACGCAGCATAGCAGTCGATCACTTAGCCACTACGCCAACCGTATCGTCGAAACTTTCTTTAGCATACTTGCAGAAAAGAGTAGGCATTGGACGCAAGCTTGTTTTTCTGTTTGCCTGTTGCCACCATTGTGAAGAAAACGATCAGCTTTATGTTTTTAATCAGTGTTGCCGGCAAATCGATCCCCAATAGTGTTTATTTTTGACCGGGCATCGGCAGAATATCAAAACAAAATATTTTATTTAGGACCCTCTCTCTCTCTCTCTTCTTTAGCCTATAGATGTCCACTGCTGGACAAAGGCATCCCCCAAGGCTTTCCACGCCGACCGGTCTTGTGCTGCCCCCATCCATCGGCTTCCCGCGACCTTCACCAGGTCATCGGTCCACCTTGTTGGGGGACTCCCTACGCTGCGTCTTCCAGTGCGTGGCCGCCACTCCAAAACCTTACTGCCCCATCGGCCATCGGTTCTACGAGCAATGTGCCCTGCCCATTGCCACTTAAGTTTAGCGACTCGCAGACCTATCTCGGTTCTTCTGCGGATCTCCTCATTTCTGATTCGATCACGTAGAGACACTCCGAGCATAGGTCTTTCCATTGCCCTTTGTGTGACTCTGAGCTTTCGTATGAGGCCCATTGTGAGCGACCATGTTTCAGTTCCGTAAGTCATCACTGGCAACACACACTGGTCAAAGACTTTAGTCTTGAGACACTGTGGTATCTTCGACAACGAGAAGATGTAGCGTAGCCATCCGTCTAGTGTAGTCTATTTGCTAGGTATACCCACGGCTTAAAAACAACTGTTAGAACTTACATTTACCAGAAAAACAACACAAACAATTAGTTATTTGCCACAGTGGCAGGTAGGCGTATCCAATGCTGATTCACCTATCAGCAACACTTATCAGGATACTTTTGGGGCTGGCGCGTATCCTGCGCATAATGGAAGCACAACGCTTGCGCATGATACCGTGGAAACCATCTATTTTCGCCTCCGCAAACATGCCGGAAGCACTGCAGTAGCGCTGCAACCCTGAAAGCATTATGGTATTGTACGGACGACACCAGGTCAAGCTACCTGAAACTGTCAAATATTCCCAATCAACCTTGAGCCGTAATCCTTCAGAGGTAAAGTTGAAAATCTAATAAAGAGATCTGACAGATTGTAGTAGCTTGATGTGCTGTCGTCTGTACGCGCACGGAGCTGTATGCCCTCTCCGTGTAGTAAGTGTGTGAGATTATGCACACCTTTCTCTTTTTACCCTCAGGACAAGGGTTATGTTTTTAGCGCGTATCTTGTATGTAATATTCTTTATTACTTTGTATCTCCAGAACCGCTAAACAGATTTTCACTTTCTTAATAGCGAAGTGTTATTAGATAGGTGATATTAAGAAAAAAATCAAAACGGTGGATGTTTGACGTCATATTGTGAGGTAAAAAGAATAAAAAATCTACCAAGCATATCGAGCGGGGTATCAAAATGAAGGATTTTAAACACTGATTCTAAATATGTATATAGTTGTATATATCGACCGTAGCAATTAACATTGTCGGATCTACTTTTTTGCGATTTTCATTTTATTGCATTAAAGGTTTTAAAATACGTGTATAAACGTCCCCGTAAATTATTACATTTCTGAAATAAGCCGTCTCTGTTTTTTCAAGTTAAAAAAGTAGTATGTGTTCAATGCACACGATTAATATTGTCGCATAGTACAATGAGACGTTATTTGCGGGGCATGGAGGGGGCAAAGTCGCGACTGCACGGCTCGGATCTGCCACTTCAGACAATGTTAGCGGGAGGAGCGTAAGCATTAATTTTGTATTTCAACGCGGAAATAGTTTGGCTAATATTATTATTAAATTTAGTGATTCCGTTATGTCGAGGTCAAGACGAATATTGGATATATTAAATCCATCAGTTCCGCAACAAAACGATCAAAATTGTGGATTAGCGGGCACTTTAGAAACTCGTTTAAGAAGAAAGAAGAGGAAAAGTAAGTAAAAAATATGTCTTGGCATTTCACCATTTCTTGCTCAAACCTAATTAACAATTGTTTATTATGAGCGCCTTATGCAATTGTTTTATTTTTTAAATAAAGTTGAAAGCTGCTCTGAACGGAGAATAATGTCGTATATGCCAGATACATCAATGTTTATGGTTCTCTATTTCGTTAACTTTGTCGGATGTGTCACATACTACATTATTGATTGATCAGAAACTGTTTTATTTTGTCGGATATGGTACTACAGACTTTGTTGCATGTTCACGTGTGAAATAATATTGTAGGATATACCACTTCTTACATTATTAACTGCTGTATGTGTGAATGCATTTTGTCGGATAAGGCATTATTGACTTTGTTTATTGTTTAATTCTAAGGTATTGGTGGCGGATATACTATATTCGACTTTATTGTTCACTTTATGATAACAAACTAACTTTAAAAATGGTACTAATAACATCTTTGTTTCCTAAGGGCACTTGGTTTAATTTGCCGACCGACTCAAAACCGAACCGTCTTCAAAAAGGAGGAGGGTACCGGCTGGAGGCTTTGGCTAACATTAACATTTTAGGAGACCGTCGCCTCTTCCTGCTGACTTTGAAGAGGAGCTCGTGCAACTAGAAGATCTGATTGGAGAAGTTTTTGATGACAGTGCAAATAGCCTCGTGGGAGACTTTTTTTATGAGAATACAAAGAGCCCCGTGAACAATAAATAGCTGTCTAATCTTTTTCAGAGTCACATGAATGCTCCTGACGTCAAAGCAAAATGTCACAAAATGCCAAAAGATGAAATGAATGAAGACGAAAGTTACACATGACTTAATTACACAGTAACAACACTGATGCCGTTCTCGAGTCCTACTGTTTGGCTTCCTAACGATGGTGACAGTGTACATACAGAAATACCATACTGTTCTGTGATTCCTTCCTACCCACGAGGTTTATAAAAACATCGATACACCATTTGAAATCTCTTCTGCAAGTCATGTTCATACTCCCTGTACCAATATGTACCGTTTAAGGTGTACCCTAAATATTATTACTCATGAAGATCGAAAGCGAGTCTTTAAATATTTTTGGCTCTTAGGTAAGAAGAAAAGTCACTGAGAATTTGTTATTAAAAACACAAAGAAGCACGATAGACAGAACACTAATCAGTACTTTTTTGCCGGAAATTTGATGGGATAGAAGATGACGAAAGAGGTCTTTATGAACATGATAAACAAGTTTAAAATACTGACTTAGTCAAAAGTGTTTGAGATCACGTAGGATTTTTTTGAGTAGTTAAGGATCACTAAGTAAAAATTCAAGCAAGCTCTACCTAGAAGGTGTTCAGAGTTTATCTCGGATGTATAAACTATACTGCGAATGGTTCGATACTTCCAAATATTCCTCAAGCAACTACGAAAAGGCAGTATAGGGAAGTAGTTAAAGCAAATTTCAACCTGGCACTACACAGACCTAAAGAAGATAAATGTGATGTCTGCCACGTGTTTGAGACGTGTTTGAGAACTAGTCAACGACTTTTATTTAAATTTCCCCCATACTAACGCTTCTAATCTGACTCATAGAGAACGTGATTTAGAAGACGATTAGGTTAAAACCGATCAACACCTTATTTGCATAATGTTCTATTACTACCGATTTGAATAATTTTGAAGCATATTGCTATTTCATTGCTCCGATTTTTTGAAAAATGTGTGTGTGGGTCAAAATGAAACCCACTGATAGTGTGTTACGCAAATACCCTGCATGTTCATGGTGTTTCTAGATCTGTGCTTTATGTTATAATTATGTATAAAGGTAAAACTTACCATGTGCCATAAAAGGTTATGAATTTATATGAAGCTGTGGTTATGGTTACTACTAATATAAACGTGGTAGCCTAACCGTATGAAAGTTCTTATTGAACAAAAACATGAACTGACATGAACTTAATGTCAAATGAGGCTGATCTCATAATATAACTTATAAGACGGTCTTTTCATTAGTTGTTTAGTGTAGTTTCAGAAATCTTAATTCGTATTTTATTGATTCATATATTAAGTTAATTAGTAATTGCGTTACAAAACTCTGGATTATTACTTAGTTTTTCAATAAAGAATCTTAATTTGATTACATTACAAAGTGACTTCTTCCCTTTTCCTCTTCCTTCCTTCTTTCTTCTTCCCGAGAATATGTAAGTTGTAAAATACGTCTTCCTGGATTTAAAAGTACGATTATTCATATCTTGTGAAACAACGTACATAGAACCCGCGTATCTGTAGTAGTACATACATAGATATTCTGTCAGGACCAATACCTGTATCTATAAAAGAACACATACTAATTAACTGGTTCCTTATTGCCATCTTGCCAAAATCATTGAAGTTAGAGACTTGAAATTAGAAATATAATAATACCCTTATAATAAATAAACCCTTCTCTGCATGAGAGAAGACCTGTGCCCAGCAGTGGGGCGATAAAAAAGGTTGATGATGATGATAATGAATAGACTCCTGCTAACAGGGAAATTCAAGTATTTTTCACGGGAAAGGTTTACGGTAGGCATTTACTTAATGGTGAACGGATTTGTAATCGCAGTGAAATATTACAAGTCAAAATATTAATTATTTTTTCTTTACCATATAGACCTTGAGACTTTGTAGGTCTTTCGTCATTCATCATCATCATCATTTCAGCCGAAAGACGTCCACTGCTGGACAAAGGCCTTCCCCAAGGTTCTCCACGACAACCGATCCTACGCCTCTCGCATCCAGCGGTTTCCCAGTTTCCAGGTCTTTCATATGATAAGGAAATTAATATTTTTCAATTTACCATTTAAGTAAGTCAGTACTAGGTAATTATATTATGTGTTACTCACAAGTTATTACCCATATCTACAATAGTGTAAGTGGTATCTACATCATAGATATTTATATTTTACGGGTAATAACATATTAAGTGGGACATCCGACTTAAATGAGCTTTTAAGGTCCAGAGAATACTGTAGTATGTGCTACTTCCGACAAAATTCAGAAATCGTTGTCCGGTTAATAATGTCGGATCTGCCATTTCCGACAAAACAGTTGCATAATTAGGCGGTTAATAATGTTGCATGTGCAGTTTTTCTTATTCCCGATGCATTTTTGATAAACTTGCATTACTACCATATCAGACAATAACTATTTATATATCATACCAAATTTGGTTAAGGTACAATGACTAATGTTCACTTTATACAAATTTGAAACTTTGAACGACTGTACCCTAAAGTAGTGATTTTTCACATACGACTATATTAATTGCTACGGTCGATATGTATATATATACATATGTATAGTTAATATTAAATGGAACGAAAAAAAAAGAATTAAATATTTATTTTCTTCAAGCATATCGAGTAGGTAATCAAAATAAAAACCTATAAATAAAAATACAACCGACTTCCAAAAAACACTACTTACAAATTGAAATATAACTAATTTCAGAATTCGATGTCTTTGGTTTTTGTATATTTGTTTTTGACACCGACTTCCGAAATTAGTTATTTTTCAATTTGTAGTGTTTTTTAGAGGTCGTTTTTTTTTTGTAAAATTTTTTTTTTGTTCTAATGTAGATCATAAAGGCTCTTAATAACTTCTTAATTTTCTGGGGTAGCAACTCTACAACTCAGTTACTGGGTATTACGATACAGCTTGGTAAGACTGGTTTTCAGCCTCTCGGGCTTCTAACCTAACATAGGTAGGTACTTAGTCTAAATGCATACAAAACTCCAGTTCTGATAGGATTAAGTGCATTGTTGGATTAAATGAATGACTTTGCTAAAGGACATCATCAATTTTGTACAATCAGTTCAGATTAAAGCCCAGATTTCATCATTTCGATTAATTGTAACAAACTTTCAAGGAATGTAAGAAATATAAACTGCGTACCAACCTGCTACCTAACCGTCATTGTTTGACCTGGAAGTAAGTACCTACAGGAAGAACCTTATAGGAAACCACCATTGCCGACTTGATGGCAATCAAGCACTCCAGGCCGTATCTGGAGCGGTTTTGCCTCAAAGTGGCAAATATCGCAATTGAGAGGGATAGAACGAGGAGTAGTACAGCCCAGCAATTGCCGTCGGCAAGATGAGTTGTTAGTGGATAGTAGCATATATTTTTATAGGTAAAAATATAAATAGGATATAAATTTGACAGAAGAATGGCAAAAGAAAAGTAATATATGTATAAAAATAATGTAAAAGTAGTAAATAATAAAAATAATAATGATAAAGTGGGAAAAGAACAGCCCAAAAAAGTTAGCCAAGCCGCAAAACAGCCATCAGCGGGAAAAAGAATTGGCAGAACACTAACAAAACTAAAAACTGATTCTTGCCACGAAAGAAGAGTAGGGACAGCAACAACCTGTGATGACGGGTGTGTGTTAAAAAAAAAACCGTCATCGTTCATCGTTTTAAAGCAATTGAGGTACCTAAATCAGGTAGCCTACATGTGATACAAATTACTGCAGTTAAAGTTTGTGTAAGCAGGCAATAGGTAGTAACTGTACCTATGTATTGTCCATACCTATTTATAGGTGATATGACACCGAGGCTGTAAAACATAATACCAATAGGTAGCTATTACAAGGTTCGGTTTGCGGTTGGCTTACTTGCGGAAGTTGCGGATACGCAGATATATAGGTATTATCCCTCTGGACCTGGAGAAGAATTTTTAACCCATGTTTGAGTGAACGTGAATTTATTATCTAATAATAATTAACTATATACGTAACAAAACGCGTACGTAAAACTATAAACGTAATGTAGGTACTATATCGATCACAATCCATTGCTTTAAATGTTCAAAACAATAGTCTGCACAACAACGTGCCTAGATAACGTAGGAATCCAAATTCTATTTAATGTATTTGAACTGTCAAAAGAAAGCCATTGGGTATTATAGGTAGGTACTATGATGATGTATGTTACGTAATTACCCCGCTGGTCTGAGATTTTATTATTTTTTTATATTAGGCATGTCCACATGTATAATTTACTTAGTAAGGTTCCTAAAAAAATTATAGCTATCAATACTGGTAGTGTGAATCTCTAGCATCAATTTGAATGACAGCAACCTCCACCATGACTATCGTGAAAGGGATCTTCAGGAGTTTTCACCGTGAGATGGTCACAGAAACGCACTGCTGATCGTAATAATTAAAAACTCACTATACTTTCACCCGAATTGAGCAGGTTCAAGATTGGATTTTACTTAAAACACGATATTTCGATAACTCGGTTTTATATATTTTTTTTAATAGTTATAAACTAGTGCTTGACTGCAATCCCGCCTGATGGTAAGCAGTGATGCAATCGTTGATGGTAAAGCACACTAGCTTATTAAGCCTATTCACTCAAAAAAACTGAGTGAATAGGAAGGAAGACGGCAGTTGAGCGAGGTGACGCAATGTTTAACCCAACAACACGACCAACGATGCTGCGCCAGAGGATGATCTGGAGAGCCTTCACGACCAAACTCCCGATATCGCAACACAACTGCTCAGACCCGTTCTCCGTACGGCTTCACCAGACATCATGCCGGAACACGACGAATCGCTTGGCGGCAAGATTTTGTCTGGTGGGTGGTAACTTATGCCGGCGGCTGATGTTGTTGCCTACCACCGAGAAAAGAGAGAGCCATATGCTCTATAAAAACTTGGGTTATGGTGTTGACATAGGCGTACCGATGGCGCGAGGAAGAGCGGACACGGGGCTCCAGTCCGGCGCAGCGGCAGATCGAGCTGCGCCGAGAGGAGCTCCGTCAGATCCTGATGGCGGACTGGCGGCAGAGGCTTATGCGCCCTACCGCCGGCCTCGCTACCGTCGAGGCGATCCGGCCAGTACTCGACGACTGGCTCGGGAGAAGGCACGGCTCCTTGTCGTTTAGGGTGACGCAGGTACTGTCGGGGCACGGCTGCTTCGGCAAGTACCTGCGTCGCTTAGGCAGGGAGCCGGACGCTTGGTGCCACCACTGCGTCCAATGCGGGGAGGACACGACGCAGCACACGCTCTCCGAGTGTGTAGCTTGGGAGCAGCAGCGCCGTGTTCTCACAAATGAAGTAGGAGGCGACCTGACGCTGCCGGCAGTAGTGCGGAGGATGGTCGGTAGCGCAGAGTCGTGGGACGCGGTGGTGTCCTTCTGCGAGGACGTGATGTCGCAGAAGGAAGCTGCGGAACGGGAGAGGGAGATCTCAACTCCCTTCCCGGGCCGCAGAAGACGCACCGGGCGCCAAGGAAGGGTGGATAACGCCCTCTTCCGCCCCCCATGAATGGGTCCAGGGGCGAGGGACATGGCGAAGTCGCCGCCCCCTATTCGATGGACCCCGAGGCGGAGGCGCGCGCGAGTGCGGCGCGCGCGTCTGTGGCGATGCACGGGGTAGTTTAACACCCCACTAACCCGCGCAGGACACGAGGCCCGGACAGACCGGGCCAGCACGAGAGTGTGGGGCCGTGGAAGAATTTAGACTCCCGCGGCCCCGCGCGCACTCGTGTTAGAAGAGACACCGGTGTGGTTTAAGTCAGTAAGAGTCTGACAGACCCCGTCGCCCACCCCAGGGCAGAGGACATCCATTGAGGATTTCCACCCCGGAAAAAAAATGGTGTTGACATAGGAAACTGGGTGGATTCACACGGCAAAAAACATAACAAAGCCCCATCACTTGTCATAAAGCGGATCCTAGTATCGTTTATTTAGATTCAGATAAAATATATTTTATTTTATTTATTTCTCTATTTATCCTCAAACTGGAACGCCATATAGCAATTCTACCAATGAAACAAAAAGCACTTCATATGATGCATTCCATCCATCCTATGCGCGGTGGACATTACGTACGGACGTCAGCAGGTCAAGCTACCCTAAACTGTCAGATATTCCCAATCACCCTTGAGCCTTAATGCTTTATAGATAAAGTTAAAAATCTAATAAAGAAATCTGACAGATTATAGTAGCTTGATGTGCTGTCATCTGTACTTTCAATGTGATTTTATTAAATTCTTATTTTTCATAGTAAATAGATTAAAACTTAATAAACGGAAAATTTATATGACTGAAAAGAATAGCGTGGGTCCTCGTATAATGTCCTGCAGCACTACATAGTCTATAGGAAGCTAAATGGCTAAAGCGTAATGGGATTATAAATCATAAACTTTATTTAGTAATAAGAGACAATCATACAAAGTATACAAAATATTTAAAGTTACAGAATGTAAAGTCATACATTGTGAAATTGTTATGGTTTCTTCCAACTGATTCGCTGATTGGGATTATACATTTCCACGAATCGCTTGCGTTTTATGTGATAACATTAAACTCGTCTTGAAATACGTTCTTGGATTCCTAGCAACTCTAGCTTTATAGGAACGTAAGGAGTAAATTCCCCGTATCCATGTCGAATACCTTTGCTAAGTCTAGACTATGGTATTATAAAAATTGTTATTTATTTAGGTCTAACGGTCACAAAAGTTACTATTGAGGGTGAGAAGCTGGTTTTAATTCCAAAAACCCAGCTTCTACAAAGTGTATTTGGGTACATCAGGAATTTCTCAGGTAACATTCATTATAGGTAATAACATATACTTATCATCTCAGCTTCCTACAATAAAGTTGATATCGGAACCAGTTTAACACGTCATTGTTTTATCTATGGAAAACAATAAGCCAGATGCAGTCGATACTTCCTATCTCAGGGATCAAAGTCGACTACACGTCACTAATAACCTTGAACTGGCTGGGCGTAACTATGATAGAATACGAAGCTAGAGTGTGTTTTGATCGTGACGTAAAAATTTGGCATATGGACGCTAATTTATTGAAGTTATCACATAAGTTCCTAAATATCTTGGAATTAACTTCTACATATATTAGCTAAGTAAATAGATATACAATTTTACTAGCGCATATGTGACATGATGTAATATTTATCTTTTACTAGGTAGTTTACTATCAAAGTGCGTACGTGCTCTTTTGTATGACATACCTACATTTCTGAGTAGGTATAACTAGAAAACTTCGTCTCGGCAAACGTAGCATAGGACGCCCTTGGGCGAGATGGAGCGACGAGTGCGACGACATCAAAAAGGTGGCTGGCGGAGAACTGCTCAGGATTGAGCTTGTTGGCATGCCATGAAGAAGGCCTATGTCCAGCACTGGACGAGTAGAGGTTGATGAAGATGATGATGATAACTAGAAACATTACCTACTCTATGATTGGAACTAACGCATCAATCGTCCGGTGATGAATGAGAAACAGAAATAATTGTCTTCTTCAGGCTTATTTGATTTCCGGTTAGATTTGAAGTCGACCCCAATACCAAAAGGGTTGGCAAAAGTTAGGAAGATGAAGAGGCTTAACAATTGCTGCAAATTACTATAAGGTAGGACCTCGCCGATAGATCGATTTCGATATCGCTTTCGGGTTGCTTCACGGAAAATATCGAAGTTTAGCCAAAACTCCCCAGACTCCAAAGCTGAAAAAGCTTCTGATGCGACTGAGATTAACGCTGAGATGATGATTATGATGAGGTACAGGACCTCGCCATTCATTTAGGCGTGGCCTCGAAGTAGTGATAAAATAATAACCTTTAGTTTATCAAGTCAGGACAATGTTATATCTAATCGTGGTTTTAACTTATAATCGAAGCTTCAACTTGAAGATAATCGAGGCTCCGACTTCTAATCAAGTGTACCTATTCCAATTATTTATCGATTAAGTCAGAGATTGTTGTAATCGGTGATAATGATATACTTAGGACATTTTTTGTTATCGTGGAGACAGACGCCGGCCGGCTGATTAAAAATTTTACTTCGGATTATAAAGATGACGCACGTGCGACGGTATGAATCGGTAGGAACAGAAAATTTACGTGGACGAAGTCGTATGCAAAAGGTAGTCTAAAATACGATTTGAGAAAAAATATACTATCGAAAGAAAAAAAAAACTTTCATTTGCAGTTGTAAACATGACGCAAGAGTTTACAATAACATAAAAAATAAGAAATAGTTGAGGGAAACATGCGTCACTTCCACGCAAAACGGCTGCCGCTCAGCATTATGCTGCGACTCTATGCAAAAACAGAGCCCAGCGCTGGGTATCGATATAAGCTGTATCCATGTTATTGTATTGCAAGATTTTAGCGATACGAAAGTTCTCAAGAATATGTTTGCTTGCTCGGAAATATCTACTCGGTGCAGTCATGCACACTTTTGTAATCTTCAGTGGTGCGTACTACGTACAACGTACGTGTTGCGTAACTGTATCAGTGTACAGACAGCACAGCAAGCTACTACAATCTGTCAGTATCTAATACTTTTTCAACTTTATCGCTGAAGCATTAAGATTCAAGATTGGTTGGGGAAAATTTAAGAGTTTCGGGTAGCTTAACGTTAGCTTCTGTTGACATCTGTACCATAGAATAAATATTCTATGTCTGTACTATGTAAGTATGTATGTATGATCCAGTAGTCGGAAGATTGCTTAGCATGAGCTATATTAAATCAGCCCCCTAATCGGCGAACATATTTTTGTCAAATGATTGCGACTAATTGGGATCGTTTGGACCGAACGGACCAATGGGCGGTCTAAACGATCCCAACTGATCCCAACTAGTCGCAATCATTTGCCAAAAATGTGTTCGCCGATTAGGGGGCAGGTCAAGGAAGTGTTAGTTGTCATTTAATACAAGGGCATAAAATACAACTGTCGAAATGAGGGTGCAGTACCTATACACGGTTACACATCAAGCGATATAAGTATCAGTCAGCTCGTACTGCTTACCTAAGTTAAGACCAGTATAAGCTGATTTCTGATTGCACGAAAAACCAATACAGTGCGAGGTCAGCTAAAATTGTGTGTACTATAAATTACATCTTTGCTTACGTCTTTGGGGTGGACACCGGCGAGCCAGTCTATAGAGGATGAGTTTTGTTGGCAAAATAAATTTTCACACTACCGATGTCAATCTATGCCTATTGCTAGAGGTAGAAATCGTTAGTGTGAAAATTATTATCATAAGGTTATTGGTATAATACTGACTACCTTCTTTTTCTTCTTCTTCGGCCTATAGAGGCCCACTGCTGGACAAAGGCGGGGAGGCCTTTCAAGGCTTTCCAGGATGACCGGCCTTTTGTCATCGGTCCACCTTGCCTCCCTAAGCTGCGTCTTCCGGTAGGTACATGGCCGCCACTCCAGAACCTTTCTGCCCCATCGGCCGTTGGTTCTACGAGTAATGTGCCCCGCCCACTGCCACTTAAGTTTAGCGACTCGAAGAGCTATGTAGAGAAACTGCGAGCATAGCTCTTTCCGATTACCTAGCAGCCGATCAATTGTGTAAAAAGGTCACGCTGAAAACTTAGATGAAGTGAGTGTGGACTGAGTTGTTATTCTAATCTATACTAATATATAAAGCTGAAGAGTTTGTTTGTTTGAACGCGCTAATCTCAGGAACTACTGGTCCGATATAGAAAATTCTTTTTTCTTTGGATAACCAATTAATCCCGGAAGGCTTTGGGCTTTTTATAACATCACGCTGCAAGTAATAGGAGCGGGGCATATAAAGAAAAACATATCGAAACCTACCCGGGTGAAACCACGAAGCGCAGCTAGTCCTAAATAATTGACAACAATGACAGTGGCAGCTTACTTCAAAAAGTTTGTGACGTTGAGATTTTTCATAATCCCACTGCTGCAACTGGGTCATGCAGCTGGGTCTAGTAGCATTACCTAATTCAATCAAAGTTAGCAGGACGTTAACCTCTCTGATTCTTGAGCAGTCAGCTAAAAACCGCTTCAGCAGATACATGTGCCAACATACAGAGATATCCAAAAGCTAGTCGATTTTTTTATACATTAGCTTTGACACACCACATTATGATTTAAAATTCTAGTGATCAAAATGTGTGAACCGCTATCGTTGGCTAATTCAACTAACTTTGACTTATCATAAAATATAATCAAGTAATCCCTACGTGATAATTATTTTTTTCTACGAATAGTATTATTATTCGTAAAGTACCTGGTTTTTTTTATAGCATTTAAATCATAATATTAATATGACATCACCGCCGAAGTGGAAATACGTTAAATAAATTTTTGAGTTCACTTGACGCAATCGCGTAACTGTATATCAGAAAAATGGCGCCAACTTTCTTGAAATTAATAAAATCGTTTTTACAAAATTAAGTAACGATTACGTAATCGTTATTGTTTGTCGTACGTATGTTACATTACCTAATCAATCATTTGAAAAAACCGGCCGTAAATTATAAAGTAACCGAAGTAGTTAGCAACATATCACACGTAAGGGGGAAGGTTGTATTTACCGTTGAATTGAAGTGCCAACCGCCATCATTGACCCAAAGCCATAAAGGCACACCGCACATAAAGAATTCAAGCTATGTATGTTAATGCTTTTGAACGGAACACTTTGGACGTACTTATACAAGTTATTATGTCAATCACTTTGGTTCGTTTTCGTAGGTATGTTGATATGTGGGGTAACAAAATTACAAAGAGAAACTTGACGCGCGTCAATTGTTTCTTGCTGACCGTTGAGTCATTCGGCTATTACCACCAATGCAAGCTAGTTTATGTCCTATCAGCCGTCAGCATAATCAGCCGACCAGAGTTCTTTTTTTGGTCTTCTGAACGAAGGGCCAGAGTCCACAAAAAAAAAAAAACAAGTTATTAGGGACGCGCTATCAAGGAGGTTCAAGATAATAAGGCTGGGTGTTAATTAGGAACTTTATTTTATAATTTTAAACTAGTGCTTGACTGCAGTCCCAACTTCCTCAAAATGTGTGCGAAATAGAGGACTTCTTGCTGAATGAAACCCATTTATTTATTTATATATTCTTTATTGTACACCAATTGTAATCAAATATCGAACAGAAATATTCAACACAAAAAAAGCATACATCCCATAAGCCCATTATGGGCGGCTGGGCCATGATCTCATGCATGACTGAATTTTCGTCAAGGCTCAATAGCCAATAGGCCAGTCTCAGCCGTTGCAAATTTGATCGAAATAATCAGCAATTTTCCTCTGACTCCCACTATGGCATACAATATAAAGGTCCTTTTTATTAATTAAATATCAGGATTTTTGCCAATTGCCGCAAAATTCCATCTTCATCATATTCATCATCTCAGCTCCCAGTAGCATCCGAAGCTTTTCAACTTTGGAGTCTGGGGTCCGCTTTACCAGTGTTACTGCTGATTTTGGCTAAACTTCGTGTAAATATTTTCCGTGTAGCGACTGCCGTCTGACCTACACAACCCGAAGGCGATGTCGAAGCATTGCAGTTAGACCAATTGTTGGACTTTTGAGGGCTCCAACAACCCGTTACGCCTGCCATTAGATGTTTGTATGGCAACCGAGGCACGACCAGACTAGTGCAAATATTCTTATTCATGCAAATATTTGCACTGCACGGGGATCGAAAACTTCTAATTGCCGTAAAATTCCATTTAAAATTAAATATCTACTCGGTTTCCATAAAACGAATTTCCGTACCAATCACTAAACAGGTTTAACCTAATTATTACCACACTCCTGTTTTTTTTTAATTGACGGAGAATGAGGCGCCATAGGTGTGTCCAATGGAAAATTTCTTGTAGTTTCTAGATAAGATCACAGATAAAAATATGTTATTTTTTTTGCAAACATTTGTAATCGCGACCTATTTTTGAATTTGATAAAATGTGCAAAAATTTCGACACCATTGGAGCTAGTTGAGCCATCGAACTCAGCAAATATTTTTATCAGATGATAAGAGTGGAAAAAAGGAATTTAGTGGATTGCAATAGCTATAATACATATGTGCTGGCGTTTGTACTTAATAATTTTATGAAAGCAAAAACATGAATGAATGTTATTTAATTAATTTAAATTATTATTATGTGATTGGCGAGGTGTAAAGAACCGCCTATTTCCATTTAATTCTGAATAGTTACCTACGTTATAAGATAATGAAGAGTTAATTAAACCTGTCATAAAAATAGAATTACCTAATCTGTATTCAAGACTTATTTGTCGATTTAAATATAAGTTATTGGAAAAATAACTTTAATTCCTCCACAATAAAATTCACTTTAAGATACAGCTTCAAACATTTCTAAGACTTTTTTAAATAATATTAGTCACACTGAAATAAAATTAATTACTACCTACTGTGACAAAACTGGTATTTGGCCTTACATATTATGTACATAGATAGGTCTTCTTGTTCTTCTTCTTCAGCCTATAGATGTCCACTGCTGGACAAAGGCCTCCCCCAAGGCTTTCCACGCTGACCGGTCTTGTGCTGCCCGCACCCATCGGCTTCCCGCGACCTTCACCAGGTCATTGGTCCACCTTGTTGGGGGCCTCCCTACGCTGCGTCTTCCAGTACGTGGCCGCCACTCCAGAACCTTACTGCCCCATCGGCCATCGGTTCTACAAGCAATGTGCCCTGCCCACTGCCACTTAAGTTTAGCGACTCGCAGTGCTATGTCGGAGCTTCTTGTTAATTATATTTAAATCTTAAAACAAGAATTTCTGTTATTCAGAAATTCTTGTTGGCTTTAAAAAGCCAGCTTTCGGTAAATTGATTGCCTGGGTTGCGGAAGTGTAATACGAAGGTGGTTACTCACTTAGTAGTTTTAAGCAAATCCTTACTAATATTATAAATCTGAATATGACTTTGTTTGTTCGTTTGTTCCGCTTTCACGCCGTAACTACTGAACCGATTGCTTTTAAATTTTGCAGACGTAAAGTTAGAAGTCCGGATTAAATAATAGGGTACTTTTTATCCCAGAAAAACGTATATTCCTGACGGAAATCTGAAAAACGCGATATGACCGAATCGCTGGCGAAGCCGCAGGCGAAAAGCTACTTTTGAATAAAGCCTATAAGAAGTAACAGACAGTTGACGGGTCAGTATTGAAATTCAATTGTATTTCTTACATGAATGAGTATGAAACTAAGGTAAGTACTCTATAAAGCTTCGGACACAGGTCTCCTCTCTGTGGCTGAAAATGGGTCGTAATACACTACCTTTTCATTTCTTTCCAAAAAAAATGGTATAATACCTATTTAAAGGGTATGTCTGAAACTTCCTGCAAGATCTACAAAGCGAAGGTTAGTTACCTCGGTCTTGTAGATGACTAAGAAATAATGATGATTATATAATAGACAAGGATGACTAATAAAATCTGAATGGCGGTCAGCCACAAACTCCTAGGAATGCTACGGACAGGTTCAGCTCTCCATTATCTGGTATATCTGACGCCAGCACATCAAGCTATTACAATCTGTCTCTCTTTAACAGATTTTCAACGTGATCGCAAAAGCATAAGCTTCAAGGTTGATCGGGATTTTTGACGGCTACGGGTAGCTTGACCTGCTGGCATCTATTCATGGATTACGTTTGGGAAAAAGTCGGTCTTTTTAATTAGAATAGTAACCAGTCGACCAATATGATTCAAGTAAGGATAGGTGCTATACGTATAAAAACTTATATGATACCAAACATCGACATACATATACTAATGGACTTGCCTCAGAGATGAGAATTGTGGCACTCCGAAAGAAAGAGAGGAAACGAAGTTTCATCTATCTTTATCTCTCTCAAAATCATCAATCATCTATGAGGAAAGAGATACTGCTAGACCGAAAGCATAGGCCATCTTTCTCACTCTTTTCAAACAAAAAAAAAAAAAAAAATTAAGTTTTCAAGTGTTTTCAAGTGCAATCTGTTTCTTTGGAAAACCTTCAAAAAGACCTTTGGGAATGCAGATGCTCTTAACAGCCTAGGAGATATTATCCATTTCTGGGGGAAGATGGGCTGGTTGGAATAACCACAAACGGCCGCCATGACCCAGGCGCGATGTTCCACCTGAAGGACCAACTGTGGAAGCCTAACCCTTTAACATTTAACATAGAGATAGGATCTCTTCTCTATGTGTCACCGCCTGGTATATGAGGAGGTCCCGGAGTAACCATGTCTTCTTTAAAGATCACCACCACCCTTGCTCGGAACGTGCCTGGCTTACCAATTCTCAAATATTTGGTCTAAACCGATGTGTGCCGTTGTGTCGGCAGTTAGATCGTGGAGGGTCTCCAGATCAATCTCCCTCTGGCGCAGCATCGTTAGTAGTGTTCTTGGGTTTAACATTGGATCACCTCACTCAACTGCCGTCTTCCTTCCTATTCGCTAAGTTTTTTAAGTGAATTGGCTCTTAATAAACTGGAGCGCTACCATCAACGATTGCATCACACCATCAGGCGGGAATGCAGTCAAGCACTAGTTTATAATTATTAAAAAAAGGACATACTATTAATCGTAGCGGATTTCAATAATGTATGAATAAATGTTATATACACCACACCTTAGAGTTTTATTTGGACCATATGGATAATCTTTAGGATTACGGCTCGCCGATAAAATTCAACATTTTATTGCATGATAGATAGTGTTATTTATATTGCATGTAACTTAGGGTTTTCACCTTTCTAAATATCGTCTTTTTAATTTTTTTAAATATTTAATTGTAATATGTTATATTGATGACTTCCGCTTTATTTCCAGTCCATCTTACCACTTCCAGTCTCAATCCGCATGGTAATGGCGTATCTAATATACTGTCAGTAGCAACGGGTTTCATTTTGACAGTTCAACAGCTTCCATTGCGTAATTTATGCTGTTGAGCAGACACATTATGGAGCAATCCATAACCAATACTGTTTCTTTTTTAAAACCAATGGTAATAATAGTGTTATTATTAATGAAAAAATGTTAATTAGGATGCTGAATCATTTTGAAGGATATTCTGATAGGCTAATCCATAGCTTCTTATGTTCGAAAAATTTGGCTGTTCGACAACGTAAATAACGCGAATGATTTTTGTTGAATATTATTAGCTACTTCCAACAATTGGTCTAACTGCTATGCTTCGATGTCGCCTTCGGGTTGTGGAGGTCAGACGGCAGTCGCTTCACGGAAAATGTCGAAGTTTAGCCATATCAGCAGTTGGACTGGTAAAGCGGACCCCAGACTCCAAAGCTGAAAAGGCTTCGAATGCGACTGGGATTAACGCTGGGATGATGATGATGATTATTAGCTACTTATCTACTGATGAGTGCACTACGCAATTAGATACCCCGCCGAAGCAGATCTTTATCTCAATTTATTTAATATTTGAGTATATTTAGTCATAGAGTGTCCTCGAGATTTTGAGGTTCTTGTTTGGTATATGACACCGCAAAAATTATATTTATGTGAATAACATTTTCCTTCATTATAACATGTACCTAATTGTAATAGGAACAATAAAATAATCAGATTTTTAAGCATTTTAGCATATAATTTATTTATTTATTTTAAAAAAACTTTGCCCCGCACTAGGTGTTTCTCCTGTATCGTGGGTGCGTTTAAAAACATATAAACTCACATGCACGAATAACCAGACTTTTTTTTTTTGACGCTGTGGAAATGCCTTTACGCACCATACCCATCGCTAGCTAGGCGACGGGCGTGTGTGACTCGCCCAGCTGAGGCCGGGAATACCCACTAAAACCACAGCGGCACATCGACATCGCCTTAGTGGTGGGGTCATGGGAAATAGCAGAGCCTGCGCTACCAATCCCCCGCTGGCGAATCCCGCCGGGCTGGGTACGTCTTCTTGTGCGAGAAGACGCAGCTGCCAAGGGTTTGTTTTAGCGAGGTGTCCTTTTTGTTAGCCTCACTCGTTTGCACGGATGCAAACGGGGCCCCGAGCTCCTCTCAGTGAGGAGCCCCGGTTGTCCGACGGTGACCCGGAGTTCGGGTCACGTCAGCCACCTGAAATGGTAGCCGACCCGCCGCTGGTCCGCGCCGGTAAACCGGTAACCCCCATATCTGGGGGCTGTTCCCCTATCCGCCACCTGGGGACGCGTCCGATAGCAGGCCAGAAACTGCACTCGGAACGAACACCCAGACCTAGAACAATTATTTGTAGATCATACAAATATATTTTTAATTAAATACAAATAAATTAAGAAACCCATTACTACTGATAAATTGTTCATTCGTGGAGCTCCATAACCCAGTTAGTGAGTAATACGAACCCCTTGGTTGAGTTGTCAAACTTTTAGGTCATCCGTGACGATTTTTTAAAAATAATTATAAACTAGTGTTTGACCGCAATCCCGCCTGATGGTAAGCAGTGGTGCAATCGTTGACCGTAAAGCGCGCTACTTTATTAAGCCTATTCACTCAAAAAACTTCGTGAATATGAAGGAAGATGGTAGTTGAGCAAGGTGATTCAATGTTGAACCCAACAACACGACCAACGATGCTGCGCCAGTGGGGGATTGATCTGGAGACGACCAAACTCCGGACACAACAACATTTGGCGCAACGTACCCGACACACATGGCAACACAACTGCTCAGACTCGTCCTCCGTACGGCTTCACCAGACATCATGCCGGAACACGACGAATTGCTTGGCGGCAAGACTTTGTCTGGTGGGTGGTAACTTCCGCCGGTAGCCGATGTTATGTCCTGAATTGGGTTATGGAGATCAGATAGGCTGTTGCTTCATGTAAACTACCGGTGTTCAGCTGTATCTAGCATCTAGATATAGACTGGAAACCGAAAAAAGTTTTTTGAAGGCCGTCCAAGACCCTAAAACCGCTTAAACTGTGGGTTATCTAGGTTAAGTCTGGTTAAATTCCAAATTATTAAATGACTCACAGTTAATTAATTAAATCAAAACATTGAGGATCATTCACAACACGCCTGATCAGATTAATATCAATCATTCATTAAGTGTTAGACTAAGCAATGATGTTATGTCAGATTTTATCGTCCACGCTATCGTAATCAAAACAGTGACAACCCTGGCTATTGACGCCATATATTTCATGAAATTTAAGTTAAGGATCGCACTTCAAGTTGTTCAGTGTCTTCGGTGATCTCGACCTAGCTTCTTTACCTTGTGGTAAGTACTCCTTATTTTGGTGGAAAATCATCAAATAACTTCTCCCGTTTGTCAGACCTTTACTGTCTAACACTTAACCGTTTTTCTTCATTTGCCTGTGTCAGGGACCGCGGTATCGGTTATCGAATAATCTATCGAATGTCGTCGCTTTATGTACAGATACAACACATCAAGCTACTACAATCCGTCAGATTTCTTTATTAGATTTTCAACTTTATCACTAAAGCAGTAAGGTTCAAGGTTGATTGGGAATATTTGACAGTTTCGGGTAGCTTGACCTGCTGTCGTCCGTACAGAAGGGATGAGCTCCCCAATTTGTACCCTTATATACAGTCACGAGCAAAAGTATGTAACTCTCGGCTTTATTAAAATGAGTCTTACTTTTTTTAATTTAGAATGTGATTTTATGTTGTTACGAATCCCTAAGCTTATGTAACGTGTCTTTATTGAATGGAATTAAAATACTAAAAAAAAACATGCTTTTAAAGAACATTAAACTAAAAAGTTATAAATAATTTTTAAAAAAGCGTGAGGCGCTTTGTGCCATAATTTTTGTATATTAAGCGCACCACGCTTTTTTAAAAATTATTTTTAACTTTTTGGTTTGATATTCTTTAAAAGCATGTTTTTTTTAGTTTCTTAAACTATATTTATTTTCAACTTTTTAGTTCGATATTCTTTAAAAAAAAAAACGAACTTTCAACTTTTTATTCTGTAAACATGTCAGCGTGTGAGCAAAGACTGGTAAAGCAGACGATTTATTCTGTAAAGATGTCAGCGCGAAAACTCTGGTGAAATGAGGACTTAGGACAGTCAATCAGTAGCATCATGTGGAATGTCAGTTCATTTAAAGTCATTTCAAATTAAAAAAAAATTGTTGCCCACTATAGGAATTTCTCCTGTATCGTGGGTGCGTTTACAAACATATAAACTCACATACAAAAGCAATCAGACCCAGATTAACTAATTTTAGGTCATACAAATATTTGTCCCAAGCGGGAACCGAACCCGCGTTACGCATCGCAGCCGTCAAACATTAAACCACTACGTCAACCGTGCCGTCCAATTTACTTGTCTTAAATTTACACTGTGAAATTTTTTACATAATACTTTACTGTACATATTCGAGAGTGCGTAAAATTTGTCATGTCATTTTAAAATGGTTTTAACGGAATATTTTTAAGTACATAATTGACCTCTCCCCTACAGAATACCGTTTGTTGTAACTATTTGGCAGTTCCGCTTTCAGTGAATACTCAACGTAATGGCCATAAACCGACTTACACGTAGATGACAAAAACGTTCAATCTCTCTAATCCATACTAATATTCTAAATGCAAATGTAACTCTGTCTGTCTGTTACGCTTTCCCGCTTAAACCTCTCAACCGATTTTGATGAAATTTGGCACAGACAATCTTTAGACCCTGATAAAGGACATTGGCTACCTTTTATTTTGATATTCCCGAGAGAAATCTAAAAGCACGATATAACCGAATTCCACGCGGGCGAAGCCGCGGGCGGAAAGCTACTTCAAAATAAAAATCAATTCAAATTAGGCTGAGGACCAGCACTTTTTGAACGTCAATATTATATAAGACAGCCCTCCCTCCCCCCAAAAGTCCGCCCTTCGCCATTCATTCCTATACTTAATACATTTTACCTAGTAATCTGCATTTCAATCCCTAAGTACCTATTCTAGATCAGTTAATCTAGCCGGATTTCCTCCACATAGTTCACATCACCGCGATCTACTGTCAATGAACGCTGGAAAGTGCATCCACAGCTCCAGTTCCGCTGATACCGGTCGACGAACCCGAGGAATGCGCTAGCGCACGCCATGCGTTCAGTGTCTGTCATTTTTGCTCACCGCAAATGGACCTTAGTAGATTTTGTTTCTTTTTGGGATTCCGTGATCTTCTACGTTGTTTTCTTAAAATGCTTGAAAATAATGACTAAAAATACTTCTTTGTCACCAACGACACTATTGTCTATCGTAGATAACATAACTTGCCCTACCGAAGAAAAATACGAAAGAATCAAATATCGAGGTATTTAGACTATAGTCTGAGTAGGAATTGATTGTTTTACTCGTGTTAAACATTCACTAAACTTTTAAACAATTTTTTTAAATTTCTTCACAGATACATAACGGATTAGTATTATTAGCCCCTTTATGTCGATTTTTTAATTTTAAATATGGAACTCACGGCGTAATTGCTGCGGCTTATTCCGCTCAAAGAGGTTAGCGCTAAGTTTACACTGGCTGTTTAGAAACTGACATGGCCGCAGCATTTTTGTAGTTAGTATTTTTTTTTTTTATAAATAAAACTCTTCGCAGCTGACAGTAGTTCTATTTTTAAAGTTCATTCCGGCCCTGTGGGAAGTAATTTGTATGACTTTCTCTCTCTCTCTCTCTCTCTCTCTCTCTCTCTCTCTCTCTCTCTCTAAGGAGGAAAATGCTGGAAAATGCTGCTTGCATTTTCCACCAATCAAATTAAAACAACCTTTCTTTCCGAGTATGAGAAATGAAAAAAAAATAACCTAGGTTCCTAACAAACTTGAGATATGTCTATATCTATCGTCCATACTTATTGACTATCATAATTTTATATTTCGTAGGTGTTCATTTCTATCAGCGTTATATAAATTATGTTACTAAGCTAGGAATTAAGATATGAATGTTTAAGCTCCTAATCTATTAATTAGATTTGAGTCTTATTAGCTATGCTCTAGCTGCCTACAAAGGAATAGTCGACCCCACGTCAGCGGTAGATAATACATTAGGTAATCATGAGCTGGCCTAGGGTCCTACTTACGGAATAACAATTTTGTAAGAATACGAGGTTCTATTATGCTGGTTTTGTTACCTTTGACATGCGATTCTACAGACGACAGCACATTAAGCTATTACAATCTGTCAGATTTCCTTTTTAAATTATCAATTTTATCGGTTAAGGCGGGTAGCTTCATCTGCTGTCGTCTCTCGTCCGCTCAAGAATTAATATCGTGGATTATAGAAGGAGGATTTAGCTATAAATTTCTATTTCACAATTTTATAAGAAATTACAATAAATTTTATTTTGTTACAGATCTCAAAGAAAATCCAAAACCATGTCTCTCGATGAGGTAAGTTCTAGCTTTTAACTATTCTCCTAAAATTCAACTTGATTATAATAGATACAGTTACAGGCACAAAAAAAAAAAAAAAAAGATGAAAGTGACAAATTTTCCCGATCAACCTTTTTGTATGGGATGGGAAATCATCAAATGATTTCTCCCGCTCTGGGCGGAGCGGAAGGATGTCAGAACTGAATAAAATCCACCCGATCAACCTTTTTTAGCGATAAAATTGAAAATCTATTTTAAAAAATTGACAAATTGTAGTAGCTTGATATGCTAGCGTTTGTGCCTAGACCTATTTTACAATTAAACAATTTGATACGATAATTACTTTTGATAATAATATCAAGGTACTTTAGACTTTATTCCTTTTAAATCACGAATCCTCATAAATCATTTTTAATCACGTAAAATACATAGTTTAGTATAGTACATACATCATTTATTATCTGTCATATCAGTTTTGGGGTAAGAGCTAATTACCTTAGAATAAGTATTATCAAACGATCAGAATATTTTGTCACCTTTAAAATTTAATCTATATAGACGAATATTTTTTTTTTTAAAGAACTTTGCCCCAAACTGGGAATTATTCTTGTATTGTTTAAACTCACATACACAAATAACAAGACCCGGAAAAACTACCCGTAGGTCATATCTCTGGTCAATGCGGAAATCGAACCAGCGATACGCAATTTAAAAATATATATTATGAAATAATGGACGGCGTAAAAACAAAAAAATCTGAAACATAACTCTGTAATGTTCACCAACCCACACTGGACCAAGTTTGTGAACTTTTGTGGCCCACAACCTTTCCTTCCTGCATGGATTCCCTGCACGAGTGCTAATTTTATGAGAACCTGGATACGCTTACCGGTAGAGAAATAGCGCAACACACTATCAGTAGCAAAGGCTTCCATTTTGACACTTTCATTTTCAATGACAGCTGCCTCCGTGGCGCAGCGGTAGCGAACGCGACCGCTGCGGAAGGAGGCACGGGTTCGATCCTCGCGCAGTGCATGTATTTGTATGCATGAATATGAAGATTTGCACTGGTCTGGTCGTGCCTCGGAAAGCACGTTAATTCGTTGGTCCCGGTTGCTATACGAACTTCTAATGGCAGTCGTTACGGGTTGTTGGAGCCCTCAAAAGTTCAACAATTAGTCTAACTGCAATGCTTCGATATTGCCTTCGGATTGTGGAGGCCAGACGGCAGTCGCTTCACGGAAAATATCGAAGTTTAGCCAAATTCAGCAGTTAGGCCCGTATTCCAGAAGCTCACTCAAACCTCAAGCATTACTTTTAAAATACTTTCCAGCCATTTCATTGGTTGAACCTAGTTTTAATTAATGTTTAAACAGAGATCAATGCTTGAGTTTCCTTCTAAAATACGGACCTTAGACTGGTAAAGCGAACCCCAGACTCCAAAGCTGAAAAAAAGCTTCGGATGCGACAGTGATTAACGCTGAGACGATCATGATGATTTTCAATGACATTCGTCGTTATTTACATGACGGACAAGAAATTTAAAACAAATAAAAATAAAGATAAAGCAATGGATTAGTAATGTCCTTCAAAATGATTCAGATTGTGATTTAGAGTGCTGTGTGGCTAGTGCAAGGGTTTTTGCTGTTAACGCGATTGACACGTTGTTAACACCACTACGATCCGGACGAAGCGCTTCGCCTCCTCCTTTATACCGCGTACATCGAGGGACTGGAACAATTTGCCCGCGGCGGTGTTTCCGTCGGACTACAATTTGAGTGTCTTCAAGGCTAGAGTGAATAGGCTCTTAATAAACTAGTGCGCTTTACCATCAACGATTGCGTCACTGCTTACCATCAGGCAGGATTGCGGTCAAGCGCTGGTTTATAATTTGTAAAAAAAAAAAAAAAGACACGTTGGGGGCTGTGTTTGTGCCGCTCCAAGGCTTTGCAGCGGCCCAATTATGGCGCGGAATGTCATAAAAATATCGATATCGTTAACGTAAAACACTACACACGCCACACACTATGCCCTCTAGTTTAGGTACGGACGACAACAGTCGAAAATTCCCAATCAGTCTTGAGCCTTGTGGTAACCAAACTCTTTAGTGGCGTGATCATAAAGACGACCTACAACGTCACTAATGTCTCCTGTCATATTATTTTCTTATATATCAAACATGTACCTATCTTCTATTTTGTTGATTAAAACCGTTATTCTAAAGGTTTATCTTATTACAATTTAATCATCAAAATATTTAAAAGTTTTCGCCACTATGGAACGATACTTAAAACCAGAATGTTTTGATGTTGATCCCGTTGATAGTTCCGCGTCAACGAAATGGGAACATTGGAAGAAAACATTTGAAAGTTAACGGCGGTTAATGCTTTACCTTAAAGTTGGAAATCTAATAAAGAAATATGACAGATTGTAGTAGCTCTATGTGCTGTCGTCTGTACAATGAAAATATGAAACCGTCGTTATCGTCACGGCTCTTTGAAATAAACATCGGACAATTAGAAATGAAGTCATAATTTCTATGGACGGATCAATTGAATATGAATTGCTCGGAGTCATTGGCTTCTTTTCACCTTATAGCTCGATTGATTTTCTACAGGGCTTGAATTTGACATGAACAATATAATATAACCTCGCGCCTGTTTCCAGCGAAGAGTTAGGCAGAGGTGTAGAGATAAATATAGAAAGGATCCACACCCATTTTCCTATAAACAAGCTGTCTACCTAGGTAATTAACTTACAGATGCCAGCACATCAAATTCAAATTTCGTCAAATTTCTTAAATTAATTTGCAACTTTATCGCTCAAGCCTTAAGGTTCGAGGTTGATTGGGAAAATTTTATAATTGCGGCTAGCTTGACGGTCTTTTCTTCTTTTTTTTTTTTCGGGGTGGAAATCCTCATAGTATGTCCACCGCCCTAGGGTGGGCGACGGGGTCTGTCAGACTTTTACGGACTAAAACCACCCCGGTGTCTCTTCTATCACGAGCGCGCGTGGGGCCGCGGGAGTCTAAATTCTTCCGCAGCCCCACACTCTCGTGCTGGCCCGGTCTGTCCGGGCCTCGTCTCCGGCACGGGGTAGTGGGGTGTTAAGCTACCCCGTGCATCGCCTCAGAGGCGCGCGCTGACACTCGCGCGCGCCTCCGCCTCGGGGTCCATCGAATAGGGGGCGGGGACTTCCCCATGTCCCTCGCCCCTGGACCCATTCATGGGGGGCGGAAGAGGGCGTTATCCGCCCTTCTTCGGCGCCCGGTGCGTCTTCTGCGGCCCGGGAAGGGAGTTGAGATCTCCCTCTCCCGTTCCGCAGCTTCCTTCTGCGACATCACGTCTTCGCAGAAGGACACCACCGCGTCCCACGACTCTGCGCTGCCGGCCATCCTCCGCACTACTGCCGGCAGCGTCAGGTCACCTCCTACTTCATGTGTGAGGACACGGCGCTGCTCCTCCCAAGCTACACACTCGGAGAGCGTGTGCTGCGCCGTGTCCTCCCCGCATTGGACGCAGTGGTCGCACCGAGCGTCCGGCTCCCTGCCTAGGCGACACAGGTACTTGCCGAAGCAGCCGTGCCCCGACAGCACCTGCGTCACCCTGAACGACAGGGAGCCGTGCCTTCTCTCGAGCCAGTCGTCGAGTACTGGCCGGATCGCCTCGACAGTAGCGAGGCCGGCGGTAGGGCGCATAAGCCTCTGCCGCCAGTCCGCCACCAGGACCTGACGGAGCTCCTCTCGACGCAGCTCGATCTGCCGCTGCGCCGGACTGGAGCCTCGTGTACGCTCTTCCTCGCGCCATCGGTACAGTGACGCGAGTACTTTCGCCTCTAGGTCCCAGGGCGGGGATCCGGCCAGGACGCAAGCCGCCTCGTAGGAAATCGTGCGGTACCCGCGGACGGCCCTGACGGCCATCGCCCTCTGCGGCTTGCGCAGAATGGCGAGTGTTCCGGCCGTCAGGTCCATCGCCCACACAGGGGCCCCATACAGGGCCATGGACCGCATGATTCCCACGTATAACCGCCTACAGGCGGCGCTCGGGCCCCCCATGTTGGGAAGCAACGTTGACAGCGCGCCTGCTGCACCCATCAGCTTGGGCGCCAGCCGCCGGAAGTGGGGTCCGAATTCCCATCGGCTGTCGAGCACCAATCCCAGATACTTCATGGTGGACTCGACAGCTATCCGGGCACCACTGACCACGATATGTGATCCCGGCGCCGGCGCACGCCGGGGGCCATGGAAAACCATGGCCTCCGACTTGTCAAGGGCCACCTCCAGGCCCAGGCGCCGGATGCGGGTCACCACCTGTGACACCGCAGCCGTAGCTATCAACGTCGCTTCCCTGTGCGAGCTCCCCCGGGCAGTGACAAGCGTGTCGTCCGCATAACACGTCAAGTCGGCGCCCGACGGAAGCTCGCCTCTCAGCACCCAGTCGTAGCCGATGTTCCACAGGAGCGGTCCCAAGACCGATCCCTGTGGAACACCGCACGACATTTGGTGCCGACCGGCACCATCACGTCCCCGATAGATGACGCATCTATCCTCCAGATAAGCCCCTACTATGCGGCGGAGGTAGGGAGGCACCCGATGGTATTTCAGGGCCTCCCTAATACAGCTCCAGGGTAGGGTGTCGAAGGAATTGGAAATGTCTAAAGACACCGCCAACACCACCCCACCCCGGGATACCGTATCCTCCGCCAGGGCTCTCACGCGCATGATTGCGTCTATGGTGGAGCGCCCCCGACGAAAACCGAACTGGTTGTCGTCCAGGTTCGGCCCGTCTCCGCACAAGTGGCCGACGAGGCGATCTGCGATTATACGCTCAAAAAGTTTTCCCGCCTCGTCGAGCAGCACTATGGGCCGATACGCGGACGGCGAGTCTGCGGGGCGCCCCTCCTTCCTGAGCAGGACCAGCTTCCCCTCCTTCCACACACTGGGAAACTGACCCTGCCCGAAGCATGCTGTGAAGAGCCCCCTCAGCTGGGGCTCTAGCTCCTTCAGAGCCAGGACGAGAGCTCGGCCAGGAACTCCGTCGGGTCCGGGCGCTTTGTTCTTGGCCCGGAGCCGCTAGCTTGACGGTCTGGCGTAACCTCCATCAGCATCATCTGAGTGTTAATCCCAGTCGCATCAGAAGCTTTTTCCGCTTTGGAGTCTGGGGTCCGCTTTACCAATCTAACTGTTGATTTTGGCTAAACTTCGATATTTTCCGTGAAGCGACTGCCGTCTAACCTCCGCAAGCCGAAGGCGTTATCGAAGCATTACAATTAGACCAATTGTTGGTCTTTTGAGGGCTCCAAGAACCCTTTACGACTGCCATTAGAAGTTTGTCTGGCGTAACCTAACCCCTACAACATTAACTCACACCATATTAAAAAAGTCAGTGTTAAAAAAGTCATTTTTAGGGTTCCGTACCTCAAAAGGAAAAAACGGAACCCTTATAGGATCACTTTGTTGTCTGTCCGTCTGTCTGTCTGTCTGTCTGTCAAGACCCTTTATCTCAAGAACGCGTGGACGTATCAAGCTGAAATTTACATGAAATACTCGGGTCTATTGTCCCTTTAAGCTGTGAAAATATAAAACTTCTAAGTCAAGCCAATCAAAAGATACAGCCGATTATGTCGATATTTTCAACAAATTTTCGACACTCGCAAAGGAATCAAAACCTACAGGATACTTCCCGTAAACTCAGAATCTTGAAAATTGGCATGAAGCATTGTCATATAATGCAAATATAGGAAAAAATACGAAAATCACATTTTTTCAGTTATATAATATAATAAACATATTTTAATAAAATGGAACTTACTACCTTATTTCTCACGAACGAATAAAGTTATCTAATTGAAATTTATACCAAATACCTAGGTCTATTATCCCTTTAAGCTGTGAAAATATCAAACTTCTAAGCCAAACCAATCAAAAGATACAGCCGATATGTCGATATTTTCAACAAATTTTCGACACTCGCAAAGGAATCAAAACCTACAGGATACTTCCCGTGAACTCAGAATCTTGAAATTTGGCATGAAGGATTGTCATATAATGCAAATATAGGAAAAATTGTGATAATCACATTTTTTTAGTTATATAATATAATAAACATATTTTAATAAAATGAAATTTACTACCTTATTTCTCACGAACTAATAAAGGTATCAAATTGAAATTTATACCAAATAGCTAGGTCTATTGTCCCTTTAAGCAGTGAAAAAATCAACTTCTAAGTTAAAGCGATCAAAAGATACAGTAGTTTATACCGACACCTTAGACGAATTTCCGTCACACGCTAGGGAATCAAAACCTACAAGGTACTTCCCGTGAACTCAGAATCTTGAAATTCGGCACGAAGCAACGTTATATTATACTCATCATCATCATCACAGCGTTAATCCCAGTCGCATCCGAAGCCTTTTCAGCTTTGGAGTCTGGGGTCCGCTTTACCAGTTCAACTGCTGTTAAGGCTAAACTTCGACATTTTCCGTGAAGCGACTGCCGTCTGACCTCCACAACCCGAAGGCGACATCGAAGCATTGCAGTTAGACCAATTGTTGGATTTTTGAGGGCTCCAACAACCTGTAACGACTGCCATTAGATGTTCCTATGGCAACCGAGACCAACGGCTTAACGTGCTTTCCGAGGCACGACCAGACCAGTGCAAATATTCATATTCATGCATACAAATACTTGCACTGTGCGGGGATCGAACCCGCGCCACCTTGCGCAGCGGCCGCGTCCGCTACCGCTACGCCACGGAGGCTGTCAACGTTATATTATAGTACAGACAGATAAAGGAAAAATTGTGAAATGATAAATTTGAAGTTACATAAAATATTAAAATATTATTTTTGCTTACATGACATAAAATATTTTTTTAATAATTATAAACTTACTACCTACCCTTTTTCACATGAACGCGTAGAGATATTAAAGTTGAAATTCATATCAAACACTTCTTAAATCTAATTGCCTCTAAACTGTGAAAAATTCTAAATCAATGCTAGTATTATAAATGCGAAAGTAACTCTGTGTGTCTGTTACGCTTTCCCGCCTAAACCTCTCAACCGATTTTGATGAAGTTTGGCACATACAATCTTTAGACCCTGAGAAAGAACATAGGCTACCTTTTATCCCGGAAAAATTTTAAGTTCCCGAGGGGAATTTAAACAGCGCGATATAACCGAACTCCACGCAGGCGAAGCCGCTGGCGGAAAGCTAGTACGTCATAAATTGTAAACCGCTACGTTTGTACGGCGGAACCCTCGGTGTGCGAGTCTGACTCGCATTTGGCCGGTTTTTTTTTTTATTTTGACGTTGACTTTGACCAATCTTAAACGTTATTATGCAATTACTCTACTCGTGGATGGCGCATTCATAAATAAAACAGACCGATTCTCCACCCAAATTCACCTTAAAATTACTGTTTGACATTATTGGTCGTTAGTTTTAAGTTGGCCTTCTAACATCGCATGCCACCTATACCATAGGTATAGCTTATAGTTTAGGATATAGAGATCACATTGTCAAAAAATGTTTAAAAACTTTCTTTTCTCCTTTTTCAGCAATTCAACACCGTTGCCACCAGCGTCAGGAACTGGAAGACCACCCCCAGCAACGACGAGAACCTCGCCCTGTACTCCCTGTACAAGCAGGCAGTCTTCGGAGACGTCAACATTGGTAATTGTTTGACGTTTACTTATGAAATTGACGTCAAGGGCAGGGAACGACAAAAGCGTCAAACAAATTAAAAATATAATCCTGTTGTACAGGCAACAGCACATCAAGCTACTACAATCTGCCAAATTTCTTAATTAGATTTTCAACTTTATCGCGTAAGCATTAAGGCTCAAGAGTCAAGGTTGATTGCAAATATTTGCAGTTTCGAGTTGCTTAACCTGTTGTCGCCCGTACCAATTGTTTAAAATGACTGAGACTTAATAATTCTAGAAATCTAGAATGTTTAGCGCTTAACTCGTTTATGATTATTGGTGCAAATTTTCTTAACTTTTATCTATTGTCAAAAACTAAGCACAGCAGAAAAAAAAAACAGCCGCACGCGCAATTTGCAGCGCAGCATTCGATTATTCAGCCCCTACACCAACCGTCTTGTCAAAATTTTTGGACTTTGGATAGTAGCGACATCTGAAGTGATCAAGTGGCAGTTTTAATTTCCATTAAATGAAACTTACGTCAGTAATTAGGATCTCGAATTGAAAGTTAGATCGAGTGTTATAAAGTAAACTAGGTACTTACATGATTAAATTAATAACCGAATGTATTGTTTCCATTTTTCCAGCTGAACCCAGCGGTGTAGTCGAAAAAGCAAAGTTCAAGGCATGGACCGGCCGTAAGGGAATCTCCAAGGATGATGCTAAACAGCAGTACATCGACTTGGCCGCAAAACTGGCCCCCAAATACGCATAATTGTAATATAAGGACACTTAAATTTTATATAAATTATTATCAATAAACCCGTCAAACTTTAATTGTCTACTGATTTTCATTTGAATGCCTACTGTTTTGCTATGAAAGTAATTTCAATCAAGCAAGTCTTCTGTAACCTACCTAACTGAAGAATTAGTTACTAACACTTGAGGGGCTGCTGCTGGTGCAATTATCCTCAAACGGAGTGAATATTCCAATCCTGATCTTGAATCCTCGAAGAATTTGGTGTTGACACATTAGGGCCATGTGGTCCAAGGGCCCTGTTTTTTTTTACTTTGCCCCACACTAGGAATTACCTACTCCTGTATCGTGAGTGCGTATCATCCATCATCAACCTTTTTATCGTCCCACTGCTGGGCACAGGCCTCCTCTCATACAAAGTGCGTATACAAACATTTAAACCCACATAACAAACACAAGCAACAAGATCCGGAACAACTACCTGTAGGCCATACAAATATTTGTTCTGGGCGGGAATCGAACCCACGACAAGCAGCGCAGCAGTCGATCGCTCAGCCTCTGCACCAACCGTGTCGTTTCTAGAAATCACTAATCGGTTATTCCACCAGAGCTGGCTCGTTTCCTGGCCAACGAATTAGCATCGTCATACAACTTGGCAATGCTGCCAGCCTTTTGGACACTGTTCCTGTTGATAGCGATGCTGAAGAATTTTTTGATGCCTTGATACCTTTTCAAACGTACAGACGACAGCACATCATGCTACTACAATCTGTAAAATTTCCTTATTAGATTTTCAACTTTATTTCTAAGGCGTTAAGGCTCAAGGTTGATTGGGAATATCTGACAGTTTGGGGTAGCTTGACCTGCTGTCGTTCGTACATAATTATTATTGTTCTCCTTTCATAGAAATATCTTTCTAACTTTTAATTCTAACAAACATAATGAGCCTAAAATCCTGTTTTCCTTCACCATCTTTAAGAGTCAAACCAAGAACCAAAAAGTCGAAGACATTTGTCATCTTCTAACTGAATGCACCTGATTCATTACGGCCCTGTCCCTCTCACTGATAGGAGGCCTGTGTCCCAAAATTTACTGTAACTAAACATTTGACATTATTTTTTGTAATTATATTTGATATTAGTTTATATACCTATTGACATACTCATACATATTTCATTGACTCGATATATTTAATTTAAATTCCAGTTCATTATTTATATTCCGCATTTAGTAAATCTATTTTAATTTTATATGTAGGTAACTAGCAACCGGCCCCGACTTTGCACGGGTGCAATGCCGATACCTAAAGAAAAACGCTAAACGCTACGTCCTGCAATTTTGAATCTGTAATGTACTCGTAATGTCTTCGAAAATATTAATTTACATCATTTGCTGTAATAGCCATAGAGATCTACATATATCAATCAAAAATGTATTTAAGGTATTTAATTGGTGGTTAAAGTCTTTTTTTTTTTATTAAATTAATCTATAGTTGAGCCAAATTCGATAAAGAATAGAGGTAAACAAACCGTTGCGAGGCAACGAGTAGTTTACGCCTAAAAGACAGATGTTAACAATCTTTTCTACATACATGATTTTCATAAAAGATTACTTTAAGTAGGATTATTAAATCCTACTTCCTACTAATCTAAAGAGTTTATTTATGTTTAGATATTTATGATTTGCATAGAACGCTAAACCTATTTGAATGAAATATGACATATATGTAAGCTAATTTCCTAATAAGTTACATTTTTTCATACATATATATTATAATAAGTCCATTTTTGAAAATATTACAATGCATGTGTTATGTAGTTGATTTAAAAGTAATTATAATACGCAAAATTGTATTGACAAATGCCTCAACTTTATTCATTGGTTGAATTCCACAAAATGTGTTTTATATCTGGATTTCATCCATCTTTCTTTTTTTGTAGGGCTATCACGTAAAATTAATGTCGACTTTTTAATGGTTTTTCGAAATACCAAGTTATTATGCATGTTATTACCCGACTGCCAGGAGGGTTATGTTTTTAGCTCCTATCTTGTATGTATTATTCTTTATTACCTAGTATCTCTAGAACCGCTGAACGGATTTTCACATTTGAGGTATCGTTAGATTTGACTTAATTGCCCAACTGCTACTAGATAGGTGACATTTAAAAAAATCCAAAATGGCGGATGTATGACGCCATATTGTGAGATATGAAGAAATAAATTTCTACCAAGCATATCGAGTGGGATATCAAAATGAAGGATTTTAAACACTGATTCTAAATATGTATATAACTTAATATTAAATGGAACAAAAAAAAAAGAATTACATGTTTTTTTCTGCCAAGCATATAGAGTTGGGTATCAAAATTAAGGATTTTAATCACTGATTATAATAAAATTATTGATTCTAAATATATTTTATATAAAAAAGTCTTTACATATAAAATTGCCGTTTAATAGGAAAAAAAATCTTTTGTATTAATTGAAGTAATAACCCATGCAATCAATGTATTTTTGCCAACACAGTGGCAGTTTAATGATTCTTAAAGAAATCAGCTGGACGAGAGGCAAGTGGCAGTCTCCGAATGGGGCAATGCCAAACTTGTAGCATTCAATACCGCCAAAACCCGGCGTGTCTTTTCACCCCCAAAAGGAGCCCGTTCACCTTGGCTCCTACTTTTCGAAATGTATCCTTGGAGTGTTCCGCCGCCTTCAACTTTTGGGAGTTGAGATTCCCTCCACCCTAAACTTTGGGCGGTTCATTGAGTCCAAAGCCAAGGAACTTGGCGTTATCGCAAGGGTCCGGCGGTACTTCACACCAGGGCAGCTTTTAACACGTTCGCTGCGTAACATTTTTCAGTGTACTTTCAGCTGGTGCGTCAAGAGGTCATCTTGGCACATAGAAGACTTTCCTGCAGTGCATTGTGTGGTCTAATTAACCTCAAACGTTTCTGTTTTGATATGGGTTTATTCAGTACCTAATATAGTTATTTTAATATGTTTTTTATATGCAGGCTAAAGACCAATATATAAGCAATATATAACTAGCCGCGTTTTTAGTTCGCTCTTTGCGTCTGTCCTACAGAAGAGAAATAGTTTATGAATTCATTTTGACCACACAACGCACTAAATATAACAAAAAACTAGGGAGGCACTTATTACTATCGAGAATGTTATCTAACGATAACAGTAAAAAATTCCTTAATTTAAATAATAGAGAAAATTTTTAAAAACAAATTTGTTCAAAATATATTTTTACGTACCGAGAATGTAAATATAATATTTAATATAAACTTGATCACGTTCTCTTTACATACCGAATACATTTGTAGAATAGGTATGTGAAAATGTTTAATGCAAATAAAACTCTTGATTCTTGTTTGTTAATTTTTATTATTCAAAAAATAAATTATATAATTACTTGTGTTCTTCATTGAAACATGGCAAACATAAATGATTTTGACATTGTCTGCAGAGAGTAGGCACTTTTTTACTTTTTTCCCTGCTTCAATACTAGAAAGCCTTAATCTTAATTTATTGTAACAGCCAGTGCATCTTGTAAATATAACATAAATTTGGTCCGCTCAAAACAACACGTCGTCACGGATGTCGACATTGTCGACGCGGCACACCACTAACGTCACAAAATGGCGCCCGCGCATCATCTAGTGCGGATGTGGGGTGCGGGGAGCGCGTGGCCATATTGACCACACACCGCATCAGATTTAAATATTTTTTTTTAAGTGCGGGTGAGGTCAAATTGGTTCACGAGTTTTGAAAAATGCTGAGTTGTTCACGTTCTAGCGACAATAACAACGGTATATGTATCTCTTTTCCACGATAGCAGCACCCCAAGTTATGCCTTCCGCACCAGGTGAGTAAACGCTATTTTGCGGTGCGCACTGAATGAAAGTTAGCTATGAGCCAATATGACCACACAACGCAGCGAACGTGTTAATGTTGTACAAAGCACAGGTCGGTTCGTGTGGAGTACTGCAGCCACATTTGGGCTGGTGCTGCTAAGTGTCACCTGGCCACTTTGGATTCAGTGGAGAGGCGGGCGAAGAGGCTGATTGGTAACCCTGACTTAACTCGAGACGGTCTCCAAAGCCTAGAGCACAGGCGTAGAGTAGGCAGCCTTTCGGTCTCTTATAGGATGCATTTTGGGGAGTGTGCGAGGGAATTGCAAGATTTAATTCCCCCCTCTCCGTTCCACCATCGGACGACCCGTCGTACGGCAAGTTTCCACCCTTACGTTGTTAACACCACTACGATCCGGACGAAGCGTTTCGCCTCCTCTTTTATACCGCGTACATCGAGGGACTGGAACAATTTGCCAGCGACGGTGTTTCCGTCACATTACAATTTGAGCGTCTTCAAGGCTAGAGTGAATAGGTTCTTAATAAACTAGCGCTAGTTTATAACTAATAAAAAAAAAAAAGACGAAAAAGATTGAAGACGAAGAAGACCATGACAGAAAAGTTAGAAAAGCTCACAAAAGTATACAATGTTAGTGATAAAGACATCTCATTTCAACCTAAAACATATGGTCAAAAACCACGAGAGGAATACATACCTGAAGATCCCAATAAATCAGGTAGTATACCAAATCACCTCAAGTTAGGTATAAGCTCTCGAGCCATGCTAAGACGGAACATCAGTGCTAACCATTGACTGGTTAACGGTGCTATGGGTATTATCCGACGAATAGATTGGCCAGCACTACGCAGAAAGCAGTTGGAGCCAGGAAAACTACCACAAGCGGTATTTGTGGAGCTCGATGACACAAGTATAACAGGGAACCTACCTGGTATTGGAGTCTGGATCCAGCCTCGTGCTACAGACTTTGATGCTTTACGCGGTAAAGGCAAGATTGAGCGACGAATGTTTCCCTTAATTTTATGCTGGGCAGTGACGGTGCATAAACTACAGGTCACAACTTTAGACCCAGCAGTTGTAGATTTAAGTAGAAACTTATTTGCAAAAGGTCAAGCTTACGTTGCTTTGAGTAGAGTGAGGACTCTTTCCGGACTTGATATCAGTTTTCTTAACCCTAACAAATTGCTGAATCAACCACATGACATAAACTCATTTAAGGAATTAATCTGGTTACGTAATATTTCTTAACTAAAAAGACATAAATTTATTAATAATTAAATAAACAAAAAAAACCACTTGCATGGATAACTACAATTAAAAATCAACTGAAAAGACTAAAACAAGATGAAAATTCAATGATAAGGCATTTAAAAAAAAAGCAATGATAAATCCAGAAACCTACATTGAAACAGTACCAAACCTATGTACAGACGACATCACATCAAGCTACTACAATCTGTCAGATTTCCTTATTAGATTTTCAACTTTATAGCATTAAGGCTCTATGTTGATTGGAAATATCTGACCGTTTGAGGTAGCTTGACCTGCTGTCGTCCGTAACTACGTAATTAATGTACACTTAGAAATTTCAACACAAAAGTCAGTCAGTTTAAATTTTTTGCAAAATTATAAACAGAATTACATTCGGAGGCATGCACAAAGCGCGTATCTTGTACATATGAATGTATGTAATATTCTTTATTATTTTGTATCTCCAGAACCGGCTAACGAATTTTCACATTTGAGACATCGTTAGATTTGTCTTAGACGATGACATTAAAAAAAAAATGGCGGATGTTTGACGCCATAATTATGAGGTAATTTTTATTAACCAAACTTATCGAATTGGTTTAAAAATGAAGGATTTAAAATACTCATTAGAAAATATGTATATAACGTGCACTTTTAATATTAAATGGAACGATGAAAAAAGAAATTAAACATTTTTTTTAAGTTTTCCGCCATTAGAAACATAATTTGTTAAAACTAAAAAGATAGAAATAAAAAATATTATTTAAAAACAAAAAACCCGCCTGCATAAAACTCTAACGAACTGAATAGGTAGAAACAAGTTGAACAATCGCAGTTGGGGGACTTCTTAGCTAGATAAACAAGTATTCCATAGAACAGTCCCCCAACTGCGATTGTTCAACTTGTTTCTACCTATTCAGTTCGTTAGAGTTTTATGCAGGCGGGTTTTTTGTTTTTAAATAATATTTTTTATTTTAGTGATTCTTTTGAAATAAGCTGCAATAGGGATTGTTAATAAATAGTTAGCATGTAAAAGCCGATAATCATGTAAATAACAAGATTTGTAAAACGTGAGTTGTGATAACCCTAAATAGGTTTGTTTACCTGTATTCTTTATGGAGCTTGTCGGGAATATAGTGCTTGACTGCAATCCCGCCTGATGGTAAGCCGTGATGCAATCGTTGATGGTAAAGCGCACTCGTTTATTAAGCCTATTCACTTAAAAAACTTCGGAATAGGAAGGATGATGGCAGTTGAGCGAGGTGATGCAATGTTAAACCCAAGACCAACACGACCAAATGATGCTGCGCTAGAGGGAGATTGATCTGGAGACTCTCCGCGACCAAACTCCCAATACAACAACATTTGGCGCATCGTACCCGCCACACATCGCACCACAACTGCTCAGACGCGTCGTCCGCACGGCTTCACCAGACATCATGCCGGAACACGACGAATCGCTTGGCGGCAAGACTTTGTCTGGTGGGTGATAACTTCGCCGGCCGAAGTTATGCCTACCACCGAGAAAAGTCTATTCGAAAGTTAAAAATTATTTGTACACCAAATAATTTTTAACTTTCGAATAGACTTTTCAAGTAAATGACAAAAATGTTATTGTGGGAAATCTATAAGAGATAGACATATACCATCGCAGAGTTTTCTGTAGACCTTTTCAATGTGTACAGTACCTACTTAGTACATTATTTTGATAAATCGAACTGAGATTAAAATGAAATTATTTACGACATCACATCAGAAACCACGAAAATAACAGTATTTCTCCACTATTTAATGGATGTTATTATACATATAAAACTTCCAATTCAATCACTCTATCTTTAAAAAAAAATCGCATCAAAATCCGTTGCGTAGGTAGTTTTAAAGATGTAAGCTTACCTACATAGGGATTTAGGGACAGAGAAAGCGATTTTGTTTTTTTACTACAATGTAGTGATGTTCAACATAATGTTAAATGTTATGAATAAATAAATGATGATGACTGTGAAAATTATAGACGAAGGACGGGCGTTTGGGGAGAGTCATATGTACGGACGACACTGCAGGTCAAGTTACCCTATACTGTCAGATATTCCCAATCAACCTTGAGTCTTAATGCTTTATAGATTAAGTTGAAAATCTAATATTGACAGCCTCGGTGGCGTAGCGGTAGCGAACGCGGCCGCTGCGCAAGAAGGCGCGGGTTCGATCCCCGCGCAGTGCAAATATTTGTATGCATGAATATGAATATTTGCACTGGTCTGGTCTTGCCTCGGAAAGCACGTCAAGCCGTTTGTCCCGGTTGCCATACGAACATCTAGTGGCAGTCGTTACGGGTTCTTGGAGCCCTTAAAAGTCCAAAAATTGGTCTAACTGCAATGCTTCGATGTTGCCTTCGGGTTGTAGAGGTCAGACGGCAGTCGCTTTACGGAAAATGTCGAAGTTTAGCCAAAATCAGAAGTTACACTGGTAAAGCGGACCCCAGATTCCAAAGCTGAAAAAGCTATGGATGCGAATGGGATTAACGCTGAGATAAGAGCTGAGAGAGAAAATCTAATATGGAAATCTAACAGATTGTAGTAGCTTGATGTGATGTCCTGTGTACTTAATATTGACGTTCACAAAGTGCTGATTCTCAGCCTAATATGATTAAATGACTTATGATTTTGATTGATTATGTTATGAACTAATGTCAATAATTTTCCGATCAGAAGATACCTACAGCACACCACAAGCCTCGTTTTGGCTATAACGTAATAGGGTAAAATGAAAGTGCATAACGCCGTGAGTGCTGTGACACGCTTACAAATTCTGTGCTCATGAGCAGTTGCATGTAACAATTATGAAAGTGAAGAAATGTGTAAAATTCATTTAAGTGGTCACGCAAACGCTAGAATTTAATTTAATATAAAGACAAAAAAAAAAAACAATCCAAAATTTTCATAGGTATATTTTTTTTCGTTTTTATTTTCCTAGATAGTTTACATTTTCTCCTATGCATTTACGATGGGTGCAGCCAATAGCACAAAAGTAGGTAGTAATAATGGCACTAGAAATTGCCAGTATACTATTGTAGTCTTTTTTTTCTTTTTTCTTTAGAAGTATGGCTCCATCGATGACCGATGATTCTGCCAACGTCAAGGTGGAGAGAAATAAAGTAATTTATTTATACGTAGTGGATATCGACTGTTGATCGGTAATATTAGCGATGGTTCTTCTTTCGGCTAAAACAAGCACAAGACGGCACAAATATTAGTAAACATAAAGGTTGGAAAAGATTAAATTTTGATTTTATTATGGGAAATAAACTTATAGGTATAAGATTTTAATAAATGGGGTATGTACCAAAGTTAAAAGGAAAGGTAGGTTGACAGGACGAGGAATATGTTTAGGAAGCAGATCATATAGAGGATGAGATAGTTTAGGACAGGAAAAGAATAAATGTTCTAGAGATCCCTCTTCAAGACCGCATTCACAAAGAGAATGGTCCCTGACCCTAATTTTAGCCAAGAATACTGGAGAGCAAACAAAACCAAGGCGGAGACGAATTATAATAGAGGTAGCCAACTTGTTGACGTACTTATGCTTAAAAAACCACGATTTAGAAGGAATTATTGTAGTCTTTGAAAACCACCCTTCTACCGACGACGTAACTGTACCTAATGTCTAAACTAATGTCTAAATGTGTACTTCATTGCCATTATATTTTTAATTATTAATAAAAGAATAAATAAAAAATATTATTTAAAAACAAAAAACCCGCCTGCATAAAACTCTAACGAACTGAATAGGTAGAAACAAGTTGAACAATCGCAGTTGGGGGACTGTTCTATGGAACACTTGTTTATCTAGCTAAGAAGTCCCCCAACTGCGATTGTTCAACTTGTTTCTACCTATTCAGTTCGTTAGAGTTTTATGCAGGCGGGTTTTTTGTTTTTAAATAATATTTTTTATTTCTATCTTTTTAGTTTTAACAAATTATTTTTCTAATGTTGGAAAACTTAAAAAAATTGTTTAATTTCTTTTTTCATCGTTCCATTTAATATTAAAAGTGCACGTTATATACATATTTTCTAATGAGTATTTTAAATCCTTCATTTTAAAACCAATTCGATAAGTTTGGTTAATAAAAATTACCTCATAATTATGGCGTCAAACATCCGCCATTTTTTTTTTAATGTCATCGTCTAAGACAAATCTAACGATGTCTCAAATGTGAAAATTCGTTAGCCGGTTCTGGAGATACAAAATAATAAAGAATATTACATACATTCATATGTACAAGATACGCGCTTTGTGCATGCCTCCGAATGTAATTCTGTTTATAATTTTGCAAAAAATTTAAACTGACTGACTTTTGTGTTGAAATTTCTAAGTGTACATTAATTACGTAGTTACGGACGACAGCAGGTCAAGCTACCTCAAACGGTCAGATATTTCCAATCAACATAGAGCCTTAATGCTATAAAGTTGAAAATCTAATAAGGAAATCTGACAGATTGTAGTAGCTTGATGTGATGTCGTCTGTACATAGGTTTGGTACTGTTTCAATATAGGTTTCTGGATTTATCATTGTTTTTTTTTAAATGCCTTATCATTGAATTTTCATCTTGTTTTAGTCTTTTCAGTTGATTTTTAATTGTAGTTATCCATGCAAGTGGTTTTTTTTGTTTATTTAATTATTAATAAATTTATGTCTTTTTAGTTAAGAAATATTACGTAACCAGATTAATTCCTTAAATGAGTTTATGTCATGTGGTTGATTCAGCAATTTGTTAGGGTTAAGAAAACTGATATCAAGTCCGGAAAGAGTCCTCACTCTACTCAAAGCAACGTAAGCTTGACCTTTTGCAAATAAGTTTCTACTTAAATCTACAACTGCTGGGTCTAAAGTTGTGACCTGTAGTTTATGCACCGTCACTGCCCAGCATAAAATTAAGGGAAACATTCGTCGCTCAATCTTGCCTTTACCGCGTAAAGCATCAAAGTCTGTAGCACGAGGCTGGATCCAGACTCCAATACCAGGTAGGTTCCCTGTTATACTTGTGTCATCGAGCTCCACAAATACCGCTTGTGGTAGTTTTCCTGGCTCCAACTGCTTTCTGCGTAGTGCTGGCCAATCTATTCGTCGGATAATACCCATAGCACCGTTAACCAGTCAATGGTTAGCACTGATGTTCCGTCTTAGCATGGCTCGAGAGCTTATACCTAACTTGAGGTGATTTGGTATACTACCTGATTTATTGGGATCTTCAGGTATGTATTCCTCTCGTGGTTTTTGACCATATGTTTTAGGTTGAAATGAGATGTCTTTATCACTAACATTGTATACTTTTGTGAGCTTTTCTAACTTTTCTGTCATGGTCTTCTTCGTCTTCAATCTTTTTCGTCTTTTTTTTTTTTATTAGTTATAAACTAGCGCTAGTTTATTAAGAACCTATTCACTCTAGCCTTGAAGACGCTCAAATTGTAATGTGACGGAAACACCGTCGCTGGCAAATTGTTCCAGTCCCTCGATGTACGCGGTATCAAAGAGGAGGCGAAACGCTTCGTCCGGATCGTAGTGGTGTTAACAACGTAAGGGTGGAAACTTGCCGTACGACGGGTCGTCCGATGGTGGAACGGAGATGGGGGAATTAAATCTTGCAATTCCCTCGCACACTCCCCAAAATGCATCCTATAAGAGACCGAAAGGCTGCCTACTCTACGCCTGTGCTCTAGGCTTTGGAGACCGTCTCGAGTTAAGTCAGGGTTACCAATCAGCCTCTTCGCCCGCCTCTCCACTGAATCCAAAGTGGCAAGGTGACTGAGGTGACACTTAGCAGAACTAGCCCAAATGTGGTTGCAGTACTTCACACGAACCGACCTGTGCTTTGTACAACATTAAAAGCTGCCCTGGTGTGAAGTACCGCCGGACCCTTGCGATAACGCCAAGTTCCTTGGCAGCCACCTTGGCTTTGGACTCAATGAACCGCCCAAAGTTTAGGGTGGAGGGAATCTCAACTCCCAAAAGTTGAAGGCGGCGGAACACTCCAAGGATACATTTCGAAAAGTAGGAGCCAAGGTGAACGGGCTCCTTTTGGGGGTGAAAAGACACGCCGGGTTTTGGCGGTATTGAATGCTACAAGTTTGGCATTGCCCCATTCGGAGACTGCCACTTGCCTCTCGTCCAGCTGATTTCTTTAAGAATCATTAAACTGCCACTGTGTTGGCAAAAATACATTGATTGCATGGGTTATTACTTCAATTAATACAAAAGATTTTTTTTCCTATTAAACGGCAATTTTATATTTAAAGACTTTTTTATATAAAATATATTTAGAATCAATAATTTTATTATAATCAGTGATTAAAATCCTTAATTTTGATACCCAACTCTATATGCTTGGCAGAAAAAAACATGTAATTCTTTTTTTTTTGTTCCATTTAATATTAAGTTATATACATATTTAGAATCAGTGTTTAAAATCCTTCATTTTGATATCCCACTCGATATGCTTGGTAGAAATTTATTTCTTCATATCTCACAATATGGCGTCATACATCCGCCATTTTGGATTTTTTTAAATGTCACCTATCTAGTAGCAGTTGGGCAATTAAGTCAAATCTAACGATACCTCAAATGTGAAAATCCGTTCAGCGGTTCTAGAGATACTAGGTAATAAAGAATAATACATACAAGATAGGAGCTAAAAACATAACCCTCCTGGCAGTCGGGTAATAAAGAATAATACATACAAGATAGGAGCTAAAAACATAACCCTCCTGGCAGTCGGGTAAAAAAATTGCAACAGCAAATGTACAAAGTGAAAGGTGAAGCGGATCATGGAGAGCAAGTACCCTAACTGATGATGTTATCAATTTTTACACAAGATTCACAAAAGTATAACTGTAGCAAAATATAGAAATATTAAAATGAATAGGAGCAAAAACTTAAAACATAATAAAACGCAAAAATTACATTGCAGACGCCAAACCAGGTTATTTCCTACAAAAACCCAATTCCCTAATTTCCAGTGTTCACAACCAAGGCCCATCAATTCCCAACACTGTTCTCAAATTGACACATAAAATTTCTTCCTGTCATTCTGTCATGTCAATGTCAAATCAAATAATTCAGGTCTGAATAATTTCAGGCGACAAACTTTTTGGTGGATTCTTGTATTTTTTACTGATCAATCATTATACGATAAGGATAAAATTCGAATTACGTGGTTAATGATAGCCGATTCGTCACCACTTTTTTAGTATTTTTATTCTCGCTTGAGTTGTGCTTGCTAAAGTCTATTAGCACGACCAGTTCCTAACGAGTTTTCGTGCCGAGCACACGCTTCTGTATAACTGTAAGTTAGTGACGTGTATTTTTGATTACAGTAGTAAAATATCTTGAAAATACAAAAACTTGTTCAACAATAATTTGAGACTTCAATTGTTTATCATTAGATCAATTAGAATCTTGCTTAAGGATAGCTCTCCTTCGAAATTAAACTTTTTTATGAGGATAAGTGTCATTATATTCAGCCGGCTATAACTTTGTACCCCCAATACTTAGGCTTGATTTACTGGTGTTTTAACAATATTTCTTTTGTGTTTTTAGGTTAGTTAACTGTACCAACAATCACCATGTCTCTCCAAGAAGTGAGTATTTTCTTATATTTACTTATTGTTATTAGTCAAACCATTAAAATCTACCTTCAACTTTTTGTAAGCAACAAAAAGTATGTACTAGGTACAGTGGCCAGTTTGTCTTTGAAAACATTTTTTTTTAATTTTGTGCTATCTATAAATAGTTTACAGCTATGTGCTTCATGCATTAGTTAGCAACTATTTCAGAAAGTGAAAAGTCCATTTGCCTACATTCATGAGGTGAAATTATTTAGAAAATGATGTACCTTGCTACAGTTCACAATATATCTACCTCCTTATGTTAACATTTTTATTTCAATACCCTCTACTAAAAATAGGTCAGACATCTCTATGATCAATTTTATATTTGGATAGTGCAATGAAATATTATGTTTTATTTGCTTGGTATTATAGATAATAATTATGATCGAGGGTGTGATGAATACAACTTTGATTAATTTTAAAGATGGATAGTTTGTACTACATGCGATGACATGATACATTATATAGATTTGCTTGGAGAATAACTAACTATGACTCTGTGATTGTTTGTAAACTATGTTTTTCAATACCAGTCTATTATTAAAGGCTGATTTACATGGTGCAATATAATTGCCTATGGCATACAATAAAATTGATGCAACAAATAACTTGTATCGTCTAAATAGTGTTTAGACAATGCAACTTTTATTGTTGCTTCAACTTAATTGAAGCCATAGGCAATTAATTAAGTTGCACCGTGTAAATCAGTCTTAAGAAATCAAGTTTCATAGCAGTCACTGTAGGTAATATTGTTATCTCAAGTAGGAATGAGATAATAAATGTGAGAGGAAGGTTCCTATCTATTTTCGTCTGACTAATGACTTTGTTTTGACTTTTAAAATATTCCATGTTGATGCAAAAACAAAAAAGATACCACTATACTGCACAACGAAACTAAGTAAAAAAAAAAAATATTCTTGTATCCATTAACTTTTTGTGATGATGTGAACTTGTTCCTAACAATCAGGAAAGGGCATAGTACAAGGATAAATGTAAAAGTAGGGGAGAGACTTTGCCCAGCGTGTGCCTTTATGAGTGACATCCAAAAAAAAAATTTTTTTTTTTAACTTTATGTGTACTCTTAAAGTCACAGTTGGCTCTATAATAAACACATCACATTTTAATTACCTAGTAGATAATGGAATTGGTTTCATAAGAAATAATTGCAAGAATAAACATATTGTGATAATTTAGACTGTAAGGATTGTTCCGCATTATGTAATTACATAATATTAACCTTGGTGGTGACTTGTCAAGTGAACAACATAACAGAACTATTTTTAAAATCCCTTTCAATTTTCAAGTGAACTTGAAAATTTGCAACTGCCTTTCAATTTCCAAGTGAACATTAAATTTTCAAGTTCACTTGAAAATTGAAAGGTAGTAAGACACTCTAAAATGTTGTTTTGTGTTGTACCAAATTACATTTTGGAGTCTTTAAGAACTTTTATGATATAAAAAAAAAACAACAGCATTTTTTTAAATACCCTGTTGAAGAAAAGAGCTTCTTGTAAGAATCTAATCAAAACTATGGAGTGTAACAAAATATTACAACTGGAATCCCCGAATGTACTGGTTAGGCAGATGTGTGAGTAAAAAAATACATACATAATATGTAGTAAAAATATTCATACATTGATGTGGAAAGTCAAAACTTGGTTCATAGTTTCAACTTAATAGGGGCAGTTGTTTGTCACTACGGAATAGATAAGTAAATCTGCTCTGTGCTTGTCACAGTAGCTTTGGTCCTCATGTAATTTAATGCCTAGGGGCCAATGTGGCTCATCTTACAATGTCTTCCACCTAATCTGCTCAATCTTGTATTTTGCGCAAGGAGGCGCGGGTTCGATCCCCGCACAGTGCAAATATTTGTATACATGAATATGAACATTTGCACTGGTCTAGTCGTGCCTCGGAAAGCAGGTCAAGCCGTTGGTCCCGGTTGCCATACGAACATCTAGTGGCAGTCGTTACGGGTTGTTGGAGCCTTCAAAAGTCTAACAATTGGTCTAACTGCAATGCTTAGATATCGCCTTCGTGTTGTGGAGGTCAGACGGCAGTCGCTTCACGGAAAATATCGAAGTTTAGCCAAAATCAGCAGTTAGACTGGTAAAGCGGACCCCAGACTAAAGCTGAAAAAGTTGTGGATGCGACTGGGATTAACGCTGAGATGATGATGATTATGAACGGTCAGCCGAATACCATAAACTTCCCTATTAAGTACATTATAGTTTGGTCATTGTAACATTTCAAAGCAACTGAATGGAGATATTTGTAAACATTACTTGCAGGTATTGTCTTAGATTTATAAACTATTAATAACCTGTCTATAGTATATACACTGACCTGAGGAACTGGGTTTGAATAATAATCGTTATTAGATCAAGTTTGAAGAAAGAAAAGAATAAAAAGTATTTATTGCGACTTGACGAAGAATGTATACTATTGAAACGAAACATAGTAAAACAAATTAAAAATATGTTTAAAAAAGGAACAAAAACAAAAATGAAGCAAAGGTCAAAAGGAACTCAGCATGGTGCTTTGACGATTAAAAAATTAGGTAATGTCCTGAATTAGTTGCAGTAGTTAAGCCAGGGCCAAAGACTACGCCGCGGCGGAATCATGAACTCCTGTGGCCCCACGCGCACGTGAGAGGAGACACCGTGGTGGTTTTTAGTCAGTAGGAGTCTAACGGACCCCGTCGTCTACCCCAGGGCGGCGGACATCCATGAGGATTTTCCAACCACAGGAAAAAAAATAACAAAAAGGCCTAAGACTACCGGCTAGGGCCCTCCGACCAAATGGATAAGATTAGAACCAACCGCGTGTGAGGTTAGGTTTTTTTCGTTACGGAATTTCCGGATTCGGTCTCCACGCTCAAGGCCCGCGATAGAAGCTATGCAATAGTATTCTTGCCCGTTCTCCATAGGTACTTACTCTTTGGAATGGGCGACTAGTTTCACACTAGCTTCACCTTACTGACTGACCGACCTTCTAAGTTCTGACAATTTAAAAGTGCCTGTAACTGGTTTATTTGAAATAAATGCTTTGCAAAATCTGTACAGTCCTGCAGATTAATTTGTTCTATGGCTAACCTACGCTTACGTCAATGCTTTCAAGAGAATTAACTAAGTACTCAGTATTAGCTTTTGCGGTATAAATTATGTTTGCTAAGACACTTGTTTAACACGACTTCTAAATCATATGTATGTATTCTTCGACGACAAGAATGCTTTTAAGTTTTACACACACCATTTAATTAGAAAAAAAAAATAGACATGAAAGTAAGACCCCGTAAGTCCGTAAGTTATAAATTATTATCAACTTAATTCACACAAAAACTTGACAAGTCATTCTTTACATATTATATTTTGCTGTTAGCTATTAGTCATAGTTTTTGAGCCGTTGCGGGTCGTCGGAAGCCGGAGTCTTGACCTGAACCATCAGGGTAAATTATTCATGTATGAGTTTTGTTTAGAAAGTTCAACAACATTTATTTCGTTACTTGCCTTGTCACACATTTTTCGAACATAAATGGATGATAATGGACGACCTCCGTGGCGCAGCGGTCAACACGCCTGCCTGTGGAGGCCCCAGGTTCGATCCCCGACCGGTCATGATGGAAAACGATCTTTTCCTGATTGGCCTGGGTCTTGGATGTTTATCTATATATGCATCTATTATAAATATAGTATCGTTGAGTTAGTATCCCATAACACAAGTTTTGAACTTACTTTGGGGCTAGCTCAATCTGTGTGATTTGTCCGTATATTATTTATTTATAATATAGCGTCGGTGGGGCGCGAATTGAGACTCGGATTTCACAATCACGGTTTATTGTTAAAGAAATCAACCTTAACACTAAAAACAATCTCACAAACCTCATAATTACTTTTATGTTCTGCTTGAACGCGAGTCGTTAGAGCGCGAAAAATGTTATCATCATACGTCAAACTCCCTTCCCTCTGAGACCGCCTCTAGCCGATGGCATAGATTTTTTTTATTTGTTTCTGGCTCGGCTACTAGACCTTTAAGCCAGATGGCATAGAGGCGCGCATTCGGGTTGCCAAACTATAATAAGCAATTTCCTACTAAAGTAACTGGTTTGTGGAGGTGAGGGCTCGTAGAGGTAGACAGTCGCTCCATGTAAAATGCTGGTATTCAGCTGAATCTGGTAAGACTCAAAGCTGACCCCAACATAGGTGGGAAAAGGCAAGGTAGATGATGATTATCTTGCTGTTAACTTATTCTAAATGTAAATAATGAAGTTAACTACATTATATTTAGTAGATTAGGTACTTTGTTAGCATTAATGACAGGGTCTGGAAGCCCATACAAGAAAGCTTATTTCTGTTATTAAAAGCTCTAATCTACTTACACTACTTATTGCCTTTTCAAATCTTAGGCTTTGGTCCAGGATTTTTAACGCAATAATTTTTTGAAACCCACTGATTGAGCCGATCATTGCTGAGCGTCAAACCCACACTTTAATTTTCAACTGTTGGCGCCCAAATGGGTTGAAAGACCATTTCATTCCAGCAAAAAATGCTCTTGCCAACTGTGCTTACTGGCGTTGTAATTTACGTAGACGTAGATAATCTTTAAACAATTGAATAATTCATCAAGTTAATTAAATTTTAATACGCCAGTAAATATTTAAATTGCTTATTATTACGCCAGACAAAGTTCTCGACAAGTTATTGGTCATAGACAACTAATTTCAGCTAGTACGGACGACTACAGGTCAAGCTACCCGAATCTGTCAAACATTTCCCATCAACTTTGAGCATTAACGCTTCACCGATAAAGTTGAAAATCTAATTAAGATATTGACAATCTGTCAATTTCTAGCTTAATGGGCTGTCGTCTGTACGTTAGGTCGTCCGTCCGCGTAACAAAACTAGTATAACATAATAAACGTATAAAATCTCCCCAGCAGCTATCTGTTCAGTTAGAAAATACCTGACCGTATACAATATTAGGCCTTGTAAAGTAAGAAACATTAAGCCGTGTACAGACATCGCGGGGCATGCATCGCGAATACCTAGTTCGTTACGCATGCCTTAGCCTGAGGCATACGATGGATATGCGTGCGTTCCGAACGACACATGCTCAAGCTGAGCACGGAAACCACTATTTCGTCAGTAGAAGAAAAATGGCTCCGACTAGGCGAGACGTGCGGATTGCAGCTGCGGCCTACACATTTTTTTTGTTGATGCTAAACCCGAAACACGTGTCCAGTATTTTTAAGTAAAGAATATATGTACAAAATTTCAAAAAGATATCATGAAAAGCCACAAAGTTATGGGCTTGTTTCCTGCGTACCGCGCGGGGTAACCACACTGCAGCAATTTCTAAATGTATTTGGGAAATATAACTTGGTGTAAAAATGATTAGAATCGATTCAGTTGCTTATAAATTCTGAACAATTTATATTCAGGTTTCGTATATAGGAAAAATAGCGTTCTATAGTGATTCATTCAGTATTAAAAAAGAGAAGAGAAGAAAGACGCTCACAACACTTATTTTCATAAAATTGGACAAGACAAGACAAAAAACACCTGTCCGTCCACAGGGATTGCACCGCTCGTGTTGAGGCGCAGCTATTCATGATCACAGGACGCGAATGCTCACTGAGCACACACGTCCACACATCCCGAGAGACATTTAATGAAATGATTTGCCATAATATCTCAGCTAACCACGCTGATATACCAGCAAAGCCAAAACAAAATCATTAAAAACATTATGGGATTGTCCGTAACAGCCTTGGCCATGACTATTTATTGTCCTTTATTTGATACGTTTAAATGTAGTTGGATATCCATACGATTTTTTTGTTGTGACGAGACCATGGTAAACCACAATATTCCATTCCGAGGTTTCAGTTTTATCAAGGTTTATAACCTGGATACCTAATAAGTAATAATACATACATGGTATACATAATATGAGTCAACTGGTTAAATCAGTCGTTTAGTCAACTGCCTGGTATTGGAAGTAGTGATTGCCTTTTTTTTCGTTTTGGATGGGAAGTTATCAAATGATCTCGCCAGCTGTAGGCGGAGCGGAAGGGCGTGTAAGATTTTTACTACTACTACCTAAAACCCACCCGTGATTCTTCACTTGCCTGTGCGCCAGGGCCACCGTTTTGTTTTTTAACCAACCAACCTGGCCTAGGAGGCATCGGTCCTCGTAGACCCCCTCACGATATGCTGACATCTCTTTGAGGCGCGCGTGAAACACAACGCGTCGTCGATCCAGGTCCGGTCCTTACCCCGCGAGCCCTCGCCTACGGTGGCTGGGAGTCCGATGTTGTCTCCCGACCAGAGGGTCTCCTGCGGCGGCTAGAGGTGTGGGGGCGCTAGGATTTCCGCTCCCTCACGCGCTCCGCCTCCTCCTTTGCCAGCTTCACTGCTTCGCAGAAGGAGGTGACGGCCTGCCATGCACTCTCGCTCCGGACCATGGCCTGAACCAGCGTCGGACGCGAGAGAAAGTAGTGAGCGCCTCGCTTTGCTTTCACTGCTCGCACGCGGTTGATTACAGTTCTAACAACAGAGTAAATTATACTTGATTCTAACCTGTTTTTCTCTTTTTTTGTTCCGGGGTGGAAAATCCTCATGGATGTCCGCCGACTAAAACCACCCAGGTGTCTACACTCACGTGCGCGTGGGGCCACGGGAGTCCATGATTCTGCCGCGGCACTTGGTTCTAACCTAACCTTACCCATTTGGTCGGAGGAGATTTGGTTCCAGTTCTAACCTAAATTATAACTTACTAGCTTTTTGGCCGCGGCTTCACCCGCGTGGCGTTTGGTTATATCGCGCTTTTTGGATTTCCTTCTGGAACATCAAATTTTTCCGGGATAAAAGGTAGCCTATGTCCTTTCTCAGGGCTTAAAGGTTGTCTGTGCCAAATTTCATCAAAATCGGTTGAGAGGTTTAAGCGGGAAACGTAACAGACAGACAGACAGAGTTACTTTCGCATTTATAATATTAGTATGGATTTGACACCAGCACATGAAGCTACTATAATCTGCCAAATTAAATAGATTATCAACTTTATCGTTGAAGTATTAACGTATAAGTTTGGTTAGAAAAATTTTACAGTTTCTGTTACCTGCCAACCTGCAGTCTTACGCCAAAATCTCTATCATTTTATGTTCAAAGTCAAAGGAAAACCTTACACTTGTACTTTTGAGGACCTAGAAATGGAAACACGTAAATTTTTAGTAAAACAAAATATGTATGTTTGTTCCAGCAATTCGACAAGGCCGCCGCTGAAGTTAAGAAACTGAAGTCTCTCCCCAGCGACGCCGATCTCCTCGAGCTGTACGCTTACTTCAAGCAGGCTACTGTTGGAGACTCTGACCCCTCAAGTAAGTAGCACATCTTATACCTAAGGTGAAGAGAGCCTTAGTCAACTGTCGATCGATTCTATAAAAGGGGGTAAAGTGAAATTGAAATGATTGACGTCATTGTCATTCATAATGATGACATTAGGACTAATTCTCTTTTACAAACTAAACGAATTTTTTATAGCTTTGAAATTAGAAAAGCTTTTTAGTAGATAGAAATCAAATGACCTCTCCAGCTCTAGGCGGAGCGGAAGTACGTGTCAGATTTTTACTGAATAAACCCTGTATCTCTTTCGAATAAGCCGCGGTCTTGGCAGAAAATTGGAATAGCTTGACTGGCAGACGGTTGTTTGCTGGCTACGATAGTTTTACATTGGCAAGATTTATTGTTAATTTTTTTTTTTTGGTAAATGTACAGCAGAATACGTTGGATGTCTGTGCTGCGTCAGCCAAAATAATAAGTCTGCATGCAATGAGAATGGAAGCCACTGTAACATAGCTAGAAAAAAACCAGGCATATTATAACACCCTGTGTTTAGTGTCTTCGCCATAGATTTAAAACTCTGTGGTAGGCCATAACATCGACTGCCGGCAGAAGTTACCACCCTCCAGACAGTCTTGCCGCCAAGCGCTTCGTCAAATTCCAGCATAATTGCTGGTGAAGCCGTACGGAGGACGGGTCTGAGCAGTTGTGCTGCGATGTGTGCCGGGTACGATGCCCAAACGTTGTTGTGCCGGGAATTTGGTCGTGGAGGATCTCCAGATCAATCTCCCTCTGGCGCAGCATCGTTGGTCGTGTTGTTGAGTTTAACATTGCATCATCTCGCTCAACTGCCGTCTTCCTTTCTATTCACTTGGTTTTTTTGTCTTAGTGAATAGGCTTTTAATAAACTAGCGCGCTTTATCATCAACGATTGCATCACTGCTTACCATCAGGCGATCAAACACCAGTATAAAAAATGCATTGTTTTTTCAGTAGGTAGTACACAAGCTTACAACTAGTTATAACACGTTTAGTAGTTTTATTAATAAGAAAATGATATGCACTATTCTCGTAATCGTTTTATTTTACTATGTAAATATTTAAACGGTATTTATACGCTTCGTTTCGCTCTGATAAGTGTGCAGCGTACCCTATAGAAAATCTTTATGTAGTAGGTAGTGTATTTCTTCCAAGATCATTAAAATTTTATAATATTTATACTCGTTCCTGACTGACGGAGAAGGCACAGCACAAGGAAAGGTGGAAGAATACGAGGAACGCCTTGGCCCAGCTATGGAACAATAACAATTTTATAAAAAAATCCTTGTTATTGCAGAAAAAACTAGAATGGCAACTGTGTTTTTATGTGTCCACAAACGTTCAAGATTTACTAATTTCGTTATCCTGTAAGTAAGTCAAGGTAGAATTATGAAAAACGCGCTAAAATCTCAGACGGAAATTTTTTACACTTTTTGATAGCAGTAAGAAGAAAATCCTTGGACTTTAGACGAGTCAGTGCCTATTTATTACCTGCCTTAACGACGTGAGTAATCAGTAAATTATATTTGACGTATATAGGGTGCCAGACATTTATTTACATTGTTATGTATAATTAACCAATTACGCATACAAGAAGGGTGTTGTATACATATTAAATACATACCTTTATTTACAGTCCGTAATGATAGAATAGTTGAAAATGCAAGTTTTGATTATACATACTGTGTTCAGCTTATCAAACAGTCAATGAAAAATGAATTTGCTGTGTTTAAATAATTCACTTATTATTTGACTACATAATTGGGTTTAAAATATCCCATTACATGGTTCACTCTACAATCATTTAAAGGGCTTGAAATTATATTACGATTAATAATTTTGAAGATTTGACTAACTAGGAATATACCGCAGAAAATTTCTGCAGCAGAGTTGTAGGTCAAATCTTATGACTTAAAGCAGCGTTTGCAAAATTATATCTACAACTTAGGGCGATTTAATTTTAAAAGTATGAACTAACTAACACGTGGGTGGACCGACGACCCGGTGAAGGTCGGTCGTAGGAAACCGCTGGATGCGGGAGGCCCAGGACCGGTCGTCGTGGAGATCTTTGGGGGAGGTCTATGTCCAGCAGTGGACTTCTTTCGGCTGAAATAATGATGATGAACTACCAACACTGCAGTTAACATAAAATCCGGGCTTTTTATAATTAAGGCATAGTTTTAAAGAACATAATTTTACTTTTATTATTAACAACGGAATAGACATAATAGCGCTAGCTTTAAGCAGAATCACTAAGTATTGGCAACTTTTGTTAAAATTTTATGAATACCATCTGTGGAGGCATGAGGAACAGAGAGCAAAGTTCATTCATCCTCCATAGAAAAGGGAGGGACCGACCAGGGAGTTATGTCTAGCGGGCACTTGCCCAACGGTTGAAATTGGCAAGTTGTATTTATGCTAGTTGCACGGTAAACTCTGATTGCGAGATGTAGAATTCGTGTGACGTCAGTGTGACGCCTTGTTCATTTTTGTGGCGTTTGTTGGTACTGCTACACATCCATATCCGTCTAATAACTTACTACATATTCATGATATTACCCAGTAATTATCATGAATATGTTAGTTTTATAGCTTGGCTAGACGTAATGGGCGGTTCGTGTGTCTAATGAAAGCATTCCGTGATCAATCGCTGAACAAATATCCACGACAGACGACAGCAGGTCAAGCTACCCGAAACTGTCAAATATTCCCACTCAACCATGAGCCTTAATCCGTCAGCGATAAAACTGAAAATATAATAAAGAAATTTGACAGATTGTAGTAACTTGATGTGTTATCGTCTGTACATATATAATTATGTATGGGAATATTGAATTTAATCCATTAACACGATTCAGCTCTTACGATATGTTGGACGTTTTTATGATAGGTATTGAATACGAATTTGTTTCCATTGTAAGGCAGTAAAAGCGAAGGGAAACACTTCATTTCAGCCAGACTAATTAAAATCAACAGGAAAGTTACGTAACAGACTATCACTAGCAATGCGCCATTTTGACAGTATAACAACATACATTGCCTTATTTACGTTGTTGAGCAGACAGATTTTGCGAACATATGGAGCAATGAATTAGCAATATGCTTCAAAATAATTCAAATTGATATTAATGGTGTGTTAATTAAGGTGAAAGTTCATTTAACAGCGGTATTCTAGCTTGTGAGCTAGAAGATTGATTAAATTTTTTTTTTTAAATGAATTCTTGCAAATTTTAGATCGGTGGTTAGGTGGTTTCAATACAGGCCTTCGTTGTTCTCTGTGATAAGTATTTTACACAACATCAAGCCTGTTTTCCCAAATGGTTAGGCAGAGGTAATAGTAGTTTTAGTTTAATCTAATCAGATCAATGTAGTCCCGATCTTCAAACTTGGACACCTAGTATGACAGGGGTCGAAATCTCTAAAGCAGTTGCAATGACATTTTGCTAGTTTTATAAATCCATGTATGTAATAAGAGGCAAGCTGTGCCTATTTATGGTAGCTGTGAAATTATACCTATCTTTTTGATGATGTTTAAGACTGATTATATGCAGTTGCCCTGATGTCCATGACCTCAATGGTACTGGGTGATGTCTGCTAGATCGTCTATTGTTTCAAGCTAATAACAATTACATAATGATAATAACCTCTTGAATAATTGTGTTGTGTGGAAATTAAAACGCTTCTTTGTATGGTAATCGAGTTTGATGACTATTCTTAGGGTGCCGATCTGAAGGTAAGGTCCGATGCCCATTATCGTCTCTCATTATCGGCTGAGAGTTTTAGGGGATAAAAAGAATTGTACTTCTATTTTATTACATGAAGTTAACGTACAACTTCATGTAATAAAATAGAAATTGGTGTCTGGTGAAGCCGTATAGAGGACGGGTCTTAGCAGTTGTGTTGCAATGTGTGCCGGGTGTGATGCGCCAAATGTTGTTGTGTTGGGAGTTTGGTCGTGGAGGGTCTTCAGATCAATCTCCCTGTGGCGCAGCATCGTTGGTTGTGTTGTTGAGTTTAACATTGCATCACCTCGCTCAACTGCCGTCTTCCTTCCTATTCACTAAGTTTTTTTAGTGAATAGGCTAGAAACTAGCGCGCTTTACCATCAACGATTGCGTCACTGCTTACTATCAGGCGGAATTGTGGTCAAGCACACTAGTGCTATAATAATACTGCTATAATAATAGTGCTATAGTAATATGGTTATAAACTATGATAACCATTAAAATAAAAAATAAAAAATCTATATTTGATCGCTGTAACAAGAATACCGCTTCGGTGTGCTTGAGGATGCTTCGGGACACTTCGCCGATGGCCACTGGCGCCGATGCAACACTCGGGGGTAACTTGGCATGTTTGACGACGCCTCGTCTTCGCTAAGAACGTTGCGCTTGCATGTAGGGATGTCGAAGGTTCTTTTACCTTGCCGATGCCTTTAATGGACGCCACGCCTGACAACTGTTCTAAAAATGATAGTTACAACTTTTTTTAAAACAGCAGGTTTCCGCTGCGCAATGAGGCGCGAGTTCCATCCCCGCGCAGTGCAATATTTGTATGCATGAATATGAATAGTTGCACTGGTCTAGTCGTGGCTCGGAAAGCACGTTAAGCCGTTGGTTCCGGTTGCCATACGAACATCTAATGGCATTCGTTACGGGTTGTTGGAGCCCTCAAAAGTCCAACAATTGGTCTAATTGCAATGCTTCGATATCGCCTTCAGGTTGTGGAGGTCAGACGGCAGTCGCTTCACGGAAAATATCGAAGTTAGAAGTAGATATCGAAGTTAGAAGAGAGTAAAGCGGACCCCAGACTCCAAAGCTGAAAATGAAAAAGCTTCGAATGCGACTGGGCTTAACGCTGATATGATGAGTAGGTACGGAACAAGGCTCACGGGATTATGACCTAACCCGTTAATTTCTTGGTATACATGTTTTAAAGCGACTATGGCTACGTTATCGTACTCTGTTTGCTCGTTTATGGTTTAAGTCCTGTTATAAAGAAATAAAACGAAACTGGACAGCCATTACGGTAACGCGACGAAGAATCCGGTTCGGTATGTGTACCATAGAGGCTTTTAGTGAAATTTCAATCAATTCTCTAATTCGTGTCTAATTAAAATCCTTTTTTCACTTACGTACATCGAAGGACTGGAACAATTTGCCTGCGGCGGTCTTCCCATTCGATTACAATTTAAGTGTCTTCAAGGTTACAGTGGCTCTTAATAAACTAGTGCGCTTTACCATCAACGATTGCATCACTGCTATCATCAGGCGGGATCGCAAGCACTAGTTGGTATAAAAAAGCTAATTTAATATTTTGTCTTCAAAATATTACTAAGTATCTACGCATCCAAGCCATGTTTTGTTAAATAAAATTAAATTAAGAACAATTAAATAAATCAATCAAGTCATAAATCCGTTTATCATTTAGGTACTAATTACTTAACATAATCATTAGAAGTAGGTAGAATTTACGGTTTACATAACTAAGTTCCATAAATGACTCATCTTTGATAAAAAATGAGTTGGCAAATAGGTATTACGAGATTGAATCAAACATTCTGCCTAAACTTTGTAGGTGTCGGTTTTTTTATAATAAAAACTAGTGCTTGAACGCAATCCCGCCTGGTGGTAAGCAATGATGCAATCGTTGAAGGTAAAGCGCGCTAGTTTATTAAGAGCCTATTCATTCTAGCCTTGAAGACACTTAAATTGTGGCCAGACGAAAACACTGCCACTGGCAACTTTTCCTGTCCCTCGATGTACGCGGTATAAAAGACCAGGCGAAACGGTTCGTCCGGATCGTAGTCATAGAATAAAGAGAGGGAAGTACGTTATCTTCATACAAACGGACCGCGCGCGGCTTGTATGTGTGCGCCATAGTATCTATGCGTCGCCGCACGCACACCTAAACACAATATTAGAGTGCCTATGACTGCGCTAGTCGCGGCTAGCACGGAACGAGGTTCGCGCGTCACGGCTAGAGATGGGCATTTACCCGGTAAAAACCCGAACTATGGGTAAATACCCATTTATACCTATTTTTACCCACCCAATTTTAATTTTTACCGGGTAAAAATTATAATCAGTTTAATTTAGGGTAGATCCGTAGTTACACCGTTATTATTATCGCAGATCATATTTTGATCAAGTTACAACCTGACACTGACCAGTAAATTGCAAAAAACTCGACAAAATCTGAATTACACGGGCTGCCACTACGGAACAGGCTATTTGACAGATTTATAATTTTTATCTCGAATTACTTGGTTGCGGTTAAGAAGTTCACCGAAAGTATTTTTTTTTAATTTTAAATACGTATTTCGTAAGAAATATGCAAATAAAAATTCAAAATTCAAATAAGCCGCGAAAACGATTTATTCAGCAATATGGCGTCGAGCTTTGTAATTGACGTCACAAGCGGTTTTCGGTTCTCAGTGGTGTTTGTTTTTATTTATTATTTGTTGTTGTTATCTAATAAAATGGTTTACAAGTGGTGTGCTGTACCGGGTTGTACAAATAAATCGATAAAACCCCCAAAAACAGTTTATAAGTTTGCCGAAAACAAGCGTTGATGCGCGTATGACGTCATCGCGACATTAGCCAATCCGGATCGTTTCACAATGTGTGGCGCGAGAAACAAAAAGCTAAACATATTTTTGTGTTTTGTATGTATTAATTGTTATTATTTTCAAACTCAAACTCATTTATTGCATTTTTTATTAAAACTCGTGTAAATGACATAAAGAACCCTCACTTTATGCAATTAAAGCAAAAATCCCAAAAAAATGAATACCGTCAAATAGCCTACTACCATTTTTTTTGTTCTGGATGAGAAATCGTCAAATGACCTATCCCGCTCTAGGCCTGTGCCTGTATGTGCCTGTGCGCCAGGGCCACGGTTTCTTTTTAGGCTTCTGCCTCGAATCTTGCGGGCAGCGTTGCGGCGGCGGCGGCGGCGAGTGAGCGGCAGGATCTTATGCGTTAAATCAAACGGACCGGTTCTCGAAAACGGCGGCGCGGCACAACGGGGCGGTGGCGGGCAGCGAGCGGTGTACTTCTTGCGCTCGAATCTTGCGGGTAGCGGGCGGGCAGCGAGCGGTGTACTTAAAGTCAAGCGGTGATCGAGCGTTAGGAATAAATTTGAATGAAAAAGCTGTTGCCGCCATTGTTCAAACATTTCTTTCGCGAATAAAAACAAATATCTCGTCGACACAATCGTGAACACAATACTACGCGGCTATAGTGACGAGCGATCTGCCCGCTAGTTTCGAGAACGGGTCTTCGATGCCCGCCCGGCTCCCGCGCCGCTGCCGGCGCCGCCCCGAAATCCTTTTTTTTTTTGTTTCCGGGGTGGAACATCCTCGTGCGATGTCCGCCGCCCTGGGGCGGGCGACGGGTCTGTCGGAATCTTAATGATTGAAAACCACCCCAGTGTTTCATCTCACACCTACACCGGGGGGTTGCGAGAACGAAAACTGCTTCCGCAATCCTCCATTGATGCTGGCCCGCCACTGTGGGTCCGGTCCGGTGGGACAGGTCAGCCGCCTAATTCACACGCCGCTCCAACTGTCCGGGTCAGCCAGCGCGATGCGGACAGGGGACAGTCACAGTGAGGATATCGCCTCAGCATACATGAGCAACCAGGGAGGTGGATCATGGATGCTGAGGCCTGTATGGGGACTGCATATGCTCTTTCTACATAGAAAGAGCATTATATAGAGGCGTGTTCTTTAATCTGTATCTCTCCATGGTGAACCTTAGTGTTAATATAGAATCCATGGTTCCGTACCATGGACGAAACCCATATTGACACTCCCAAGACAGCATACTCCTGCCGAATCTGAGAGTCTATAATCCTCTCAAAATTCTTCAGGGTGTGTACCGAGCCCTTGCCTTTGAAGACTGGAGTAATAATACTCAGTCCCCATTGGCTTGAAATTTTGCCGATCAGGAACACGCGGTTCAGAAGGTTAGTTAACATGCCCGCATCGCGAGGACCCATCGCCTTCCAGGCCTCAATGGGGACTCCGTCAGTTTCGACAGCTTTCCGATTTGCCGAAAAGTCGTTTGGACTTCCTCGGGCGTTATCGGGGGCACTAATTCAAGATTTGGAATGAATTTCGGTGTCTGCACCTCTTGGTGCTGCTTATTCAGCAGCTCGTGGAAGTACAAGCGCCATTTCTCCTTCACCGTGAGGTCTTTGCATAGCAGGTTGCCAGTAGGGTCTTTTACACAACGGCACTTGGATATATCCTATGCCGCTTTGACCCTGGAACATGCCAATTTGGAAAAGATCTTTTGCCCCTCAAATGATTCCTACTTCTCGTAAAGCGCTTGCAAGTGGTCTGGCTCTGGCTCTGGCTACAACTCTTTTAGTGGCACGTTTGACAACCTTATATGCGTCACGATCTGGATGCCACGTTTTAAAGAGGGCTTTCTTCACCCTAGTCTTCCTCTGGACTATGTCGTCCCACCACCAGGTCTCCCTTTCACGTTTGCGGCCGCCCTTAGAGACTCCGAGCACCACCCGCGCCGCCCCAATAATAGCTGCCTGGATCCTGCATTGGGGCAGGATCCAGGCAGCTATTATTGGGTCTTGGACATATTCTTCATCGGTCCAGCGCACTTGTCTCTAATAACCGATGCGAACTCCTAGGACTTATTTCATCAAGCAGCCGCCACCAAATCTGGTGCCGGCAGTGCTCTACACGTCTACGATGGGCCGTTACGCAGAGATCTATGACAAGGAGGCGGTATTGTCCAGTGAGACTCTCACCGGCTATGACTTTGCAGTTGGCTGCTTTGCCGATGTGGTGTCTCCTAGTCGGTAGAAAGTCTATTCGGGTAGCGCTTCGCCCGCTGCGAAAGGTGACAATGTGCTCCTGCTACTTTTTGAAGTAGGTGTTCACGATTGCAAGGTTAGCGGCTGCACACGTTTGGAGAATGTTGTTTCCTTCTGCGGTGCGGCCGCCGTACCCAAAGCCGCCGTGAACACGCTCAACCCGACACTCTTCTCACCCACATGACTGTTCAAATCACCACCCAGAACCACTCACTGGGATAACGGTATCCCGTGAAACTGTCCTTCGAGCTGGATCCAGAACAACATACTTTCGGCGTCACCACACCAGGAAAAGCACAACGGATTTTCCTGGTTTTGGCTCGCTTCTTCAGCCGTATCCGCCTCTGACACGTTAGACCTAGCCCACAGGTCACAGGGTCACAGGAGTCGGGCGTAGCTCCTGCGCGCCATTTGCGGCGGCGCCCTAACTGTGTCACGTGCATTTCTTCCTTTCCTATGCATAATAGTTTGGCTTGTTTTGCTTTTACGAGTGCGACTGTTGTCAGACCACTCAACTCCGAAGGGAAAACTAGCGTCAGCACCCCATCCGTAAGTCAGCGGGTGCACCGTCAGCAGGTGGGGTTAACTTGGGTCCCAAAGATGGTGGTAGGACCCCAAAGCACTCCAGTACCTGATCGTAGTATTGATGACGAAGCCAATTAAATAACAATTCATTTTATACCCGGTATTTATTATAAATACCCGGTAAAAATGGGTATTTTTTAATTTTTACCTATTCTACCCTTTTTTACCAATTTTTACCTACCCATTTTTTACCCACCCGCCCATCTTTAGTCACGGCTTTTCGGCACATTAGCTTTTAAAAAATGATCACATAAACTGCAAAGTTGGTATGTCTATTTATGAACAAATAAAAGACTTATATTTTTCAAATTATATTTCTAAAAGTTATTTACAAGGATACGGATATATTACACATTAAAGTTTAATAACAACGCGTTTCGTAATAGTCGAAACCGAAGAAAGTAGGTATTTTTCTGTAGCTAATTTGTAATTTTGTATTAAATGTGTGATTCAATAGATGTTATGTTTGTATTATTTATATTTGTATTAATTAAAAATAAAAATAAATATGGTTCTTTATGTGTACAAAACTAAAAATAAAAATTACAAAAAAAAAACTGACTAGTATATGTAAACTAAATACTAAGCAAATAATTTAAACATAAGCTCTTAGTCTATAAATATTTGTTAGCGGTTTGGGCGACAACCGTAACCGACGAAGCGCGGACAGTTGTCAACCCTAAGACAGTAGGCAATTAAATCGCGGATTGGGTCGCAGATAACCTACTTCCCCTCTTTATTCTATGTCGTAGTGGTGTCAACGACGTAGGGGTGAAGTTTTGGCCGGAAAGATGAGTATCACGCTTATTTTTCATTGGACTTTTTAAATTATTTATAGTATTGTTTACTAATTAAAAGTGCGTGATTTATGTAGTAAAAAGTGCATTCAATAATTAATTCATAAAGAACAGTGAAATATCGCAGCATAGTGGCCACATGATGACTTTGTCCCAACTTCCCTCGTAAGACGGTTCACGCTGTCGTCTTTTTCGACATGAATAATATAATTCATTACGTGACATTGACTGAAATGAAATGAAATCGTTTATTAAGCAAGTAGGATGGATGACTGATCACTTTTACACGTCATGTTTATTTAATATTTTATTTTTTTTAACTAGATGAAGCCGACTAAATGCACAAACCTTAAATTATTATTATTATTATTAGGTACTAGTTAATTTTAAGCAACGTTTATGAGTAAAGGGGGATATATACACACATACACTAAAAGACCGCGGCAAACAACTATTTAGGTTGAATTAATTGATACAAATTGTACCAAAAAGTTTATCCACATTCCCTAACATGACTAGTAATAAATACGTAGGATATAGAACTGCAATAGATTTGAAATTCCAACAGAGTGAAAATAGGGCACAAATTTTATCACCGTCATCTCGTTGTCGTTGTTATTAACTGATTGAACGTAGTTGCGATTAATGCCTGAGATGACAACTGCAATAGATTTTCATTTCTAGGTCCAGGCATATACGGATTTATTTCTATTAAAGTTATGTATATTATGATTCATCATTTGAATGTCGACATACCATGGTGATATTTTATCTTAGATAATAATGTACTATTGTTGTGTTGTAAAGATAAGCAGCAATGAGCACATTTGATTTTAATAAATCGTGATTACCTACTTTTCTTTTTTCACAAAATGCTACGTGATCTAAGTTGGATTCCTTAATTAGTAATTCAACAAAGAGTATTACAATATAATAGGTCATAATTACAATAGTCAATATTAAAGTCGTGGTGGCCTAGTGGTTGAAACACCTGCCACTCAAGTATGAGTGCGCGGGTTCAATCCCAGGTACGGCAAGTACCAATGTAACTTTTCTAAAGTTATATGTACTTTCTAAGTATATCTTGGACACCATTGACTGAAGGTGAAGGAAAATATCTTGAGGAAACCTGGACTTTAAGTCTGAAATCGCCAACCCGCATTGAGCAAGCGTGGTGATTACGCTCAATCCTTCTCTTTATGAGAGGAGAACTGTACCCAGCAGTGGGACGATAAAAAAAAGGTTGTTGATGATGATGAGGTCATAATTCAACGTAGCATAGCTAGGGAATGTCATGAGACCGTCAATTAACTGAAAATTATTTGATGCACGATTTTTATCAGTCTTGTGCTTATTATGTATTTCCTAATTCCATGCATTGTACCTATAAAGTACTTCCTAATTCCATTTGCAGTACCTATAACGTACTTACCAGTTCCATAATATCTTTTACCTGTACCAGTGTACCTACTGACATTAACACGGATATGACATTGTACAATGACAAGTAAAGAATATCGCGAAAAAACCTTAGAATAGTCATCATCATCCCAGCGTTAATCCCAGTCGCATCCGAAGCCTTTTCAGCTTTGGAGTCTGGGGTTCGTCTTACCAGTCCAACTGCTGATATGGCTAAACTTCGACATTTTCCATGAAGCGACCGCCGTCTGACCTCCACAACCCGAAGGCGACATCGAAGCATTGCAGTTAGACCAATTGTAGGACTTTTGAGGGCTCCAACAACCCGTAACGATTGCCACTAGATGTTCGTAGGGCAACCGGGACCAACGGCTTAACGTGCTTAAAAAACCTTAGAATAGTATTTTACTATTTACATTAACAACACCAAAGTGTGAATAAATAAATCAAGTAAACATAAAAAGCCTTTATTACCGTGTATTCTACCGTATCCCCATCTTGCCCGTGGTTTCCCTCTGCTTCCTTTGTTTCTACGCAAACTGCGCCTTACCTGATTACTTTTATGATCCATCTCTGCAGGGTAATTGCGTAACACATTGTCAGTAGCGATGAGATTTTGACACTTCAACAACATCCATTGCGTAATTTATGTTTGTGTGTGTTTATTTTTTTTTGTGTTTATGTTTTTTATGATTAGAACACATGAGCAATGGCTTAGCAATATTATGCTTCAAAATGATTCAAATTGATAGTAATAGCGGGTTAAGCAATTAGGTGCGTATTCCAGAACGACCCTCAAGCATTGATCTCTGCTTAACCATTACTTAAAACTAGTTTCAACCAATCAAATGGCTTGAAACGAGACTTAAGTAGAGTTTGAGTTTTGAGTGACGTTCTGTAATACGGACCTTAGTGTGCTGGCCTGTAAATCTCGCTATGAGGCCTGCCCTTTTCAATATTAATTTTTGTGCACTAAAGGCATTACTTGCTTTTGTTATTGATAAAAGTGTGAATCAAGCACAAATATGGCGTCCTTTTTGATAATCTTTGAAATTCTAATGCACCTCAAATTACAACCGTCAAAGGGGAATGCCAAGTCGCCATAGTAATTTAGTGTGCACACTGTGCACACAAATTTAAAATAATGATAATAATAGGGAGCAATTGTAACAATTAATCAGTAAAAGAAATGCTTTACAAAAAACTTAGTGTTTCAAAGTTATTTAAGATTCTTATATTCCATCAGTACTGTTTATGTCAATACACTCGGAGTCAAATAATACAAAAAACATTGTAGTTTCACATCTTTATTCATTTGGTTCATCTTCATATATCACTAAAAATTGTGCCGGTGTAAAAATATTATTCTGATGCCGTGCCCATCCTAAGTACCATACTGTTATAACATGGGCACATCATCCTACAGTGTGGCAGCTACAATACAGTTACAGCAGTACTGCTGTACTGCTGCGCGGCCTGTGTTAGCAGTGCTGACTAAAACATAAAGTATACTTTGCGACTAACATAATAGTTAGCGATTCTGACCCTCGTCAGTGAACAGTTATGTCCAAATATATTGCCATTCATGGTTCTATTTCTAGCATTAGTGCACACTTCAATAATAATATATTTTAATAGTATAATATAATTAAAAAGGCTGCAAGTGCAAATGTTTCTCTATGCTTGCCTGATAATCTCGGTACTTCTGCAGGAATTTTCTCAAATTGCTGTTTGGAAAATCTTAAATAATAATGAACAATAATGATCTGCCATAGTCTGAATATTGTCAAAATCTAAATGCATTATCATATTATCTTTCAGTAAAGAGTAGTTCTTCTATTTGTTCAGAGTTAAATGTTCTAATAGAATTTAATATTGATTGCACCAATAAATACTGGTCAAGTGATATGAGCAGATTCTACAATCTGAAGGCACATAGTAATTATAAATAATCGCAAAGTAAACTTACGCGTAGTGATACTGGGACTAAAAGTCTTTCAACACTGTTACAATCAGGGAAAAAAACAATGCCGTTGTGTACTTGGGGCCTGTATGTAATTTGGCAGTATTACTTGATCACTGGTATATATATCTGCATTTCTTTCTTCTGCTTGGGTAGAAGTCATGGTACACCAAATTATCACTGGAAACTTGTACCTGAAAGAAAAGATGAGTAAAGTTTTAAAGTCAGCTCTTAAAATACGTCTAGAATAGTATTGTTAAATAAGATTTCTAATAAATACGTAAGAACATTATATTTACCTGGCCAATCCATCATTGTTGTATAAGACATCGAACTTCAGCGATTTCCAAAGTATATCTTCGCATTCTGGATATATTCAAACCACCGTTTACACAACGTATTATGTTTTTCGCCAGCTGACACACTGACAATGACAAGTAAGACTTTGACATAACAAAAGCAAGTTGCCATAAAAAGTATTTATATATTTTTCGAAAAGGTCGATTTATAGATATACATATTTCTTTATTAATAGTAATTGGAATAATAATTATTATTAAAGGAGATTTTTGGGAATTAATGAATGTTTGCTTAGAAGAAAATGAACGGTTATTAATAATAAACGAAAACTGATTATTCGGATTAATACCTGCCAACATTTTTTTGTAAAGGCAACATTTTGAGCTAATGTTTTATTCAAGTCAGTTCAAGTTCCATTAGTTTAGTCGTTTTAATGCTTAATATTTTTGAAAAAATGTTGCTTTCATTCAAAGACTAATGAGTACGTGGAAGATATTTGAAAAATATCAACATATTTTTTTTGTAAAACCAAACCCTTGTGCACGTCTGGGCCTAAACCTGGCATTCCCCTTTCCTTAATAGAATTTGCAACATCTCTAAAGCATTAAGGCTCAAGGTTCATTCATCATTCATCTCCACATCAATCTCCCTCTGGCGCAGCATCGTTGGTACTCGCTCAACTGTCGTCTTCCAGCGTATTCAATTGAGTGAATAGGCTCTTAATAAACTAGCCCGCTTTACCACCAACGATAGCATCGCTGCCTACCATCAGGCGGGATTGCGGTCACAAGCACTAGTCTATAATTACAAATTGAAAAAAAAACAACTCGCTCATCAATTATTATTTTTCATTTACAGAAGCTCCCGGTTTCCTGGACCTGAAGGGCAAGGCCAAGTTCGAGGCCTGGACCAAGCAAAAAGGCCTGTCAAAGGAAGACGCACAGAAGGCCTACGTCGCGAAGGTCGAAAAACTCGTTGCCTCCATCGGCCTCCAATAAACAAATAACTTTAGTCTGACTGACATTAGTATGTAATTTAAAATCAGTGTGGAATTTTTATACATGAAAACAAAACAACTATTACTTTTTATTATTTAAAAGCAAGGAAAATCGCGATAGAATGGTTTGTGAACGAACTTTTCTGGCTTGAAAAGAGCGGGAGTAACTTTTTAGATGCGTTTTTGTTTTGGTCATAGTCTTTTAGCTCTCTCACAAAAAAAAATATTCCTGCATTTTTTTTTAATTTGGGCGACGTTATGGTCATCTTATTCGTCCAACTATTTTTTTTCACCGAACCGTGATGCAACGGCATAAAATGCAGGAATTCATTAGGAAATTCAAATACCGTTGTCGGTAAATTTGAATGCAGCACAATTTTTTACAAAGTATTCCTTATGTCAATATAAGTATGGCCGTCCGTGAAATCATTATTTATTACTTCGGTATAGGCACAACTAGCTAGTAAGGCGTTAACATCACATAATGTAAGGATACAAATTATACCTCTGTACAAACATTCGATTCTTCCGTACTTTCTGGTATGCGGTGCTGTTTCAGATTTTTTTTTATTGTCTTGCATTTTGCAGTTTTGTTAAAAAAAGTTTTTTTTTATACATAAAATATATCCGTTGGTTACTGAGTCTTGTTGTTTACTTTATTCCTGGTTCTGCAAGTTGAAATCTGCACCCTAATTACGTAACACGCCAACTATCAGTTGGAATCATTTTGAAGCTTATTGATATTCCATTGCTCCATATGTTCCAAAATATGTCTGCTAAGCAACGTAAATAACGCAATGAATTTTGTTGAAATGTCAAAAAGAAACCCATTACTAAGGCGCTTAATATACAAAAATTATGGCACAAAGCGCCTCACGCTTTTTTCACATTTATACTAGGGTTGTAACGGAGGCTTGTTAGCGGAGGCGGATGCGGAGGCGACGAGTCTCACCTCCGCGGATGCGGAGGTTAACGGAGGCGGAGGCGGAGGTTTAAAAAAATTAAATTTATGGTTAATTAAAACAAAATGTTTATTTTAAATACGTACATTAATAGTAGTATACTTGGTAAAAAAAATATTACCTCCTTGTTATGAAAATTAAGGAGAAACAAATTGTGTTTGCTGCATTCCCGCTTCGCACTAGTTGATTCTTGACCATATCGCGCTCAAACGCGGCCGGACGGTTGTCGAGCGTCGCAGCTTGCGCGTTATTTATTTTATAAATACGTAAATAAACCTCCGTTATAACTCCGCATAAAATTGTGCGGAGGCGGAGGCGGAAGCGAAGATACGATTTCTTGCGGAACTTCCGCAGTAACGGAGGCGGAGGCGAAGCTCCGTTACAACCCTAATTTATACTAGTATTGTATATAAATATACATATATTATATTATACGCAATTACCCTGCTGGACCAACATACATCACATTTATAAAGTATACGCTATGTGCGGTCAGGAACAAAAGTCCATTAACATGATATGATTCGATAATGGCTCCGATTCCCTTATTCACAAACTTAATGAAATTTAAGTTCAGTGCATCTATTTCATTAAGAAAAGCACAGAAGATAAAAAGTTAGTTTCTTTCCAAGGCTTTCCACGTTGACCGGTCTTGTGCTGCCCGCATCCAGCGGTTTCCCGCGACCTTCACCAGGTCATCGGTCCACCTTGTTGGGGGCCTCCCTACGCTGCGTCTTCCAGTACGTGGCCGCCACTCCAGAACCTTACTGCCTCATCGGCCATCGGTTCTATGAGCAATGTGCCCTGCCCACTGCCACTTAAGTTTAGCGACTCGCAGAGCTACGTCGGTGACTTTGGATCTTCTGCGGATCTCCTCATTTCTGATTCGATCACGCAAAGAAACTCCGAACATGGCTCTTTCCATTGGCCCTTTGTGTGACTCTGAGCCTTCGTATGAGGCCCATTATGAGCGACCACGTTTCAGTTCCGTAAGTCAGTTTGGATCTGTCAAATTAGTCCGCTCCCGACATTAATTGACGTATTTTTGGTCGCCATGTTTATAATCGCGTCTACTGTCTATGGAGTATCTTAATTTGACAGGATTGATTTGAATGAAATAGAATGAAAAATAAAATATTTACATATTTTTCATTCTATTTCATTTCACAACGTTAGTTGGTGAACAATAGAATTGGTGCCAATGTATTTTTGGCCCTTTAATATATAATTTAATAGAAACTAAAAGATAAAGAAACAAAAGAGACAAAGGCGCCGAATCTCTTTTTCACAAACTAAAGTAATTTTTCCTTCTACTTCATTCAGAAAAGGATAGAAGATAACATTTTAGCTTAATCCTGTCAAATTAAGATATTCCATAGACAATTTAGATGCGATTAAAAACATGGTGACCAAAAATACATCAATTTACGTCAAGTGCTTACTAATTTGACAGGTCTAAACTGACATATTTGTTCTGTCCTTTTCTGAATGAAATGGAAAGAAAAAGATGCACTAAACTTAAATTTAGTTTAGTTTGTGAACAAGGGAATCGGGACCAAAGAATCATGCTTTTCTTTAATTAAACGTCATGTCAGTCAACGGATATCAATTTTAATAAAATATTTTGCTTAGTATTTAAGATTTCGAAAACAAGTAGTAATTAATCGACTTGGGTTGCTGGCTGTTCCTAAATTGCATTCGCGATTTTTTTGCCAAAAATGTAAACTAATATAAGTTCATTGAACACTAACTTCAATTTCTTCAACATTACGTATCAGTTTCCTAAAATTTTAATAACTTTTTCTAGGGTGCTAGTCAATTTAAATCAAATATAGGTATTATTGCCATAGAAATAAAGTTGATATTTATTTAATTTGAAAAGACTACTTAAATTTAATAATAGGGTGGTTGAACAAAAACATAATTAACCAAACTACCTATTTTGTTCTTTTTATAAATGCACGTCAAGTAACTTCATAATTATTGTCTCATTCAATTAACGCGTGATTTCACGATGATTGATTGGGGCACCACGGATTTGAATTTTAATACTTTACCTTTACCTTTCTTGTCATTCAGTTGATGAATCAGCAGGAGTATCAAGTTTATCAACTGTAAGTAGGTACCTACTATCATTTACCGTAGGATTTGATTTTTATTACTTATCTATTAAATCTGATTTGTATGTGTTCCAGGGCAATGGAATAATAATGTTACGGTTATCTAAATCCGCTTTAGATAAGATAACTTTGGTATCATAAAACCTAACCCTGTTTGTGGATAAATAACAACACTTCATTTGAAATAAGATTAGAAATGTAAAGGCTTGGCCGATTATTACAAGCGCTTAGACAATCGAATAGTAACCGTTATTTTGTTTTCTTTTGCTAAGATGGCGCCCAACACAACAGATAAAAGACCTTTTTTTTTGGAAAGAAAGCTAAATTTAAGTTCTGAAGTTAAATATTAGCCTGTCTTGTGTGGACTATGTCCTGTCAGGATTTCTACATAAGACATTCCATTGAAAAGTTTAGAAGTCTTTAATCAGATGGCTACTAAAATTACTTGAAGTTACGTCAGACGCTAAATTGACAGGGCTTAACTAAAATTTATATTCATATAGGTCGTATGGGTGACGCCAGTTGTAAGCGCGTCGAGGTGATTTACGGTCAAAGAAACTACGCCTATAATATGCATGTAAACTGTATATTGAGTATAAGGTACATAAAACAGTGGCACTTAACAACTATCTTAGATTTTAACACGGCCGGGTCGCGACACTCCCGAGTCGTTTACGCGGAGCGCGCGCGCAGGTATCGGAGTTACCGAGTTAGTGACATACTTCCGGTGCGCGGGGCTTCGCTCATAGTGTTGCCACTAGGGTTGTAACGGAGGTCTTATAGCGGAGGCGGATGCGGAGGCGACGTGTTACACCTCCGCAGATGCGGAGGTTAACGGAGGCGGAGGTGAAAGAGGATATAGAAAAAAATAATAATTATGTTTTATATAAATAGTAATTTGCGTATTATATTTATTTACTTATTTTTAATTTGCGTAGTTTTTATTCATTAACATCGGGAAAACTACGTCAAAGCACTTCCACAGGTTGATTCCAGTCGTGTATCATTAATTAATTAAATAAATATATACGGACAAATCACACAGGTTGAGCTAGCCCCAAATTAAGTTCGAGACTTGTGTTATGGGATACTAACTCAACGATACTATATTTTATAATAGATACATATATAGATAAACATCCAAGACCCAGGCCAATCAGGAAAAGATCGTTTTCCATCATGACCTGGCCGGGGATCGAACCCGGGGCCTCCACGTCGTCTCAGGCAGGCGTGTTGACAAACGAAACGACATATCACACCCCCACTCAACCGCGTTCCCGCCTTGCACTCGTTGATTCTTGAACATTTCGCGCAATACACGGCCGGACGGTTGTCGAGCGTCGTTGCTTGTGCGTTAATATTTTATGAATATGTGAATAAACCTCCGTTAAAACTCCGCATAAAATTGTGCGGAGGCGGAGGCGGAGGCGAAGATACGATTTCTTGCGGAACTTCCGCAGTAACGGAGGCGGAGGCGAAGCTCCGTTACAACCCTAGTTGCCACTAGTCACGTAGCTTGGCGGGCAACCTACGGATTCGGTAAGTACGGGGAGTTGGTTCTTTAAGGGGTCGCGCTATATTCTATGCTTTTCTTATTGAAATAGAAAAAAGAAAATACTTAGTGCATAATGGACTTGGATTTAGTTTGTGAACAATGGAATCGTGACCATGGTCTTCTTTGACTAGAATAAAGGTAGCTCTGGGTCTGTAGCCAATGTAACATCGCTTCATAGCGAAGCGAAATCGAATACCAAACCAACCAATGGTGGGAACGATTGACCACGTGATTTGTCGCGTCGCGTGGTCAATTGTTCCCGCCATTGACTGGTTTGGTGTTCGATTCGCTTCGCTATGAAGCGATGTTACATTGGCTACAGGCCCTGTAATATGTTAGATGATTCTCCTTGTCTACATAATCATTATGATTTAGTAGCGGCCGCCAGCGACTTCGTTCGTGTGGAGTTTGTTATGCTCCGCTCCTATTGGTCGCAGCGTGATGTTAGATAGCCTAAAGCCTTCTTGAATTAATGGGCTTTCCAACGCAAAAATAATTTTTCAAATCGGACCAGTAGTTCCTGAGATTAGCGCGTTCAAACAAACAAACTCTTCAGCTTTATACAATATGTAAAGAAAACCCTGTCCGATCCGTGAAGGTATTGTTAGGTATCGATAACTGATTCTACTAATGCCCACAAAGACAGGCAAAACTTAAAAAAAAATCCCCCTAAAAAAATAAATATTATTTCGCAAAAAGAGGTAACTTAATACATGTGCGGTATGCAACCCCTTTCTGCGGGCGGCGGGGGGCAGGGCACGCGGCACCTGTGACGTGGTCGCGTCGCTATTCGCTTATAATAAATACCGGTGTTGTCACTTTTTTAAAAATTACCAAATTTCGGGGAAATTGGAATTAATTCCCGGGAAAAAATATTATTTCAAAATTCATTAGTATTGTTACTATGATGATTACGTAAAACTTTATATTATATTTGGTCATGTGTTTACCTAACCTTTATTATCCTCATGGGTCGGACAGGGTTTTCTTTACATATTGTATATTAGTACCTATAGATTACCGTTTCGTCGACGTCGTGAACAAGTGTGATGATGAATGCTCTATATAAAAAAAAGTTTCTTCTCTAGGGAGACAATAATAAACTGTTATTATTATGATGTTTTAATCACTCAAATGGTTCGTGTTCATCCAGCGCTGTTACCGAGCAAGTTACTTAAACTAGCGGATTGCCTTTTATCTTTCAGTAGGCGCTAGGCTACAAGCACCATCATCAGTATCTTGTCACCATCATCAACTACTTAACCTTTTCTCAACTGTGTTGGGGGTCAGCTTCCAGTCAGACCAGACGCTGCTGAATGTAACTTACTTTACATGGAGAGATTACCTATCTATCAGACCTCCACAACCCAGTGTAGCGGTACCTACAAACGCCACATGGAACAACGCGTCATACTGACGTCACACGAATTCTACATCTCGCAAGCAGAGTTTACCGTGCATTTAACATACATACAACTTCCCAAAATCAACCATTGGGCAAGTGCCCGCCTGACATAACTCCCTTCTGGTCTGAGGATCCTCCCTTTTCTATCTATGGAGGATGAGTGAACTTTACTCCCTGGTCCTCATGCCTCCACACCAGTTACTGCGCAATACGATACCCCTGGGTAAGACTGCTAACAGTGTGCCTAACTGGAATACCTAAGTCATCATCATTATCATCTCAGCGTTAATCCCAGTCGCATCCGCAGCTTTTTCAGCTTTGGAGTCCGGGGTCCGCTTTTACCAGTCTAACTGCTGATTTTGGCTAAACTTCGATATTTTCCGTGAAGCGACTGCCGTCTGACCTCCACAACCCGAAGGCGATATCTAAGCATTGCAGTTAGACCAATTGTTAGACTTTTGAGGGCTCCAACAACCCGTAACGACTGCCACTAGATGTTCGTATGGCAACTGGGACCAACGGCTTAACGTGCTTTCCGTGGCACGACCAGACCATTGCAAATATTCATATTCATGCATACAAATATTTGCACTGTGCGGGGATCGAACCCACGCCTCCTTGCGCATCCGCCGCGTTCGCTACCGCTACGCCACGGAGGCTGCCTAACTGGAATACCTAAGTATACCGACGAAATACGTAATTAAAAAATAAAACACCACTACATATATACAGATATATAACACAAGTACAAAACTACAATTTACAGAAATGGAAAAGGTAAAAGTACAGGATTTTAATGCAGGTAACCGATGATACCACAAGCTATGGCTGGTCCCGATGTGCCAGTGAGGGCACTATCCTCCGTGCTGGCTCGTCCATAGTCATCCTCGCCTTTAGAGATGGCTAAAGAGCGGCCGACTACGGAACGCGGGCCGGCGAGCGAGATGAGGTGATCGATGAGACGTACTGTCAGTGGTCCTTCTTCTGCTTTGATGTTGCCAAGGTCGCCGACGTGGCGGACTTGGTCGCGAGGACCGCCGTGTCGACCCTGGGGAGGAGGGCAATAAATAAACATTTAGATCCGTATTCCAGAAGGAAACTCAAGCATTGATCTCTGTTTAAACATTGCAAACTAGTTTCAACCAATCAAATGGCTTGAAACGAGATTTAAGTACCTAATGCTTGAGTTTAAGTGACGTTCTGTAATATGGACCTTAGAAAGGTGTGCAAAACTTGATATGGGAGAGGCCAGGACCTTTTATTTAGTACAGACGACAGCACATCATGCTTCTACAATCTGTCAGATTTCTTTATTACATTTTCACCACCACTAACAGTTTCGGGTAGGTTGACCTGCTGTCGTCCGTACATTACCTTCGTTTATCAGAAAAGCTTGTTTGTTTTTAATTTTGAGAGAGAGTTATGTATGTGTCTATAATACAGCCATGGCTAAATATAAGAAAATTGAAAGAGGCACTTTGCTTGTGCTCACTACAAACATGATTGAAAAACTTTATAAAAGGTTATGAAATGGTATGTGTGCTTGACGCACCTTCTTCGTCTTTTACTACTGGTGTGTTTTTTATTATCTGTTTTTTTATAAGCTTTTGTTTTTCACTTGAGTTGACAATACATAATAATCCCTACCAGCGGCCTTTTCATACAGTCCTTAAAATATATATCCCACAATTAATATAGTGGTCCTTCGAGCCGGATCCACTATATTAATTGTGGGATATATATTTTAAGGACTGTATGAAAAGGCCGCTGGTAGGGATTATTATGTATTGTCAACTCAAGTGAAAAACAAAAGCTTATAAAAAAACAGATAATAAAAAACACACCAGTAGTAAAAGACGAAGAAGGTGCGTCAAGCACATGCTCCCCCTTTTAAACTAAAGGAACAACTTTCTTTACGGGCCGACGGAGCACGCCTGCCTGAGTGGCTATATCAACCACCCGTATCACGCCATCTTTGCCTGGGTAGGTGGCAACTATACGTCCCTTGGGCCAGGACCCTCGCGGCAACGTTCCGTCGGCGATTACCACTAGGTCTCCGAGGGGGATTGCAGGAGGCTGTCCAGTTGTCCTCCTGGGTGACAGGGTTGGCAGGTATTCCAGAACCCATCTTGTCCAAAATCGGTCGGCCATGCGTACTGCCCGCTTCCATCCCGATCTGCTGCAGTCATCTCTGTCATTTAGTACTGCTGGGATAGGCCGTCCGGAGGAGCTTCCTAAGATGAAGTGTGATGGAGTGAGTGCTTCCTTCTGCCCACGATGCTAATCTTCGATGATTTACAGTTAGCGACAACGCACGTTCTACGTCAAAGTCAGTTAGATTCTTTTTCTGAGGAGATCAACTCCATTCGAAATCAACTACCCGTATCAAGTCATAGTAGATTGGCTAAATTACCGGCTACGCTTAATAATGAGAAAGTTCTGCGTCTGTCAACTAGAATTGTTGAAGCCGTCGACGTTAACGAAGAGGTGAAAAAGCCAGCCCTGCTCGATGGTAAACATCCTACTGTCCGACTTCTCGTCCTCAACTACCATCAACGGTCGGCCCACGCAAACACCGAATTGGTTGTGAACGAGCTTCGCCAGAGATTTTGGATTTTGAGCCTCAGAAACACTGTAAGAACAGTAGCATTTAACTGTCAATTTTGTAAAATTCGTCGAAGTATCACCTACCAACCGCCCATGGGAAATCTCCCAGCTGCCAGGCTAGCCCATCACTGCAGACCCTTCTCGTTCGTGGGCTTAGATTACTTCGGTCCCACAACCGTGACCGTCGGACGAAGATCTGAAAAACGGTGGGTGGCATTGTATACCTGCTTAACCGTTCGAGCTATCCACCTTGAAATCGTACGCTCACTATCATCCGATGCTGCGATAATGGCTCTTAGAAGATTTATAGCTCGTCGTGGTACTACAACTGAAATCCACTCCGACAATGGCACGTCTTTCGTTGGCGCTAACAGAGAATTAAAAACGCTTTACGCTCAAGCTGTACCTGACTTTGCTGCTAATGAGATGATAAAATGGAAGTTTATTCCCCCATCGGCTCCTTTCATGGGAGGTTCCTGGGAAAGATTAATCAGGTCAGTCAAGACAGCCTTAAAAGTAAGCTTGGGGGCTAATGTACGTACGCCGACAGAGGAAGTATTCTCCACACTTCTCTGCGAAGTCGAAGCTTTGGTGAATTCACGCCCTTTAATGCATATATCATGTGATCCAGAATATCCGGAAGCACTCACTCCATCACACTTCATCTTAGGAAGCTCCTCCGGACGGCCTATCCCAGCAGTACTAAATGACAGAGATGACTGCAGCAGATCGGGATGGAAGCGGGCAGTACGCATGGCCGACCGATTTTGGACAAGATGGGTTTTGGAATACCTGCCAACCCTGTCACCCAGGAGGATAACTGGATAGCCTCCTGCAATCACCCTCGGAGACCTAGTGGTAATCGCCGACGGAACGTTGCCGCGAGGGTCCTGGCCCAAGGGACGTATAGTTGCCACCTACCCAGGCAAAGATGGCGTGCTACGGGTGGTTGATATAGCCACTCAGGCAGGCGTGCTCCGTCGGCCCGTAAAGAAAGTTGTTCCTTTAGTTTAAAAGGGGGAGCATGTGCTTGACGCACCTTCTTCGTCTTTTACTACTGGTGTGTTTTTTATTATCTGTTTTTTTATAAGCTTTTGTTTTTCACTTGAGTTGACAATACATAATAATCCCTACCAGCGGCCTTTTCATACAGTCCTTAAAATATATATCCCACAATTAATAGTATGAAGGTTAAAACCGCAACATTCTACATAAGGCGATGCAAAGACGGTCCCATGAATCAAACAATCCTATAATATTTACCTTGTTATTATTAAGACTGATTTACATGGTGCAATTTAATGGCCTAAACCTTTAAGTTGAAGCAACAATAAAAGTTGCATTGTCTAAACACCATTTAGATACGATGCAAGTCATTTGTTGCATCAACTTTATTGTGTGCCGTAGGCAAGTACAAGCACAGGTCCGTTCGTGTGTGGAGTACTGCAGCCACATTTGGGCTGGTGCTGCTAACTGTCACCTGGCCACTTTGGACTCAGTGGAGAGGCGTGCGAAAAGGCTGATTGGTGATCATGATTTAACTCGAGATGGTCTTTATAGCCTAGAGCATAGGCGTAGAGAAGCCAGCCTTTCGGTGTTATATAGGATGCAATTTGGGGAGTGTGCGAGGGAATTGTATGATTTAATTCCCACATCTCCGTTCCACCATCGGACGACCCGTCGTACGGCGAGTTTCCACCCTTACGTTGTTAACACCACTACGATCCGGACGAAGCGTTTCGCCTCCTCTATACCGCGTACATCGAGGGACTGGAACAATTTGCCAGCGGCGGTGTTTCCGTCGGACTACAATTTGAGTATCTTTAAGGCTAGAGTGAATAGGCTCTTAATAAACTAGTTTATCATCAACGCTTTATCACCAACGATTGCGTCACTGCTTACCATCAGGCGGGATTGCGGTCAGACGCTCTGTTTATAATTTATATATATAAAAAAAGTAAATTATTCTTGGCACCGTGTATATCAGTATTTACTTCAGATGGTTTTTGAAAAAGGTGACAGCATCGCATCGCCCTCTAGTCTATTAACTATAACTAATCTGTTGTTATAATTGACTGCTACAGTCAATATTGTTGAACAATGGCTGTTGTAACGTGTGTCCTTCCTAAGTTACAACCCGGTATTTAGAATCAGCATCCGTTGTCGATCAACCATTCAACCGAAAAGCATACTAACATAAAACGCAAGGAAATGCGGCCCGATCTCCTTGCAGTCATCCTTGACGGCTCCAGTCTGGTGCACATGGATGCCGTGCAGCCCAGGTGCTAAGCCGGTGATGTTGCCTTCGATGGTGACGGGCCCGTTCGGTATCAGCTGCGTGAAGATGAGGTCGCCCTCCACGCCTGACTCGTCGTCGGCTTCCAGATGGACTATCGCTTGGAGGCCTGGCGATCTTTGTGGCTGGGGATTTGAATAGTAATATCGTTAGAAACTTCGGATAATTTCATACCTGATTTAATACTTCAAAGAGATTCTGAGAAAGTTCTGACTGTTATTTCTATACAATATGTAATGAAATCCTGTCCGATCCCTGAAGGTATTGTTAGGTATCAATAACTAATTCTACTAATGCCTACAAAGCTGGAAAGGAGCTAAAGTTAAACAAAACCCCTCAAAAAATAAATATTATTTCGCAAAACGAGGTAAATTAATACATGTGCGGTAGGCAATACATGCGCGTGCGAAAGGAGGCAAGGCACGCGGTTGCATCGCTTTTCGCTCATAATAATACAATCAAAAATTATGTTGTCACTTATTAAGAGTCCGTGCACAAAATTCTCTCGCTACAGTTTAGGTAAAATCGTTGCGATGCTATCTTTGTGTGCATCGTTCTAGCAGCTAGACGCACACGCGCGTAAATATCGAGCTTAGTGAACGCTTAAACATTTTTGATCCTTTAGGTTTAGAAGATATTATTCTAAATTATATAAAGTATGATTTGTGAATAGTCGGAAACGAGTGCACATTGTATATTTATCACAATTTAGATGAATATTTATACATTTTGAAATTAAAAAAATATGGTGTAATGATAGTTTATTACATAGGCAATTTAAGAAATAAAAACATATACGGTAAAATGAAATATTAGAATAAGTAATCAGTTTAATTTAATATTCCTCACATTTAGAAATCTATTAACAAAATTTTAGGGTTAACATAATTATTACGCGATAATATATCGACGCTTGAAAGGCAATCATATCTAAGCGACAAAAATTCGTAAATTGAGTTATATACAATTATACACCAAACGACGCAGAAAAATCTGGCGGTTCGAATGGTGTATATAACTCAATTTACGAATTTTTGTCGCTTAGATTTGTAGGGTCATCACGAATCGTCTCGCTCGCAGGTTCGACGACTTCCAGCCTCCCGAACAAGCAGGCTTCCGAAAAGGCTTTAGCACCATAGACCACATTTATACGCTGCGGCTAGTTGTACAGAAGTCCGAGGAGTATAACAAACCACTATGCTGGCGTTTGTGGACTATGAGAAGGCCTTCGATTCGATTGAGACTTGAGCGGTGCTACAGTCTCTCCAGCGGTGCCAAATTGACCATCGATAGATTGAGGTGATAAAGTGTTTGTACAAAAACGCCACCATGTCAGTCCGTTTCCATGATCAGGACTCGAAACCGATCCAACTGCAGCGTGGAGTGAGACAAGGAGATCTCATATCTCCTAAATTGTTCACTGCTGCGTTGGAAGATGTCTTCAAGCTCCTGGACTGGAAAGGACTTGGCATCAACATCAACGGCGAGTACATCACTAATCTCCGTTTCACAGATGATATCGTGGTCATGGCTGAGACCCTGGAAGACTTGGGCAAAATGCTCAATGACCTCAGCAGAGCTTCCCAACAAGTGGGTCTAAAATGAACATGGATAAGACGAAGATCATGTCGAACTCTCATGTCGCACCCACTCCAATTGTAGTTGGTTGCTCTGCACTCGAAGTTGTTGACGAGTATACCTGGGACAAACAGTCCAACTAGGTAGGTCTAACTTCGAGAAAGAGGTGTCTCGGCGAATCTAGCTCGGTTGGGCAGCGTTCGGGAAGCTACGCCACATCTTCTCGTCGTCCAAGATACCACAGTGTCTCAAGACTAAAGTCTTTGACCAGTGTGTGTTGCCAGTGATGACTTACGGAACTGAAACGTGGTCGCTCACAATGGGCCTCATACGAAGGCTCAGAGTCACACAAAGGGCAATGGAAAGAGTTATGCTAGGAGTTTCTCTGCGTGATCGAATCAGAAATGAGGAGATCCGCAGAAGAACGAAAGTCACCGACATAGCTCTGCGAGTCGCTAAACTTAAGTGGCAGTGGGCAGGGCACATTGCTCGTAGAACCGATGGCCGATGGGCAGTAAGGTTCTGGAGTGGCGGCCACGTACTGGAAGACGCAGCGTAGGGAGGCCCCCAACAAGGTGGACCGATGACCTGGTGAAGGTCGCGGGAAGCTGATGGATGCGGGCAGCACAAGACTGGTCAGCGTGGAAAGCCTTGGGGGAGGCCTTTGTCCAGCAGTGGACATCTATAGGCTGAAGAAGAAGAAGATATGATTGCCTTTCAAGCGTCGATATCTATGTCCTACCTACTCTAGTAAGTATATATAAATAAATTAATTTTCCTTTTGGGTTTTTCAATAACTAAATAATTAGTTTATGGATACTAATATTAAAGTGTAGTGTAAGTACCTACATATACAATATCATTATCATCTGCCTAGCCTTTTTCCCAACTATGTTCAGACCGGCTTCCAGTCTAACCGGATGCAACATTTAGGAATACGATAGATACCTCCAGTTAGACAGATTTCCAGTATTTAGGTAAACGATATATAAAACAAAAACATGTTTAAAATATTATTTATCAAAGAATTGTAAAGCAACCGTAAGAATAAATTAAAGAAATCTCTTAGATGAACTTCAGGACCTAGCTGCCGGCATTAGCCTCCTATTATTTTAAAATGAAGTGTCTCATAAAGGCATTGAACGAGATTTTCTTGGATCGACAATTTCGGGCAATAGGCAAAAGTTGGTTTTTCGTCTGTGCAGTAATAGTTTTCACATTGTGAATGGTCTCCAAAAATATGTTTTGGGTTGTTGATAATGTCTTTTTGTAAGTTTTTGATTTGCTCAGTAAATGGAACATTTTGAGCTCCTCGGAATGCTTTCACAACAATGCGTAATCGGTTCACTCGATCAGAATGTAGTAGCTTGCGTTCGTTTAATGGGATGGACGTATCTTTCATCAAACTTAAATTTTTCCCATTATAATTGCGCATTAAGTGATTGGAACACTCCACTTTTTCAACCGTAACGTTTGAATATGGCCTGCTTTCCAATATGTTTTTATACACACTTGAGTCACCATCAGCAATAAGTTTTGCATACACCAAATTATGTGTTTTCACAGATTCTCTAAATCCCTCAACGATTATTGATTTCTCTATACTAGTGGAAGAGCCAGTATGATTTTTATTACACCGGTGTTTCAGGGGTGTAATATTTTTATTAGCTGCACGGGAACATGTAACACAGTATTTATTTTTAATACCAACATGTAATAATTTGCCACTTTTCACCCCTATTATAGCTCCAACGCCTGCTGCGGAAGAAAAATTTGTTTTATATGAACGTTTTCCCCAAGCAGCATCAGCTGTTACGCTATAGTTGGTATACCTGATGGACTTACATTGCCACTTTCGAGAGCTATAGAAGCCTCTTCCTTACAAGCTTCTATCATTGTGGCTTCGGCTGTAGTTTTCAGTTACCTAAACCACTTACTTAGTTACTATACCAGTTAAATAAATTGACGTGACATTTTTCATAAATGGATTTATTCATAAGTGGCAAATCTATGGAAGCTTTGGATTATTTTCTTTACTCTGCAATAAATAGCATATGACTATATAAAGAAAACAGTAACAAGCTGTATTTGATTGAAAGACTTGTGAAATAAAATTAATAAATAATTGTAGGTTATTCATGAGATAACACAGGTCAGCGAGGTTTGGAAGTAAAAAGGGGAGGCCTTTGCCCAGCAAAGGGAGACAAATTAGGCTAATAAAAAAAAATGAGATAGCAGAAACGTACTGTGCCTACATCAACTTCGACACTCATAGTAGATGACGAAGTGGTATCCAGTTGATTAAAAGTACGTTCTTTAAGCACTTGTCTGGCTCTTGCCATTCCCTCTCTATTCCTCTTTCTTTTATTGATACATTGGTAATGTGCTCCCTTGATTCGCCCCATTATCTTAAAAAAAAAAAATGAGTTTAGGTATAACAAAAGCATTATGTGAATTGACTTTAATAGAAAACTAAAAAACCCAAGATATTTTTAAATTGGTTCACAAATGATGGAAAAATTTACGAACTTACAAAAAAATATACTCCTTCATTTTTAAAGTCGGTTAAAAATTAGTTAAAGCAATCCAAAGGATAAGTCGTAAATATCCTAATATAATTCACAACTAATATAATATTAGTAAGAAAGAAAAATAATTAAAGGACCAAGTTGTGGTAGTCGCAGTATATTTTTTACATTAACCTACGTAAAACTCGCGAGTCCTTGGGACACAAAGTGATACGTCCTCTCTTTGCGCTAGCCGAGTTACCACTGAGCCGGCTGCGTTGGCGCGCTCGTAAATATAGTAGATTTTGACATTGATTTTCATGATGAAAAAAAATTGTTTTTTAGAAAATAAACTTTTGTTTCTATTATAAAAATACCTTAAAATTAATGAGGCATTTTTAATTTTTAAAAAAAGTTGCTTTATTATAGAAAAAACCATACTTGCTTGGCTGCAGTTTTCCCTTGAATTTCTTAATTTCTATCTTCTTTTTTGGCTGAATTATGAAATAAACTCGAAAAAGTGGTCAAGCTAGCAGCAAGATAGTTATATGCTGATGTGGATAGTACTTTTTTATAGGCAAAATCGCTTGTAGTTTCTTCAGAAACTATGGTCAAACTTCTCTCGAACGTGAAATTTGAGAAACAGAGTATCGGAAATTGTAGATTTACTACTAATTACGAAGTTTCTTGAAAAAAGTAGTCAAGCTAGCAGCTAGATGAAGAGTTGTACTATCCATATCATACATAATTTTACTAATATTATGTAACATATTCTCACAATCATGGAACAAAATTGATCAAAATGAGCAGATTAACAGGACGGACCCTTAAAAAATACCAAATTTTGGAGAAGTTGGAATTAATTCGCGGAAAACAAAGATTATTTCAAAATTCATTAGTATTATTATTAAAATGATTATGTAAAATTTCATATTTTATTTGGTCATGTGTTTACCTAACCTTTATTATCCTTATGGGTCGGACGGGGTTTTCTTTACATATTGTATAGTCTATGACCCGACCGTCAGTGTCCACGTTGGCCCTGTATGTCATGATGACAGGTACTCAGGCATTACGCACTGGATGAAGACATAAGTCATCAAACACTGTCGAAAAAGGTCGAAGATTGAGCATCAAAAATTGTAGAGCTTTTTTACGTTTAGTTGTCTCATGGTTGTCTCAAAATCCATATTCATAGATTTTTTTTGTTATAATGAGCACTTCTTCAGATTGCGTGTCCGTAATGGATGCCGTGTCGAATCCGGCGACGAACATCAAGGACTTATATAATTAGTAACTAATCTCAATGGGCTACGGTTTACTGACAGGACACGAGTTTTTACCTATTTTTAGTTAGATACGATATTTTTTAATTGTTTACTACTTGTATAATTTTGAGGTGTAAAGACGACACACAAGCATATCTACTACAATCTGTCAGACTTCTTTAAACGATTTTTAAATTTTTCTCTTTCTTTCTTTCTTTCTTTTCTTTAGAGTGAATACTACTTCAACTCTTCAATGGCCCCTGTGGTTAGATACCACAATTTTGCCAATAACACGTGTAACAAATTATAGAAATTCTTTAAAAAAAATATTTCATAATAATGGCGGATATCGCCAATGACAGTTGAAAAAACGGCCGCGTTAGCCGACTACGAGGAGATTTGATGCAAAGCCATGATGTGGCCACTATGCTGCGATATTTCAATGTCCTTTATGAATTATTCACTGAATGCATTTTTTACTACATAAATCACGCGCTTTTATTTAGTAAACGACACTATAAATAATTTAAAAGTTCAAATAAAAATAAGCGTGACATTCATCTTAGGGGTTGTCCATTAATCACGTGAGGCTTGAAAGGGGGGGGGGTTTGATGAAAATCACGAAAATAACACAAGGGGGGGGGTGTAGTAAGATATCTCGTGTATTTATTTTTTCGTCTAACGCGCGATTTTTAAACAAATATTAATCTGCAGTGGTATAGCGAGCATGTGCGAGAGAGCCAGTATTTGGTTCAGGTACATTAGTAAAATCTCATTTATTATTATTTTATCATTTACTTTTCTTATCTAATATGATTAAGATATCTTAATATTATTACCAGGTGGTGAAGTGTGATGACCACGCTTGCTGTAGAGATTTGCGGAGTTCTCTTCGATCTATTCTTCCTGAACGCTTCGTTATACCTCCTTACCCAATTTTGCAGTCGTCTAGTGGTCTATGTATTCCGAAGCCTCAAGAGCATGATGGCAAGACGTTTGCTACATTTCTTCTGCGTCGGTCTCTTCGAATCACCCCAACGCATGAGGGCTTTAACAAATTGCCGTATGACCTGTATTGCCCTAGTCTGCAAAAGGATCGTCGGCAACTTTTGGAAAGGACGTGCCAGTGGTGTGGATTGTACTTCTGTACAAAGAAGAAAGTTAAGGAACATGTAAATTCATGTCACAAGCAACCTAATCCGAGCAGTAATAGTGTAGAGATGCACAATGTTCGTCCTTCACGCATCCTCACGCGACGATCAATCGGCAGATCGAAAGAAATTCTCTGCGCTGTGCGCGAAAATGATGACACCGAGTGGCTTGATGAAACCGATGTTGATTTTCAACAAAGCACAGTGCCAACAACTGACCTGCAAGATGCTTATCCAGTTGTTAGCGTTGAAGAATGTCTTGCTAATCCGTGGTCCGAGGACAATATACATTAAATATATTTATGTACTAGTACAATACATGTTTTTCCTATGATTACACTCTTCGTTTATTATTATTGTTGTTTTCTCGGTGGTAGGCCATAACATCGGCTGGCGGCAGAAGTTACCACCCACCAGACAAAGTCTTGCCGCCAAGCGATTCTTCGTGTTCCAGCATGATGTCTGGTGAAGCCGTATGGAGGACGGGTCTGAGCAGTTGTGTTACGATGTGTGGCGGGTACGATGCGCCAAATGTTGTTGTGTCGGGAGTTTGGTCGTGGAGAGTCTCCAGATCAATCTCCCTCTAGCGCAGCTTCGTTTGGTCGTGTTGGTCTTGCGTTTAACATTGCATCACCTCGCTCAACTGCCGTCATCCTTCCTATTCCTTAGTTTTTTAAGTGAATAGGCTTAATAAACTAGTGCGCTTTACCATCAACGATTGCATCACTGCTTACCATCGGGCGGGATTGCAGTCAAGAACTAGTTTATAATTATTAAAAAAAATATATTAATGTTATGGCAATAAAAAAAACTTGCAACCTGGTGTAGACATTTTTATTATGGTCCTTAATTTCAGAATAAAATAAGATTATAGTTTATACCTGTATTTAAATTAAGATAATATTCAGAAAATTTTAAGATTCGTTGTAGGTGCTAAAAATACACGTGATGTTGAGAAGGGGGAGGGGGGGTGGTCTTAAACCTCACTACGTATCACCAATGGGGGAGGGGGGGTTAAAAAATGCTAAAAAAAGATCACGTGATTAATGGACAACCCCTTAGCTATCCTGTCAAAAAACCTAAATTTTCTCAAGGTTGTTTGGGAGCATTTGACAGTTTTGGGTAGCTTGACCCCCGCTTGAGCTGTCATCTGTACATAGACTTATATGTGTATATTTTGTAGACTATTTGACGAAGATCAAAGGTTTTCAATTTTCATTTAAGATTATTAACGAACTACCTACTTATAATGTTGATTGTAATTTAGAGCTCTCGAAATCCTACACGTAAAATCCATTGCTGCAGATTATATGTTTGTTAAGGAATTTAATAGGTATACATATCTACAGTGTGACTAAAGTATGATTAATATTAAATTGCCATTACTTTTCTATGTACTTAAGTACATATATATTAAACAAAATAAACTTCATTCCACAGGCTATAAAAACAATACAATACATATAAGATCAAATAATGTAACATGACACACTATCGATTGTACCTAATTGAATGAAATATAATGTATGTGAAATGAATGGAGCTGTGGTGACATAGTGGTTTCTGCCGCGACTTACAAGTAGGTCGTAGGTTCGAATCCACATCAGGCGGTTTACTTTGTATAAATAATTTCATCACCACTGCTCTCAAAACGGTGAAGGAAAACGTCGTGAGGAAACCGGCATGTCTTAGCCAAACACTTCGGAGATATATGACATCTACCAACTCGCACTGGGCCCGCCTGGTATATTACGGCCCACTCCCTCTCAACGAAAGGAGGCCTGTGACCAAGGAGTGGGAACATTATAGGCTGATTAAGTAAATGAATTTAAATTTACTGACGGCAACATGATAAATATGCATATTAATAACTCATCAAGGCATGCAAACCATTGAAAATTTTCTACGATTATAGAAAAGCCAAGTATATCTTGGACACCAATGACTGAAGGTGAAGGAAAACATCTTGAGGAAACCTGGACTTTAAGTCTGAAATCGCCAACCCGCATTGAGCAAGCGTGGTGATTACGCTCAATTATGTTGCGAAAGATAAGAACTGTGCCCAGCAGTGGGCCGATAAAAAGGTTCATGATGATAAAAAAAGCCTTCAAAAATGTTAGTTTCAAGCATAGAGGTATTATTATACCTATGTCTATTAGATGGTGTCAAGACAGGTAATGAGATTAATGTAAAATTTTACTATCGACTTTTGAATAACTACGATGATAAACAAGTTTTCACTTTAAAAATAAGCCATGTGTCAATGTTCCTGCCACCCTGTATAATAAAAAGATAAGTCGTAGTCTGGCGTATCTACGCCAGACTACGAGATATCTATGATGAGATATGACAAGAGCTCGGATATTCCGGCACTGAAATAGGTACCTAAACTGGATTTGACGAAAGTAAAATATGGATATGCCTTTCGGTACACGTAGTTAACATAGATAGTATGCCACTATAGGTTTTATACAATATGTAAAGAAAACCCTGTCCGATCCGTGAAGGTATTGTTAGGTATCGATAACTGATTCTACTAATGCCCACAAAGACAGGCTAAACTTAAAAAAAATCCCCCTAAAAAAAGTAAATATTATTTCGCAAAAAAAGGTAACTTAATACATGTGCGGTACGCAACCCCTTCAGCGGGCGGCGGGGCGGGGCAGGGCACGCGGCACCTGTGACGTGGTCGCGTCGCTATTCGCTTATAATAATGCCGGTGTTGTCACTTTTTTAAAAATTAACATATTTCGGAGAAATTGGAATTAATTCCCGGGAAAAAAGGATTATTTCAAAATTCATTAGTATTGTTACTATGATGATTATGTAAAATTTTATATTATATTTGGTCAAGTGTTTACCTAACCTTTATTATCCTTATGGGTCGGACGGGGTTTTCTTTACATATTGTATACTAGCTTTCCGCCCGCGGCTTCGCCCGCGTGGAGTTCGGTTATATCGCGCTTTTTAGATTTCCCTCGGGAAAATCAATTTTTTCCGGGATAAAATTTAGCCTATGTTCTTTCTCAGGGTCTAAAGATTGTCTGTGCCAAATTTCATCAAAATCAGTTGAGAGGTTTAAGCGGGAAAGCGTAACAGACAGACAGACAGACAGACAGACAGAGTTACTTTCGCATTTATAATATTAGTATGGATATATCGGCGTTATAGTTTTAAGTCACCCGATTAATCGATTTTCTAATTTCTGAAAGAAATGTAATGTAGGTAATCGTGTAGTGATTCCTAAACGTAACACCCGACACTGGCAGAAAAGGAGAAATAACGGGGACTGGTGACAGCTGGTCTACCGTTAACTTGGATGTGCGACTCGTGTCAAGTGGAACGTTATTTCTTAGGATAATTATTGTAAATTGGAGTGATCAATGTTTGATTTAAAGTTTATCGTTATAATTGATTATCTCCTTGCCCGATAACCTACGCCTGGATTGAATGAATGAATGGATCATTCGCTATATAAAGATGGAACATCCCCAGATGATGCTTTTGTACCGCTAACTTCTTCTGATGATGGCCATGTGCCGTTATATATATATTTCTTAAAATAGGTACCACAATATGGCGTATAACAAGGTACATATTTCGTTATTTTAGAAGGAAAAAATTATGTACGGACGACAGCAAGTCAACCTACCCGAAACGAAACTGTCAGATATTCCCAATCAACTTTAAGCCTTAATGATTTAGAGATAAAGTTGAAAATCGGATAAAGAAATCTGACAGATTGTAGTAGCTTGATATGCTGTCATCTGTACTAGTATAAAAATATACAAAAACTAAAATATTTTACAAAATTATTAGTTAAAAGGCGTATCCACGTTCTTCTTCCGTCGGCATTTTGTAAAACTTTAGGTATATATTAGCCGTAATTTCCGATCTCTACGTATGACCCATTTTTTGTTCATGTGTTTTACCTGCTTTTGCTTTGCTACCTGTTTCTTATTAAAACAAAGATGGCCATATGTGCGTATATGACAGCTATATATTATGATGTAATTGTACATAAGTGATTGTTAGGTTGCGTAGCGCTGATTCATTAATAAGCTATGGTTACATGGTGAATGCTTAGCTGATCGCTGCAGCTGATAGCATTTCATGAGAGTCTCGTAGGTATATTTACTAGAAAAATCCGGTCAATGCGAGTTGCACACGTATGAAAAAGTTTTTTGTACAGTCGACAGCACATCAAGATACTACAATCTGTCAAATTACTTCATTAGATCTTCGACTTTATGGTCAAGGTTCAGTGGGAATATCTGACAATTTCAGTGCCAATTACATAATCATTATTCTATTCAAATATAATCCATTGGCAATACCACGACATGGTTGGTGCAGTGATTGAGCGATCGACTGCAGCGGTGTTGCATGTCGGGAGTTCGATTCCTGCACGGATCAAATATTTGTTTGGCCTACAGGCAGTTATTACGGATCTGGCTATTTGTGTTAGTGGTCGCGATCTCAAATGTTTGTAAACACACCCACGATACCGGAATAATTATGATTCCTAGCGTTGGCAACGTTTCATTGAAAAAAAATGTTTTTTTTTTAATAATTATAAACTAGTGCTTGACTGCAATCCCGCCTGATGGTAAGCAGTGATGCAATCGTTGATGGTAAAGCGCACTAGTTTATTAAGCCTATTCACTTAAAAACTAAGGAATAGGAAGGATGACGGCAGTTGAGCGAGGTGATGCAATGTTAAACCCAAGACCAACACGACCAAACGATGCTGCGCTAGAGGGAGATTGATCTGGAGACTCTCCATGACCAAACTCCCGACACAACAACATTTTGCGCATCGTACCCTCCACACATCGCAACACAACTGCTCAGACCCGTCCTCCGTATGGCTTCACCAAATATCATGCCTACCACCGTGAAAAAATTAAATCACGCGTTTATTTTAAACTTTTTTGTTTTATACTTTTTGCTCCATTTATGTCATGTTCTCTTCCGTGATATCTGATGGTTATTGTTTGTGATTATCACGAACAACCATACCAGTTTTTTGTTGGTTAACGATCTGTTATTAATGTTGTTAAATATTTACTGTTTATGTTCAATGAACATGTTGTATTATGATCATTAATAATATAGTAATTATGATATAGGTAGTAGGCAAATAATCTTTTGATGCTACGAGGTGTAAAACACGAAGTTATTTATGTGTTAAATATGATCCAAGTTGTATCGTAAACTGAGCTTTCCTGTGTAAAAAACAAAGTAATTTTTTTAATAACTCGTATTTGATCATGTGTTTGGTGAATTCATCGCGTCCGTATATCAGTTACAATACACTAGCTTTCGCCCATGATTTCGCCTTTATCTTCTTCAGCCTATAGAGGTCCAATGTACACTACGGGACATTAGACAAAGGCCTCCCTAAGGCTTTCCAGAACAAACGGTCTTGTGCTGCCTGCATAAATCGGCTTCCCGCGACCTTCACCAGGTCCGCGATTCACACCTCGAGACACCAACGCTGCGTCTTCCGCTATACTCTGTTTTTTAATCTCGTAGACTAAACTGACATTACGAGTGTTGGCAGTTTATTGCAATTCTTAAATAGTGCCGAAACTTAGCGTTCATAAAATCAAGTATCGTTTTTAGGGTTCCGTACCTCAAAAGGAAAAAACGGAACCCTTATAGGATCACTTTGTTGTCCGTCTGTCTGTCTGTCTGTCTGTCTGTCTGTCTGTCTGTCTGTCTGTCACCACCCTTTATCTCAAGAACGCGTGGACGTATCAAGCTGAAATTCATATGAAATACTCGGGTCTATTGTCCTTTTAAGCTGTGAAAATATCAAACTTCTAAGCCAAGCCAATCAAAAGATACAGCTGATTATGTCGATATTTTCAACAAATTTTCGACACTCGCAAAGGAATCAAAACCTACAGGATACTTCCCGTAAACTCAGAATCTTGAAAATTGGCATGAAGCATTGTCATATAATGCAAATATAGGAAAAATTGCGAAAATCACATTTTTTAAGTTATATAATATAATAAACATATTTTAATAAAATGGAACTTACTACCTTATTTCTCACGAACGAATAAAGTTATCAAATTGAAATTTATACCAAAATACCTAGGTCTATTGTCCCTTAAGCTGTGAAAATATCAAACTTCTAAGCCAAGCCAATCAAAAGATACAGCCGATATGTCGATATTTTCAACAAATTTTCGACACTCGCAAAGGAATCAAAACCTACAGGATACTTCCCGTAAACTCAGAATCTTGAAATTTGGCATGAAGGATTGTCATATAATGCAAATATAGGAAAAATTGCGAAAATCACATTTTTTTCAGTTATATAATATAATAAACATATTTTAATAAAATGGAACTTACTACCTTATTTCTCACGATCGAATAAAGTTATCAAATTGGAATTTATACCAAATACCTAGGTCTATTGTCCCTTTAAGCTGTGAAAATATCAAACTTCTAAGCCAAGCCAATCAAAAGATACAGCCGATATGTCGATATTTTCAACAAATTTTCGACACTCGCAAAGGAATCAAAACCTACAGGATACTTCCCGTAAACTCAGAATCTTGAAATTTGGCATGAAGGATTGACATATTATGCAAATATAGGAAAAATTGCGAAAATCACATTTTTTTAGTTATATAATATAATAAACATATTTTAATAAAATGAAACTTACTACCTTATTTTTACGAACTAATAAAGGTATCAAATTTAAATTTATACCAAATACACTTCTATTGTCCCTTTAAGTACGACTGGACCTAACTTCGGAATGTTTTTCTATGAATTATTTATATTTCGTCTGCAATTCAAATTTAAAAAAAATCTTAGTTCTAGAAAATTTTCCATTATTGTAATAAGCGCCCTCTATTGTTGTGTAGTTTTACTATTTTCTTGTAGAGATGTAGTAATGTTGTTTATCGATTTAGTTATCGATAATACTTATTAAGATGAATACATTTTGTTGTATTTCATTGACATTTAAAATATAGCTAAATAAACTTAAAATATTACTATATTTCAAGTTTATTTATTATTAACTCTATTTAAACATAATCATATCATATTAATAAACAAAATTGAATGAACAATTACTATTCATTTATCTAGGTTTTGTTATTTTTGGTTTCCGAATAAAAATAATGTCGTAGGGAAAAAGTGGATACGATTTGTCCAGATAGACCGTAGAGAAGAAAATTGGCTTCCGTCTCATTCGTCGAAATTATGCTCAATGCATTTTAAAAGAGAAGTTATCTACTTTGGAAAGACTTGTCGATCAAATTAAAAAAAAATAAAGAATCGGTACCTTGTATTAGAAATGAAATAGTAAGTTATTAATTTCAGTACTTTTTTACAGTTTAACCGTAAAAATTGGAATAAAATTTACGGTTAAGTGGATAAGTACATAGATTACATAACTTATTTATAATGAAATATATTCATAAAATATGTAGGTACGTATATGTAGTACAATGATTGCGAGCTACTTTGTGATTTTGAGGATTCCGTACCTAAAAGGTAAAACGAACCCTATTCATGAGACTCTCTGTTCGTCTGTCCGTCTGTCACCAGGCTGTATCTCATAAACCGTAATAGCGAGATAGTTGTAATTTCCAGAGATTGTGTTAGTATTTCTGTTGCCGCTATAACAACAAGTACTAAGAATAAAAATAATAAAATATTTAAGGGGGCTCCCATACAACAAACGTGAATTTTTGCCGTTTTTTGCTCCATATTAATAACGGAAATAGATAGACGCTTAAAATGTTCACAGAATATTTGGTTATATATTCAAATTACAAATACATAGTAAAACGTCACACGGAGCGGACGTACGGATTGTCAAGAATTTTAATATTCGCGAAGCTGTCGTCTTGTTTTAAAATACATTCAATTGTGTTGTGTTGTGATTATCGGAACAAGTCTCTTCGCTGTTTACGATACAGAAACCGGTTACCGACGGCGCGCTCGCGCGCTGTCGATCACTATCGCACCGGAGGAGATTTTCCATATGAGTGAGGAGAATCCATTGGACGATGTGGACATTGAGTCTGATAGTATGGATGAAGAGGACCGAACAGAAGGAGCTTTTCAACAAGGCTACAATGATGAGAACTTTCACAATACAGAAGAACTAGGTTTGAATGAGAATGAGGACTGGACAAGAGTAAGTAAAAATAAAAGAAGGAAAACAGAAATGATAGATGTTAGTATATCTAGTAAGGAAAAGTTGCCAAAACATCTCGCACTAGCCAAACTATTTGATGCACAAAACATTTTAGGAATCACCCGAGTGAAATTTATTAACGCTTATAAAGTGATTATCAGTTTTGATGACGAAATCAAAGCAGAGCGGTTAATAAAATGTCAATTCTTAAAAGAAAAAGAATGGAGGATCCAAAAGACATGGGAAGTTAATTCAACATATGGCATAATTAGGAATATAGACATTGATTTATCTGAAACGGAGCTCTTAGAATGCATTAAGACCTACAATGAAGCTAACATTCTGTCCGCGAAAAGGCTAAATCGCCGAAATACTGAGTCAGGGTGGGTACCAAGCGAAAGTGTTCGGATATGCTTTGAAGGCGGCTCCCTCCCTCAATATATTAAGATTTTTAATTTAAGAGTTGCCGTGGAACCATATGTTTTTCCGGTAACGCAATGTTCCCGATGCTGGCGCTTTGGACACGGGATGAAAATATGCCCATCACTCAAAGTTATTTGCCCTAAATGCGGCAAACATCACGATAATTGTGAGTCCACCATTTTTAAGTGTGTAAATTGCGGGGGCAATCATATGTCTTTAGTGAAAACGTGTCCAGTGTACTTGAAGGAAAAGAAAATCAGAGATCTGATGGCCGAATTTAACTGCACATACCGCCGTGCATTGACCATGTATGTTCCGCCTTTTTCACCACGACCTGTTGATCAATATCCTGTTGTAAAAACTGGCACAAACCAGCAAAGAGTTGGACAAAATAAATCACCATTTCCCATGTCATACTCAGCCGCAGTAGCTAATATGCCTATGCAAACCGATAACAGTCAAGATAAAACAAATGAATATAAAAATAAAGCTCCTAAACGTAAACATCGGAGTCCATCGAACCAATCTAATGAAGAGGAGTCGTTTTTGTTGGAGGGTCAAACAGCGGACACGGAGTCGTATAAGGTTGCTGAGATGCGCGCGACTACTGACGATACTCGGCGCAATGGAGTTGGGACCATAATAAATAATAGTAACGGTTTCACTGTCAACAATAACTTAGATATAGATGATTGCACTAATCAACCAAATACAGAGTCATGTTCTAGTAATAATTCATCGGAAACGTTAATTAACAAAATCAAATTGATTATATTTTCAAACAGATTTACAATTACCCAAAAACTTAAAAATATTGTCAGAATAACTGTAGAAAGCTGTATTACTGCTATTATGGAATATGTAGAAAACTTCACTGACCTGTCTATATTTAAAAAGATATTAGAATCAATTTTTAGTTCAAAATATGGCTAATAGTATCAATAGTACTAGGACTGTCATGATTAATGTATTGCAGTGGAATGCGCAAAGTTTGTCACCAAAACGTTTATTATTTGAGCATCTATTAATTCAAAATAAAATTCATATAGCTGCAGTGAGTGAAACCTGGTTGTGTCCTGAAAACCGACTGGTAGTAAACAACTACAATATATTTAGGAATGACCGAGAGGATAATTATGGTGGAATTTGCATTTTTACACATAGATCTATTAAAGTTCAAGTATGTCGTTTGGTGCATCCTAATGAGGATATTCAGATATTACACGTTAAGGTTTTTAACTGCAGTCATATTGACAATGTAATTGCTGTTTACTGTCCTCAGTGGGTACACACAAACAGAACTGATTGGGATAGTTTATTTTGTAGATTTAGCAGCAAAACCTTAATATTAGGCGATTTCAATGCGCATCATCATACATGGTCATATAAAACGGACGCTAAAGGCTCTCAAATATACGATTCCATATCGGATAGCAACGTTGTATCCCTTAATGATGGCACCTACACTCGAGTTAAATTAGTAGCGGGCAATGTGCAACAAAGTTCCCCCGATATTTCATTCTCCACTTCCGATATAGCATGTTTTTTGAATTGGCAGGTGACAAGTGAATCTTTGGGAAGTGATCACTTAGTAATTAAGATATCTTCCCCTATGTCATGTGATCCTAATTATTTAAAAAAACGTAACTTTAAGAACGCCGACTGGAGCGCCTATAAAACAAAACTAGAAGGAAAATTTTCTAACTTCAATTTAACTGAAGACTTACAACTGACCTACGACAGTTTTGTTAATCATGTCAATGAAGCTGCTGACGCGCACATACCTTTTATCAAAACTAATCTAAACCCAGCTAGCAGATTCATTCCAAAACCCTATTGGACTCCCAATCTATCACACTTAGTCGCAAAAAGGAGATTAGCCCTGTCAAACTTCCGAAAAAATCCTTCTCCTTCAAATCTAACAATACTCAGAGGATGTATTAGTGAATCCCAAAAGCATATACGTAAGGCATCATCAGAGAACTGGCACAAATTCTGTGATTCTTTGGATGAGGTTTCAAATACTAGAGAAATGTGGAGGAAGATGAAATGGTTAAAAGGAAATAGAGCAAATAATAATATATTTTCTGATAAAACTAAATGTGAAATGCTTTTGAATAATTTGTGCCCTATGTCAGTCCTTGTAAACCAATCTTCAGTTCCAACAATACAAAGTTGGAAGTCCTCATAACGTTACATGAATTAGAGACATGTATTAAAAACAGTGATACTGCGCCGGGGTGTGATAACATATCATTTTCTATGATAAAACATTTACCTATAAACGGAAAAAGCATTTTAGTCGATCTCTATAACAAATTTCTAAATACTGGATTTATTCCTACTCAATGGCGAGATATCTGCGTAGTACCAATCCCTAAACCAGGCCGAGACCCCACGCTAACGTCATCTCTGCGTCCTATTAGCTTAATGTCCTGCGTTTCTAAAGTGTTCCATTCAATTATTAACAGAAGATTGGAGGGGTACTTTGAAAATAATAGGTTTTTTTCGGCCGACATGGTAGGTTTTAGAAAATCGAAATCGTGTTTAGATAGTTTGGTTAAGCTGGTCACAAGGATACAATCAGGTTTCTCTCAAGATTTGACTACTTTAGCGTGCTTTCTGGACATAGATAACGCGTACAACAATATTAATATTTGTTCATTACTTGAAATTTTGGATGAAGCTGGCGTTGGCTTTAGGATATGCAATTATTTGTGGAATTTTCTAACCTTTAGAAATTTAAAAATTAGACAAGAGCATAGTTTTATCAACCGTCATACTGGCCAAGGTCTAGCTCAAGGTGACCCTCTATCACCCCTATTATTTAATGTCGCAACACATTCAATTTGTAAGCTCATACAAAATGTATTTATTTCTCAATATGCAGACGATTTTGTCCTGTATACTTCAGATAAAAACTTAGAAAATGCCCGTAGCTCTCTCCAAGCTTCATTAGAAATTTTAGTAAAGATATTAGAAAATCTAGGCTTAAGTGTGTCACCTACAAAAAGTAAAATATGTATATTTCAAAAGGGTAATAAGAGAAATAGTATTTGCATTTCTGTAAATAATGCGCCATTACAAGAAGTAGCAAATGTCAAGTATTTAGGTATGTGGTTCGATCGTTCGCTGAGATGGAATAAACACATTAATGAGTTGTATGAAAAAACAAATAAATTCTTAAATGTTTTTAAAGTTTTAGCAGGCCCTGGCTGGGGTGTACATCCTAAACATTTAAGGAGACTGTATATATCGATTATCAGAAGTCGATTGGATTTTGGTAGTTTTGTATATGGTAATAGCTCTCATTCAAACTTACACAAATTGGACAAGCTGCAAAACCAAGCAATGCGTATTATAGGTGGTTTTGTTAAAAGTACTCCCATTCACACCATGGAGAGTGAACTTTGTTTACAGCCTTTACGAATTCGTCGAATATTTCTCGCCGGTAAATTTTGGTTTAGATCCATATCTACAGCTAACCACGGTACAATTAAAATTATTAAAGAATTAAGTTTGCTTACCTCTCGTAGATATTGGAGACGTAAACAGCTGCCGGTAATGATTCAAATATATTCAAAATTTAAAGATAGTGACGTTCACTCTGTGGAACAACTGGATATGTTCACTTTGGACTATTGGATGAATTGGTACAACTTGACGAATACAATTAATCACCAAATTATAGGTATAAAACAGGCTAAACGATACTATGATATAACGCATCTTAAAAACATATGTTCACTATATTTAGAACAATATTCAGCCTACTATAAAATTTTTACCGACGGCTCTATGGATACATCAGGCAATATCAATCATAGGTCAATGGGTGCTGCATTTTTTGATCCACAAATTAATTCATCTATAAAATTCAAAATTTCCTCCAGGGTGTCCATCATGTATCTAGAATTGATTGCTATTTTGGAAGCCTTATCCTACATAAAATCAGTTGATTCTGACAAATTTGTTATTTTGACTGACTCGAAAAGTTCTTTACTACATGTGGCTCGCTGCACATCTTGTTTAAGAGGCACCCCGATAGCTTACAGTATTATTAAGGCAATATTTGAGCTGAAGGAAAATTCAAAAGAAGTTATTCTTCAATGGATTCCTTCACATATTGGGTTAACAGGAAACGAAAGAGTGGATAAATTAGCAAAAGAGGCTTCTTGTGATGGCGTAGCTATTGATATTTATCCGTACTTTACCGACTATATTCCTCTTGTTAAGGAATTTTGTTATGAAATGTGGAATACTCATTTTGATGAAAGATCTGTGACGAAGGGAATCTGGTATAAAACACTACAAACCGAACCTTGGAAAGTGCCGTGGTATGAGCAATTAACAGTAAACAGAAATATGTTAATCACTGCGTTTAGACTTCGATCTGGTCACATTCCACTTAATAAATTCGCTTTTTTAATGAAAAAGGTCCCATCCCCACTTTGCGCGAAGTGTGGGATAATGGAAGACGCCTTTCATATTATGATGGAATGTGACCGGAACGCGGACATCAGATTTGTATTAACCGGATTAAGGTCTAATGAGGTTGGAGCATGCAACAGTTTTTTAGCATTTCCTTTATCTGATAAAGCAAGGATGCTTTACAAAATTGTTGAGGTTGGCTTGCGCCGTCGGGCGGAGGCTCGGTGATGAAAGTGTTTTTGATGTTTTTGTATTTTGTAATTTGTACTTAGCATGTAGCTGTATTACAGAGCGACATAGTCACTGTGTGACAAAGCTCTTAAAATAAAGATTAAAAAAAAAAAAAAAATTACAAATAAATAATTAAAATAAAATAAATACTGAAGGCGGGCTCCCATACAATAACCGTGATTTTTCTGCCGTTTTTAAAGATAATGGCGTACGAATCTTGTAAAGGTCTTGCTCCAGCAGACTACCATTTTTGTCGTGATTTGGACAATTATCTACGTGACAAGATGTTTTCTTCCCAGGAGGCAGTTCTGCTTTCACACAGTTTGTGCAGTCTAGATCCTCAGAGTTCTATCACAAAGGCATAAACGACCTTCCTATATATTTATTATAAATGAATTATTTAAAAATTAAAAAATAAGCAATTATTTAGATTTTCAGTACTAATCGGCAATTTTAAACTTTAACGCCTATTATATTAAAAGAATTATATAAATAAGAAACTTGTGAACTTGAAATTACCCATAATTATTCTGCTTCCTAATTTTTTGTTTCAAGCTATCATAATGCGAAAAAACATCGTCGTAGTAACTTCTTTGAATATTATCGATAACTTTATATCGAAATGATAAAAACCCTACCACAGTTTTTGCATTGCCATTTAAAAATATTTGCAAACAAACGTGTAAAAAGAATAATTTTGCTAAAAACGAAATGCAAACGAAAATTGCAAAACAAAATGCGCTTTATGGCCTAAAAGGTCTATTACACTCAAAAATCACAATAAACTGAGCGTTAAAATAATTCGTAAGCATAAAACATCTAAAATGCCAATAGACGGTGTCACGGTAAATGAATAGTAGCGAATAAAATTCTAAAAAAATGAATAGTAGCGAATAAAATTCTAAAACAGTTTTTGTTTGTACAAGACAAGTTTCACTTAATTTGTTTACTTTTCAATATTTATTTACCCGATTTGAACTATACTAGGGTATTAAATCGGATCTGGCAACATAGACCACACTGGCCACCTACCGGGCAATAGCTGAATATATTTTATATAAACTTATTTCATTTTTACTATTTGATGTCTCCAATTGTCGATCTAATTTTGCTATATTGTACTAGATGGCGGAACTGAGCCATGGGATCATAGTTTTTCTATGCCATTTTGATTCTCTATATATCTTAAATCTCTTTGCCTACAAGGTACTTCCCGTGAACTCAGAATCTTGAAATTCGGCACGAAGCAACGTTATATTATAGTACAGACAGATAACGGAAAAATTGTGAAAATGATAAATTTGAAGTTACATAAAATATTATTTTTGCTTACATGACATAAAATATTTTTTTAATAATTATAAACTTACTACCTACCCTTTTTCACATGAACGCGTAGAGATATTAAAGTTGAAATTCATATCAAACACTTCTTAAATCTAATTGCCTTCTAAACTGTGAAAAATTCTAAATCAATGCTAGTATTATAAATGCGAAAATAATTCTGTCTGTCTGTTACGCTTTCCCGCCTAAACCTCTCAACCGATTTTATGAAGTTTGGCACAGACAATCTTTAGACCCTGAGAAAGAACATAGGCTACCTTTTATCCCGGAAAAATTTGATGTTCCCGAGGGGAATTTAAACAGCGCGATATAACCTAACTCCACGCGGGCGAAGCCGCTGGCGGAAAGCTAGTACGTCATAAATTGTAAACCGCTACGTTTGTACAGCGGAACCCTCGGTGTGCGAGTCTGACTCGCATTTGGCCGGTTTTTTTTATAATAAGTTATCCTGAAATAATGTGTAGGTACTTATTAAAAACGTAATAATACAAAATTAATAATGTAAATTTGACATTTGCATGTGTCAATTTAGTCTACGAGATTAAAAAACAGAGTATAAGTGCCCGCCACTCCAGAACCTCACTGCCCCATCGGCCATCGGTTTTACGAGCAATGTGCCCTGCCCACGGACACTTACTTTTACCTACTCGAAGAGCTGTGTCGGTGACTTTGGTTCTTCTGCGAATCTCCTTATTTCTGATTCGATCGCGCAGAAAAATCCGAGCATAGCTCTTTCCATCGCCCTTTGTTTGAGTTTGAACTTTCGTATGACGCCCATTGTAAGGGAGCACGTTTCAGTTCCGTAAGTCATCACTGACAACACACATTGGTCAAAGACTTTAGTCTTGAAACATTGTGTATCTTGGACGACGAGAAGATGTAGCGTAGCTTCTCAAACGCTGCCCAGCCGAGCTAGATTCGACGAGACACCTCTTTCTCGAAGTTGGATCTACGTAGTTACACTGTTTGTCCCAGATACATATACTCGTCAACAACTTCGAGTGCAAAGCAACCAACTAGAACTGGAATGGGTGCGAGCGACATGGGAATTCGACATGATCTTAGTCTCATCCATGTTTATCTTCAGAACCACTTGTTGGGAAGCTCTGCAGAAGCAATTAAACATTTTGCCGAGATCTTCCAGGGTCTTCGCCATGACCACGATATTATAGGCAAATCTGAGGTTAATGTCCGTTGATATTGATGCCAAGCCCTTTCCAGCCCAGGAGCTTGAAGACATCTTGATGATGACAACGCAGCAGTGAATAATTTGGGAGATATGACATCTCCTTGCCTCACTCCATGCTGCAGTTCGATCGGTTTCGAGTCCTGATGCTGGAGGTGGACTGATATAGTGGCATTTTTGTACAAACTCTTTGTGACCATAATTTATCGATAGTCAATTTGGTACGCGAGAGACTGTAGCACCGGCAAAGTCTCGATCGAAATCTCATAGTCCACAAACGCTAAGCATAGCTGGAGCGTATGTACCTATGTGGTCTATGGCGCTAACGCCTTTTCAGAAGCCTGATTGTCCGGGAGGCTTTTATTCGTCGAAACTGCGAACGAGACGATTCGTGATGACCCTAGAAAACAGATTATAGGCATGGCTCAGGAGCGATATCGGTCTGTAGTTATTCAGGAGGGTATTATCACCTTTTTTTAAAAACAACTCCACCACGCTCATGAAGCTCACCTTTTTCTTGTTGCTTTTCCCCCGTATGGAGATCGGAATTATCCTACGGAAATGTATTAAAAGTATAAAAAGTTTTCCTCCTATTAAAAGCATAACATTAATGATTGGTATATTATCTTGAATTCATTTATGCCTAGTATTTTTTGTTAGAATACTACTTATAAAGTCGGGTTATATCGGGCGCGCGGAGAACAGTTTCGGTGGAAACTCACAGACGTATGTCAAACCCCAGACATAAGGGCCCTAGGAGGTATCCTAGGGCCCTTATGTCTGGGGTTTGACATACGTCTGCGTCCCCAACCTTCCCTTAAAAAGTCCACAGCAGCCCATGGCTAATGAAATGAAAACACAAGTGAAAATGTCTGCGAAATCATAACTGGGAAAACACGTCATCTAGCGTCTGAAAGTAATATAAAATAATATCGTATATAACCGTCGAAAGTTCAAACTTCTTTTCCTATGGAATACTATTTTCTGGATGAAAGATTCCAAGGTCGTCTTCTATACGCCTGACAATGTAATATGCAAAATTTCACGATGATTGCTACCTACAATGAATTAGTAGTGAAAAGGCAACAAACAAACATACCTACTTTCGCATTTATAACATTAGTTTGGATTAGTACTTTAATTGGTATTTTTTGTTGTAACATTTAATCGATATGTCAATCATTTACTTATGGTACTACCGTTTGAATTTTTTTTAAATATGTAGTTACACATTAACACTTAAGTAGTAAATGCTTAAATCTATAAGCAGAAACAAGTCGATGCGTAAGCCTTTCCAACATATGTATATGTACAAGTAGGTACGGGCGACAACGGGTAAAGCTACCGTAAACTATCAAATATTCTCAATCAATCTTGAGCCTTAATGCTTTAGCAATAAAGTTGAAAATCTAATAAAAAAAAATACAGATTGTAGTAGATGGTCGTGCTGTCATCTGTACCATTCTTAAAAACAAGCCAAAAGCGTGTCGAGCCACGCTCAGTGTTGAGTCCCGTAGTTTCCCGTCCGTCGCAATAAGTGCCACCAATTACGTAAGAGTTTTAAAAATCGGTGGTTTGTTTCATTGAGTTGACATAATAAGTACGGAATTCTTAAAACGGGCCCACAAAGGGCGGTAGTAACCTATAGCTCTTACCCGTCCCAACCCAATTAACTCAGTCAAAATCTTTGCGCGAGGTAGCCCAAAGTAGGTACATCTCTCGAGAAATGGGGTTAGGTACTGATTTATACAAACTATTTATTTTATTTATTTGTACAACGGAATCGGTACTATTAACTAAATTTTTGTTTGTGGAGTCATGTTAATTGGTATAGGTTCTCTTAGTTTCGGAATGGAATAGCAAAGTTCAAGAGCAGGAATACATTTTCGGCGTTTTCTCGTACGTAACGCTATATTCAACTATCAAGTTTTCGGCGTGGACAATAGTGCCCAATATGGTATTATCCACGCCGAAAAAAGGTTTTTCAGCGTTATTGCTGAAAACCCTTTTACAGCATTTATATTTCAGAATATTTCAGCATTGTTACTGAAAACCCCTTTGGGCTGGTCCCTACCGTTTATTGGAATACCAAACTAAGATTTAAAATTTTGGAAAAGGAAGCATTTTTGATCTATGTTCGTCGAATGTTTGATAAATAAATATACGATGTTAAATGCTATTTTCTTGCAATTTCAGGAAGTCATTGTGAATACGTAACTTGTATTTTTACAGTCTTCAGGGACAACACCCTACTTCCCAAGAGCAAGGAAATACAAAATACCAAAATCACGATTTTAAAAATATGTTAAACAATTTAGTTAATTGTTGACCTATTGATTCTCAGGGCAAGATTCACAGATCGCATTTCAGCTTATTTTTATATTGTTTTCGTGTAAGTAACAAAAAATAAGTATGCTGATCTAAATAAACTGTGCCTATTGACCCACGGCAGAGCAAAAGCGTCCTTAACCCTTTTCTACACACATCTGTTTTTTAAGCAAAATAAACATCGCTAAATAAATAAAACGCTTATGTATAAGGATCCATAAGCGTTTTTTAACCATACATTTAAGAAGTTTGCATGTCACTTAATTTTAATCATCGTTTATGAACAAACCCCCTAAACACTGTTATGTTTTATTTATACACGATGATTAAAGTTAAGTGACGTTTAAAGGTCAAAAATGTATGGTTAAAGAATCGCTAATCACTAGTTAACTTTAAGCAACGTTTATGAATAAGGGGGTTAGTTAATACGAATAAAGTTCGTATTTGTATGGGTCAAAGGTCATATCGCATTTTCGTAACTTAAAATGCGATCTGCGAATGTTACCCTCAGTCATCATCATCCCAGGGTTAATCCCAGTCGCATCCGAACCCTTTTCAGCTTTGGAGTCTGGGGTCCGCTTTACCAGCCCAACTGCTGATATGGCTAAACTTCGACATTTTCCGTGAAGCGACTGCCGTCTGACCTCCACAACCCGAAGGCGACATCGAAGCATTGCAGTTAGACCAATTGTTGGACTTTTGAGGGCTCCAACAACCCGTAACGACTGCCACTAGATGTTCGTATGGCAACCGGGACCAATGGCTTAACGTGCTTTCCGAGGCACGAGCAGACCAGTGCAAATATTCATATTCATGCATACAAATACATGAATGTTACCCTCAGTGACGTCAATTACACACTCGTGAAGAGCGTGTAGACAGACGGATTTGGGCTTGTTCACACCCGGTACCATCAAGTCACGCCGCTCGTGTACAATTAGTTATGTATTATTATGTATAATATTAATATACCGGGTGGCTAAAAGGGCCGTGAACTGTGGCATGGAATTTAGAAAAACGTACAAAGTTTAATTTTGTTTGTGCGAAATATTGTAACTTGTGCAAGTGAGATTTTTAGACCGCACAAGTACATCTACATGAAACATTAGTGGTTGCCATAATCCCCGTGCTTGGCAGGCGGGTTGGGGATCGCAGTAATTTGATATTCCACAGGAGAAGCGCTGCTGCCCGCTTCCTTGGCGAGAGTTCCCTTAATCGCCTCTTACGATGTTACGACACCCACGGGAGGATATGGGTTGGTACTATTCTAAGCCCGGTACCACACGGAGAAAACGGTAAACAATTACTATGGTTCGACACAGTCTGTTATATATAAAAACAAAGATTCCTGTGAATCTTTCTCCGTGGTAGGCAACAACATCAGCCGCCGGCATAAGTTACCACCTACCTGACAAAGTCTTGCCGCCAAGCGATTCGTCGTGTTCCGGCATGATGTCTGGTGAAGCCGTACGGAGGACGGGTCTGAGCAGTTGTGTTGCGATGTGTACCGGGTACGATGTGCCTAATGTCGTTGTGTCGGGAGTTTGGTCGTGGAGGGTCTCCAGATCATCCTCTGGCGCAGCATCGTTGTTGGGTTAAACATTGCATCACCTCGCTCAACTGCCGTCTTCCTTCCTATTCACTCAGTTTTTTTTAAGTGAATAGGCTTAATAAGCTAGTGCGTTTTACCATCAACGATTGCATCACTGCTTACCATCAGGCGGGATTGCAGTCAAGCACTAGTTTATAACCAGAGATGTACAAAATGGTTTTAAAAAAGCATTTACATACAAAATGCAAAATACTTTTCAGATTTACTATTTCAAATGCGAAATACCAAATAGTTTTGCGTTTTGTATTTGAAATGCTAAATGCAAAATAGGTATTTTCAAAATACTTTTTTCAAAATAAAATAGTTTCTTATCTATAGATATAATGAATGTTCGTCATTTTGGTTGATTTTTTTTGGTTCCTTCTTTCCGTACGTCTAAACGGAAAAGGCAAAGGCATGGTACGCCATACAGTCTGGACTTGAGGAAGTTTATCCTTTTCAATTTTTTTCCTTTATATGTACCTATATCTTCTTATCCTGGTTAACTAACCTACCTCCTTTCGTTACCCGCGTGAGCCGACTACATTATGATTTTTAATTCGAGTCAGATAAATGACAAGTCCAGTGTTGCAGGTTTTTTGTCCCAAATAAATAGTGATGTGGTAAATCGAGATTTTACACTTAAAACTTAGTCTAGATTGCACTTTTTTAATTCAAATTGCGTATATGTATATAAATAAAAATACAGGATGGACCAAAAGTCAGTTTATATTTGAAATAATGATAAAATAAATAATTTCAGTAGGTAGAATAAAACTGTTTATTGTAACAAAAAACTAATTACGAACGCTATGTTGTGGAAGAATTGGCCGCTGAATCGCGGTGCCATAATCCTGCGTCTGCCCCCCTATCACTGTGAGCTCAACCTAATAGAGTTAGGTGCGTATTCCAGAAGGAAACTCAAGTTTCATCTCTGCTTAAACATTACTTAAAACTAGTTTTAACCAATCAAGTGGCTTGAATCGAGACTTAAGTAAAGCTTGAGTTTTGAGTGACGTTCTGTAATACGGGACCTTAGTTTGGGCTCAAGCAAAGGAGTACGTCGCCAGGAAAAACAAAACTTGACACCGGAAAATTGGAGAAGTGCATCAATCATGCCATAAAAGTTGAAGATGAAATGTGTCAACTCGACCACATCATGGATGAATGTGCGGATTCATAATTTATAAATGTAACTGATTCTATTCGAGTGGTGAGATTTTTTATTGAGTGAGTAATTGCTCTGAATCTCTTTAAACATTTTTTCCCCAGATCTTGTGATAATGTTGTAGTGAGTTTAATATGCTGGTTAGGCCCATATTTCTAAAATCATATTGTTAAATACGGTATGTATTACATATTTACAATAAAGAACCGCTTTGATACCCAATGAAATAATGCATGACTAAATGTAAAAATGTCGTGGTGGCCTAGTGGTTAAAACACCAGCCTCTCAAGTATGAGTGCGCGGGTTCGATTCCAGGTCAGGCAAGTACCAATGTAACTGTTCTAAAGTTATATGTACTTTCTAAGTATATCTTGGATGCCACTGACTGAAGGTGAAGGAAAACATCTTGAGGAAACCTGGATTTTAAGTCTGAAATCGCCAACCCGCATTGAGCAAGCGTGGTGATTATGCTCAATCCTTCTCTGTATGAGAAGAGACCTGTGCCCAGCAGTGGGACGAAAAAAGGTTGATGATGAAATGTCTAACAATAAGGTGGACCGAAGACCTGGTGAAGGTCGCGGGAAGCCGATGGATGCGGGCAGCACAAGACCGGTCATCGTGGAAAGCCTTGGGGGAGGCCTTTGTTCAGCAGTGGACATCTATAGGCTGAAGAAGAAGAAATGTCTAAGTCTATTGATTGCCGAACATCACTATTGTAGCGGGTCAGCCTTATTCATATCAGTGACACTTGCCCTTGTCATTTTTCTAACTCGAATTAAAAATCCCACTATAGGAGGTGTTTGGGGTAAAGTCATGATGTGGCCACTATGCTGCAATATTTCAATGTTCTTTATAAATTATTCACTGAATGCACTTTTTACTACATAAATCACGCGCTTTTATTTAGTAAACAACACTATAAATAATTTTAAAAGTCCAATGAAAAATGAGTGTGACACTCTGCTTGACTTTCCCGCCAAAAAACCTGATCAAAGAAGTAAAAAATGATTTTTTTTCAACTGTCATTGGCGATATCCGCCATTATTGTGAAATCAAATTTTCAAAAAAAATCTATAATTCGTTACACGTGTTATTGGCAAAATTGTGGTAACTATTCCACAGGGGCCATGATCAAGAGTTGAAGTAGTTTTCAATACTTGATCGTAAAGAAGAAGGAGAAGAAGTTACAAATATGGAATAATGGCAATACAGACGTCATTCGCTCATAAATTTCATTTTGTTTGACTGGTAATATTGGCTAAACTTTATCACAAAGTATTTTGCATTTTGAAATAAATATTAAAAATACAAAATATATCTCGAAAGGTATTTCAAATAAAATACAAAATGCTTTTTACTAAAAAGCATTTAAATGCAAAATACAAAATAGCTATTTTGTATTTTGTATTTGCATTTTAAATAGAAGTATTTCAAATAAATCGCATCTATGTTTATAACTAATAAAAAAAAAAAGAATCTTCTTCTCTTTTTGAAGTCGGTTAAAACATTTTAAAGTAAACATCAGGTATATAAAGCTAAAATATAAAAGATAATACTTACAACAACGTATTCTATTTGCTTCTGAGCTCGATTGCCCGGCGGGTACACCTGATGACCGAAGTTCTGAAATGTGTAAGCCATATTTTAATCTCTCATATACAAAAATTTCATAAACATTGGAGCAAAAATAAACCTCATCCACAACATTTAGACAACAACACTGATTGTTGAAGTGTCGACAGCCTCCGTGGCGTAGCGGTAGCGAACGCGGCAGTTGCTCAAGGAATGTGAATATTTGCAGTGGTTTGGTCGTGCCGCGGAAAGCACGTTAAGTCGTTAGTCCCGGTTGCCATACGAACATCTAGTGGCAGTCGTTACGAGTTGTTCGAACCCTCAAAAGTCCAACAATTGATCTAACTGCAATGCTTCGATATCGCCTTCGGGTTGCAGAGGTCAGACGGCAATTGCTTCGCAGAAAATATCGAAGTTTAGCCAAAATCAGCAGTTAGTCCGGTAAAGCGGACCCCAGACACCAAAGCTGAAAAGCTTCGGATGCGATTGGGATTAACGCTGAGATGATGATGATTGATTGTTGAAGTGTACTAATCGCTACCTTATCTTCATTATCAGCCCATTTACATCCCCACTGGCTTGAGCATATGGCATTTACCCCTCATGGTATGGATGGAGATCATTACCATGAGGAGGTAAATGCCATACTCACCACGCTTGACGTGGGTTAGAGAGGGTTTTGGTATGAATTGCAGAGTTTTCTTTCTCTGTGTGCTGGTGACTTTGCACGGAATATACTTAGTCACCTTCTACTACATCTCAGTAAGACTGAGGATAGCCTATTCTACTTTGCCGGGTACCACACAGCTAGCTACGGTACACGGCAGCTAACTGCTTCATATTGTTATATTTAATATTGTTGACATAAGGTTATTTGCCCAATATTATGTAGTTATGTGGCAATGGGCTGGTCACATATGCCGCAAGACCGACAACCGTTGGGGTAAACAAGTCCTCGAGTGGAGACCGCGTCTCGGCAAACGTAGCGTAGGACGCCCTTGGGTGAGATAGAGCGACGACATCAAAAAGGTGGCTGGTAGTAGCTGGCGGAGAACTGCTCAGGATCGAGCTTGTTGGCGTGCCATGAAGGAGGCCTATGTCCAGCAGTGGAGGAGTAGGGGCTGATGATGATGATTATGTAGTTAACAGTGTAGTGTGTATGGTACCTATTCTGTGACTAATTAATAACAATGTCAAAGCTGGTGGTTTTGTCTTATATAATTAATTGTAAATCGAATCATGAGGTGTGGTGTTATGTTAGCAGGTATTGGTAAACCCTCAGACGGAGGCCAATGTGGAGGTATGAGGAGCAGCGTGTAAAGCTCACTCATCCTCCATAGAAAAGGGAGGATCCTCCGACCAGACTAGTTGTCTGGCGGGCCACTTGCCCGCCGGTTGATGTCGCGAGCTTGTATATATGCTAGTTGCACGGTAAACTCTGATTGCGAGATGTAGAATTCGTGTGACGTCAGTATGACGCGTTGTTCGCATGTTGCGTTGTAGGCACCGTTACAATGTTATTGTAATAGATTCCAAATTAAATTTATAGAAATGACATAGAATTTATTAAAAAAAATCTGGTGGATACGACCAATGAACGGTTTAAACTTGTGCGCATGTGCAATATGGACCTATGTAAAATATGGTTATTTATTTATTAATTATCATATAGGAATACATGTCGTGGTGGCCTAGTAGGTATGTCGTGGTGGCCTAGTGGTTAAAACACCAGCCTTTCAAGTATGAGTGCGCGGGTTCGATTCCAGGTCAGGCAAGTACCAATGTAACTTTTCTAACGTTATATGATATAATGACTGAAGGTGAAGGAAAACATCTTGAGGATACCTGGACTTTAAGTCTGAAATCGCCAACCCGCATTGAGCAAGCGTGGAGATTACGCTCAATCCTTCTCCGTATGAGAGGAGACCTGTGCCCAGCAGTGGGACGAATAAAAAGTTGATGATGATGATTTAAGAATATAATCACTTGGCTACTAAGGTAAGCCTATACAAAATTATTTTTTCTCTATACGAAACCTGAATATAGTTTGTTCAGAATACGCAACTCAATCGATTCCAATCAATTTTACACCATCCATCACCATCACCAAAACTAAGATTGTCACCTGACGAAGAGTTACTTCTGATCCATACTAATATTATAAATGTGAAAGTAACTCTGTCTGTCTGTCTGTCTGTTACGCTTTCCCGCTTTAACCTCTCAACCGATTTTGATGAAATTTGGCACAGACAATCTTTAGATCCTGAGAAAGAACATAGGCTACCTGTTATCCCGGAAAAATTTGATGTTCCCGAGGGAAATCTAAAAAGCGTGATATAACCGAACTCCACGCGGGCGAAGCCGCGGGCGGAAAGCTAGTAAGAAATAAATTCAACAACAAACGGAGACGTCCAGTATGATAATTTCTATGAATGTAACAACCCTGCTTAATTGCAAGTCATCAAATGTTTTTTGCATCGTCATCAACAAGATTTTTTATTTATGCAAAACCTTAATATATTAGTTTGTTCAGAATAAGCAACTGAACCGATTCCAATATTTTTTACACCATGTTATATTTTTTCCCAAATACATAAATTTAGAAATTGTTGCAGCATTATTACCGAGCACGGTACGCAGCTTACGGTAGAACATCGCCCGCGCAATAGATGACGCTAGCGGTCAATGCACTGCTTGCCCGCCCGAGCGGAGCATGGACCATATTTTTGTTAAGACAGCCAAGTAGGATAACAAGCTCATAACATTGTGGATTTTCATGATTTATTTTTGACATTTTGTACATACATTCTTTACTTAAAAATATTGGACACGTGTTTCGTGTTTTGCATAAACAAAAAATAATGTTGTATAGTTCCGCTGTCAGAAGATAGCTTTTATTGATCATAGAATGTTCTATGATTCTTTCTAGGTGCACACGTCTATACAATATGTAAAGAAAACCCTGTCCGACCCATAAGGATAATAAAGGTTAGGTACACACTTGACCAAATATGATATAAAAATTTACGTAATCATCATAGTAACAATACTAATGAATTTTGACATAATCTTGTTTTCCCGCGAATTAATTCGAACTTCCCCGAAATTTGGTAGTTTTAAAAAAAGCGACAACACGGTGAGTGATGCGACCACGTGCCGCATGCACTGCCCCCCGCCGCCCGCGGAAGGGTTGCTTACCGCACATGTATTAAGTTACCTCTTTTTGCGAAATAATCTTTAATTTTTAAAGGTTTTTTTTTTTAAGTTTAGCCCGGCTTTGTGGGTATTAGTAGAATCAGTTATCGATACCTAAGAATACCTTCAGGGACGGACAGGGTTTTCTTTACATATTGTGTAGCCCGTGTATAGGTACATCAAGCTATGCATTTTTAGTTTTAGGTAACCTCGCATTGTATAGGTTACTTTGTAATATCGCATTGTGTAGATCATACACAATCAGCACCCTAATTACGTAACACACTATTACCACAGTCTAAAAATCATACAGTCGTCGCTGACAACAAACGAAGACGTCTGGACAGAGCAATCGTGCGGGGTGTGAGGGACGAGACGCGAGTAAGCGGCACCCGAGCTGCGAACAAAACGATGTTCGTAGCTCGGTATCTATCATTAAGGGCTAACGCGTGTTTGTTTTTTTATTTGTTTGTTTTATAATTTGATGTGAGTTTCAATTTTGAGTATAATTGTGGTGCTTGTTACGAAAAAGCCATCCTTTTTGACATCCAAAACGGCAGACGTAATTTTTTTATAATTTGATATGAGTGTCAATTTTGAGTATAATTGGGGTGCTTGTTACGAAAAAGCCACCCTTTTTGAAATCCAAGATGGCGGACGCCAATTTAAATGTATATTAATATGATATGGGTGTTAATTCCAAGGTGGATTGGGCTGCTGGTTACGAAAATGCCTTCTAAATAACTTAAATCTGTCTCGAGTTGTTCCCTTAGTAAAAATAGCAAATTAATTAAATAGAATACAGCTATCGATGTTGATCTGCAATAAATAAATAATTTCATAAATATTGTTTACTAGCTTTCCGCTCGCGGCTTCGCACGCGTGGAGTTTGGTTATATCGCGCTTTTTAGTTTTCCCTCGGGAGTATCAAATTTTTCCGGGATAAAAGGTAGCCTATGTTCTTTCTCAGGGTCTAAAGATTGTCTGTGCCAAATTTCATCAAAATTGGTTGAGAGGTTTAAGCGGGAAAGCGTAACAGACAGACAGACAGACAGACAGAGTTACTTTCGCATTTATAATATTAGCATGGATTTGTGACAACCCTGGCCGATGCGTTACTGTCTAGACGATGTCGGCATTTTACACTAGATCAAAGGCGTCGACCTATGGGAATTTTCAGGAGCGAGTACGGTAGTGAATTTTAATTATTTTCTGAACAAAAATATTATAACTGAGATTGATTAATAATTAATCAATGTCAATTATTATAATCATTATCAGAGAAGGAATAATTGAAGTTATTGTTTAACACATAGGTAATAACGATATGTTATGAATTTATGATTCAGTCTGGGGTTTGTATTCTTCGCTGTTGGTTGGTTCTGTTTCATCAACCAATCATTTTTGGGTTCTGGAGGTTCATGACCTGCTATCGCTGGTAAGGGATTTTAGGGTCAGAAAATTTAGGCTGTATGGTACTTAAAGGTGTTTTCCCCCATTCATTGAATCAAGACAACAAAGCTTCCTATCATGACACTGCAACAATTGTCACTCTATCATTAAATTACAAGTCAACCGTGACCCTGAGTGATAATTACATGACATAACTCATAGCATAAGCCTTCCTAGTTACATCACAAAAATTGCCCTTGAAAGAGAGTTTTCAATATTTTTCATCATCATCATTAAACTTTTTATCGTCCCACAGCTGGGCACAGGTCTCCTCTCATACAGAGAACGATTGAGCGTGATCACCACGCTTGCTTGGCGAGTTTAGACTAAAAGTCCAGGTTTCCTCAAGATGTTTTCCTTCACCTTGTAATCAGTCATTGGTGTCCAAGATATACTTAGAAAGCACATATAACTTTAGAAATGTTACATTGCTACTTGCCTGACCTGGAATCGAACTCGCACACTCATACTTGAGAGGCTGGTGTTTTAATCACTAGGCCACCACGACGACGAATTGTCAAGTATTATATTTTTCATAATTATTCAAATTACGAGGTTAAAATTGGTACTCACATACAAATAAGGTTCCATGAACACTTCATAGATGTTGCTCTGGTAATCCTCAATAGCTGGCAAGGTCTTGATGAGGAGGTTCCTTCCATACCCTGGTATCCCCTGAAGACTTTTTCCGTTCAAAGCCGAAAGCAGCCAAAGAAACTGACAGAAAAACACATGGAGGCGCAAATTCATTTTGCCAAAAAACTATATCGATAAAAAAAAAAGAAAAAAAAATATCGTTTTGTTGTATCACGCGTGTGAACTTCGCCAGAGGCTGTGTATCAATGATTTGAGTTCTTAGTGTTGGGCTGCAAATGATGCGCTTTTTTTAGGGATCCGTGAGTCCACAAGAAAAAAAAAATTGAAGACAATTTTCCATAAAACGTTTAGTTTCTGTAATACTATGACTATACTACACAAATGTATGTGTAAAAATGACCCCCACATTCGCCACAGCCAACTGATCAAAATATTTTATGAAAGTCATAAAAATATTGGTTGGGTTGGAACCGCCGTTTAGGAGATGCTTGAGGGAGAGCCGGTGTTCCGCAGTGTAAGATTTATTTTATTTATTACTAGCTGCGCCGCGCGGCCTAACCCGCGTAGGTTTCGATATGTTTTTTTTATTTGCTCCGTTCCTATTGGTAGGAGCGTGATGTTATATAGCCTAAAGCCTTCTCGGTTTAATGGGCTATCCAAAGCAAAAATATTTTTTCAAATCGAACCAGTAGTTCCTGAGATTAGTGAGTTCAAACAAACAAACAAACTCTTCAGCTTTATACATAAAACTAATAGCTACTGTGTACTCCCTCACTTACAGGAGACCAAAGCATGCACCATAGATTGTAAGTTGTTACTACCCGTATTGTGACTAATACATATTTTATCTTCTCTCTTTTCCTTAAAGAAATAGAGAGGAACAGAAACACTGAACTTAATATTAGTTTAGAAAGTTTTTTTTTTTTTTTAATTATTATAAACTAGTGCTTGACTGCAATCCCGCCTGATGGTAAGCAGTGATGCAATCGTTGATGGTAAAGCGCACTAGTTTATTAAGCCTATTCACTAAAAAAACTTAGGAATAGGAAGGATGACGACAGTTGACCGAGGTGATGCAATGTTAAACCCAACAACACGACCAACGATGCTGCGCCAGAGGGAGATTGATCTGGAGACCCTCCACGACCAAACCTCCGACACAACAACATTTCGCGCATCGTACCCGGCACACATCACAACACAACTGCTCAGACTCGTCCTCCATAGGGCTTCACCAGACATCATGCCGGAACACGACGAATCGCTTGGCGGCAAGACTTTGTCTGGTGGGTGGTAACTTCTGCCGACAGCCGATGTTATGGCCTACCACCGAAAAAATGTTAACATGGGAATCGGCTTTAATGTTTTCCAAAATCTAAATTCTTTAAAAATGTTCTCCATTGGCCCCGATTCCATCATCATCATCTAAACTAATTTCAAGTTATGTGTATCTTTTTCTCTCCATTTCGTTAAGAAAAGGACAGCAGATAAAATGTCGGTTTAGACCTGTCAAATTAGGTGTTCCTGACGGTAAACTGGCGTATTTTTAGTCGCCATGTTTATAATCGCGTCTCTCTATGGAGTATCTTAATTTGACAGACTTAACTCGAAACGGTCTCCAAAGCCTGGAGCACAGACGTAGAGTAGCCAGCCTTTCGGTCTTCTATAGGATGCATTCTGGTGAGTGTGCAAGGGAATTGCATGATTTAATTCCCCCATCTCCGTTCCACCATCGGACGACCCGTCGTACGGTGAGTTTCCACCCTTACGTTGTTGACACCACTGCGACCCGGACGAAGCGTTTCGCTTCCTCTTTTATACCGCGTACATCGAGGGACTGGAACAATTTGCCAGCGACGGTGTTTCCGTCACATTACAATTTGAGTGTCTTCAAGGCTAGAGTGAATATGCTCTTAATAAACTAGCGCGCTTTACCATCAATGATCGCATCACTGCTTACCATCAGGCGGGATTGCGGTTAAGCGCTATTTTATAACTTATAATAAAAAAAAAGACAACATTAAACTAAATTGCACTTAACTTAAAATTAGTTTAGTTTGTTAACAACAGAATCGGCGCCTTTATTGAACAATATATACGGAACCACACCACCCAAAAAGTCTCTACCAGCTGATTTTCCTAATGAATAGCTTTAGACGAAGGTACGGCAAATCGTAGTTAGTGGTGTTAACCAAGGCTTCATGATTGAACCGTGTGTTAATGGCAGGTTAGCTACGGCATTGTCCCGCCTGGAAGCCAGCTCGTGCCTCGTGTGGTGAACGCTAATTAACTCGAAGGATGATGATGAATGGCATATTAAATTATTAACTTGTTTTAATGTTAAGATCGTTAATTAAAATTGTTTTGATGTAATTTTACGTTGTTCGTGAATTGTTGGGATTGTGTACGTGGGTTTGATTGTCATGTGATTGTGGTTTTGAAGTTAGTTTTGTAAGAAATAACTGTATGTTGGACATGTTCTGTATGATAAGGGAGTTACTGGTAATCCTACTTCCTACTATTTTATTTTAGTTAGTCAGGCACAATAAAGAGCTAGAGCAGTGGTGGCCTAGTGGTCTGGACTGTCTGGAGCACAGGCGTAGAGCGCATACCTATAGGATGCATTCTGGTGAGTGTGCAAGGGAATTGCATGATTTAATTCCCCCATCTCCGTTCCACCATCGGACGACCCGTCGTACGGCGACTTTCCACCCTTACGTTGTTAACACCAGGACGATCCGGACGAAGCGCTTCGCCTCCTCCTTTATATCCGGCGTTGTTTCCGTCACACTACAATTTGAGTGTCTTCAAGGCTAGAGTGAATAGGCTCTTAATAAACTAGTGCGCTTTACCATCAAAGATCGCATCACCACTTACCATCAGGCGGGATTGCGGTTAAGCGCTAGTTTATTAATTATCAGTCCGTATCATCGTAGTATCAGTATCAGCCGCGCCTTACAAGTTGTAGGTCGTTGGTTCGAACCCCATCAGGCGCTTTACTTTGAGTAAATTATTTCATCACCACTGCTCTCAAAAAGGTGAAGGAACACATCGTGAAGAATGTTGGAAAGGCATAACTACGAAGACATGAGACATTACCGCACTGGGCCCGCGTGGTAGATTACGGCCCACCCCCTCTCCAGATCCAGATATTTTAATGGGATCGAAACTTACGCGGTTGCAACCGCGGGGCGCAGCTAGTGTTGTCTAAATTTGCTTTATCATTAACATCTCTTGTTTAAATCACCATCCTATTAGATTATTACTATCAATTGGAATTGTTTTGAAGCATATTGCTAAACCATTGCTTGCATATGGTCGAATAATGTGACTACTCAACGACGTAAATAACGCAATGTATATTGTTGAACTGTCAAAAAGAAACCCATTGAGCTACTGATTGTGTGTTAGGTAATTACCCTGTTGATTAACATTATCAGCTCTGTTGAACACCTACTACATAGGCACTAGGGGATGGTCTCATCGCGTATGATGGCTGATTTCACTGAGTAGTATAACAAATATAGTACATAGTATAGAAACAAAGACAAACTTTCGAACATAAGAAGCATTGGATTAGTAAACTACAAAATGATCCAAATTCTTAATGATAGTGTGTTATGTCACTAGTTCAGATGGGCACAAAGTTCATCTCCAGATACAACACAAAAAAGAGTTTCCATTCCTTGATGTTCATTGTTCACTTTTTATAGTATCGTTTATGGTCGATACATACTATAAAAAGTATTTAGTTGAATACTGTAACTGTCCATACGACGAAACAAAAAAAAAAACCTATAGTTGTCAGCAGTCATCAGGACAGCGGTACATATCGTAGAATATGTTTGCGTATTGCGAAGAAATATTTTATTTTATCATAACAAGAAATATATTATTTTAATTCGCGCTAAATACTCTCCAGCGTTTGATGGTTTATTAATCGTTCGCACGTGTTCTTGGCAAAATTGTGGCGTCTCTCCCACAAAGGCCATTAATCAAGAATTGAATTGAATCTTTTCGTATGGTGTATAATAGTTCAGGAATAGTGGTGATTCACCCACAAAAGCCAATTACGAAGAGTCGGAGTCGTATGACGGTGAGAGCCCAGCAACGATGAAGTGGTGATGAACCGGAATTTTGTGTTCGACCACCAACAGGTAACGTCTCATTCTCTTTATTATGATGAGCTTATTGTGGCCTTCTTCAGGACAAAAGCCTCCCTGCCTACTCCATAATCCTCATTATTCCATTTAAGCCAGTACATTATGTAGGAGTCCTGACTTCTCCTACTGAGGCTATCACGTCCTGTCGCTTTCTGTTGTTCGGGAGTCAGATCTCGTTTATGGCTACTTCATCACAAAAAAAGATTTATTGGCAAATACCTGAAGGACAGACTAATCTGTTGCTGATATCAAATATAATGGGCTTTTTGATATGTGGAGCGAAATATATTTTCAACCGTCGAAAGCTGGAAAGGTAGAAACAGTAACTACTAATAACTTTTGGAGATATACATATTATATATCACAAAAACTGACCAAAAATGTTTTGCACTCTGCCAATTTGTAACTTGATCTAAAATGGGAGAGGAGTGCTTTTGAAAGCTTTCCACGTTAGAAAGATGCCACCATAACCATTTTAAAGAATTGAAGTATCTTTTATTGCTATTCTTTTTATCTTTTCTTCTGAGCATAGCCTGCAATACCTTGTATGGTATTTTTTTTTTGCTGTTGTATGCTCAGTTTTTGAGAGTTTGACGTTTTTTAAAGGTGAGGTGAGTGTACATCAATGATTGATTATAGTATTATTGCGTAACATTGTGTCATGTCAGTTACACACGGGCCTAAGGCACCAACAACAAGCAACCACGCTAAAGGTACTGGACTATGCGTGTAGCGGGAAGGTATGGACGTTCATCATTTGCGTGTGAGGTATCACACTATCGAGATACCTCAGAATAATTTTACACACGTTGTCTATATCTCGGTTTCATAATATCCTACTGCACTACTGCTCACTTGCTCATAGGTAACCCCTATACATATTCTTCTGTTCTTATCTTTTGTCCAGCACATTTGGTGTGGTGGCTGGGCGTTGGTGTACCTTCACAGCTGTTAGAAATTGAACTGCTTGATATTAGAATGACGTGAAGTAGTTAAATTTGTGTTTTACAGGATTACCTAGTACTACTAGATGCATTCAATTTTATATTAGAAGCTAGTTCGAGTGGAGACCATCGAAACATTATATCTTGACACAGGCCTCCACTCGGTGACGGGGAGTGGGCCGTAATCTACCACGCGGGCCCAGTGTGGGTTGATAAGGCGTGTAACCCCAACAAATACCTACTGACAAAAAACATTACGTTATTCTTAAAACGCAGGAAATGCTTAAAGGTTCCTACGCAAGGAGGGATTCTTGGCCCAAACTTGGAACGTGTTATATTCCGACTCATTGCCTATATTTTTTTTTAATTTGTCGATCTCGGTCCCTTATACCTAATACTCATGGTGATGTATATGACAGACCAAATTGACTTTTAACTGTTCTCGCTCATCAAACTCAATGCATGTTTTTACTTGACTTGTGGTCTAATACTGCTCTGCTAAAAGATTACGGTGAATTCTCAGGACAGGCAGAGTGCATGGTCAAGGACTGCGAGCACACTGAACAAGTGGCTGTGGGGGGCGCTGTGCTGCGGGTTGCCTGGTGTGCCGTGTAAGTTCTGCAGCTGCTGCGAGAGGTTTGACGATGGCGGCTCCGAAAGAGAGAGGCCAAGAGTTAATCGTGAGTTCCTATTACGTATAGTTTTGTAACTAACAGCCAAAAATGCTGATGGAAAATGAAAGATAAGTTTTTCGAAGGCCGGCAGACATCAATCAGTTAAGATATAAACAATCAATCATCAATAATCTGGACATAAGTTAAAACGGAGAGTGCTCATACAGAGTTTTGACAGTTGCGGTTGACTCAGTTGTTGAGACGTACGTTGCTACAGTAAAAAGTGCTAACAAAGTCAAAGACTTTTATAAGAATGACTTTCAAATGAATAGCAATTCTAAAATTACTAGCGTATTTAATAGCAACGTGTATGGAGAGAACAACCAATGACTCAGATGTTATCGTGAGCTGTGCATCATTGAACTGTAACATTGATAAATTACTAACAAAGGAACGTGAACCTGACTGGTTTCACGTTTTACTAAATGATTTCCTGACATTTATGTAAATATTAAGTCAATCTCTGTAATAGCTCTGCTGGTTTTGAAACACTAAAAGCATAAACATGTTCTGTTCTTGTTTTTACATAATCTAGAAGTCAGCTTCGAATTATTTTTTGGTGAAGTAATTGGAGTTATTACGCTTGGTCAGGTATATTACCTAGTAATTGCTTTGTGGAAGTCAGATAGGCCGAATGATGTTGATGATGCTTGGTCGACTGGTCGTATTCAACGTGTAACGAAAAGGGTATATACATATCAAGGGTATGGCTTCTAGATGTTTAAAGATGGCAATAAATGCTATTAGAAGGGTCTCAAAATAAAATCTTGTCAATATCACGATATATGCATCTCTTCTATAGTTCTCCGTGTCTATTAGACTAAGGTAGTAGCCTACTGCAGGTGATGGTCTATCTCACAACTTCCTGACATGTAGAGATAGGATTAAAAACTCTTCCAATATAATTTGACATCATCCAAATAAGCCGTGCCCTTGATTGTATATACCCATTTCGTTACTCGTTGTATTTCGTAATTCCTACCCTGCCATTCCTGCTTGCTGTTCAAAATATCGTAGCTGCTAATTGGTGTATAAAAATATTCGTACATACATCTTTTTTCCTTTCAAAACAGAATCCACAGCGACAGTCGAGCGAATGGCGCGTCCGCACCGGCCCCACGCCCCGCGCGGGCGCAAGCACACTCCAGAAACATTGTCAGCCGTGCGGTGTGCGCTGTCGCAGCTTCAGGGGGAGCCAGCGGTACTGCCAGTCCTACCAGAATACCAGCCCCACTCCCCTGAACCCGGCTGAGTGATCAGAATCAAGTGTTTACTCTTACGTAGGTCTAATTGTGCGGAATTTGTCTTTTGGTTTTTGTCAGGATTTGCGTAGTGATTGTAAAAATATCGTTCAATCTCATATATCTGTATGATATTTTGGAGTGTCTCCTGCAGTCCTGCCTCACATCTTCAACAGTTTTCATATCTCGCTAAGCATTTAATCTCTTGTATAATAGGCCCTGACCGGGTAATTTCGCAACACACTATTAGCAGCACTATCTATAATTTTGACAGTGAGACATTATTCACTGCGTTTTTAATGTAGTCACACAGACACATTTTTAAAACATGAAAAGCAATGGATTAGCAATAATATGGTCCTTCACTATAGTTTAGATAGTGATTTATAGATTCCTTTTACACTAAAACGAATTATGCTGCTGGTATCCATTAGGCTGTTGCTTGCCTCCAGGCTCCAACAGGAGTAAGTTAGTCAATTTTTGCCCTTGTATTATCTGTGGATGGTGGCTCACGTCAGGATCCAGCTGCTGCTCAATTTTCTCTGACATGTGACTGAATGACGTTGATGAATAAATGATTATGGGCTAGGTGATGATGCGTTGAAATTAATCGATGTTTAATTGCGTCACTTACTACAGCTAACGTTATTTTTGCACTTGTTAGTTCTTGGTGCATAATCTTTATATATATAATTCTGCTGTACGTGTGTATGTCATTGAACTCCTCCTAAACGGCTTGACAGATTTAAATGTTTTTTTCTGTATGCGTTTGAGTGGTGTCGTGGATGGTTTAGATTCACAAATCAGCCCGGAAGATGGCGCTGATTGCTTGAAAAAGCATGTAATCTCGGAAACGTTGTTTCGAGTTCCCCTGCAGTTTTGTGCTACCCTGGTACCTTGCACCTCTACAAACTAGGCACAATAAAAGTTCTTCCATGTAATTATTACGGTTTAATGATGAATGAGCTTCACTGTTTCGGCTTCTCCTACACTTTTGGGCTACCCTGGTACCTTGCACCTCCACAAAGTAGAGAAAATGAAATTTCTTCTATGTATTACTGCGATTTGATGAAATGTTTGTTACAAGCCGATTACAAGGTGAAGGAAAACATCTTAAGGAAACCTGGACTTTAAAGTCTGAATTCGCCAACCCGCTTTGAGCAAGCGTGGTGATGACGCATCCTATTCCTCGGATTAGCAATCCTTCTCCTTATGAGAGAAGAGCTATCAGCAGGGGGACGATAAAAAAATTGTTGGTTGATGATGATAATGATGAGCTTCATTGTTTCGACTTCTTCTACACTTTTGTGCCACCCTAATTACCCTTATTTAAAAAGTAAAAAATAAGGTCATGTGATATTTATTGCCTTTAAGGCGGAACAAAGTTCGCCGGGTCAGCTAGTATACTTATAAAAAGGTGCGGTTCTGTAAGGAGATGTATTATTGAGCTTTTCCTGTGAGCTGTCAATCTGACATGCGTATTTTTCTTGCTTCATTAGATCATTATATAGAAGTAGCAAATTCCATTCCTAAATGTTATCGTTATTTACATAAGTTTATTGAGTTAATTGTAAATACTTACATTCTGTTTTAATAATTTCCTGACATAACGTAAGGTGATATTTTAGTTTTTTTCTAAAACATTAAACAGCTGGGTAATCGCGTAACAGACTTAAAATTACACACATTCTGACAATTCGGCAACATTCATTGCTTGATTATATTGTTGTGCAGACGAATCTTTTAAATATATGAAGCGATGGAATTCCTTTAAAATCGTTCGAATTTTAAATAAAAGTCAATTGGGGTGCAGGAGAATGCAGACTCAATGAATAATACTTACACCCTGTATGTACTTTATAATTTTAATAATTAAGGATTGGTATGATTTGTACGAATGCTCTAATCATACATTTCCGGGTCAGAGCTTTCCGGGCTGTGTTCGCCAGAAGTTTAGAAAGAGTATGCTCCGGAACGTAAAGAATGTATGAAAACTATCTATATCCCATACCGGATGGAACACTCTAGACACTAGAGAACCTAGAGAAGATCGCAGGGAAGACCAAGTAGAGTAACTACGTAACATACCTACAGTAGAAATTTTGACTGTTCAACAACAAAATGTTGATAACACTACGCAATGGATTAGCAATATCTTTGAAAATTATTCAGATTTTGAAATATGTTTGTGTATTACGCAATAGTGGAACATACCGGGGAAAGCATTACACAAAAGGAGGAAGCTTATACAACCGTATAGGCCTCCTCTAGTGAAACAAGGCTGCCAATGATAGAACCCTGTGCCTGGTACGCCCTGATCCTGAAAAGTATACAGGTATCTATAGCTCCTTAGCTTGAACAAGAAATAATTTGAGCAGCAAACGCGTGTTATTTGTTTTTATACGTTAATCATTGTACAGTGTTATATAAATATTTTTTTATTGTTGTATAAATAAAGTTAATTTTAAACGAAACCTCAATTTTCATATTTCCGTTTGCAGAAAGATATTACCAGCGACATCTCTCCATAACCCATGTAACTAATAGCAACGTAAGCGACGTTATTGCCATAAGTCGTAGGTGACAATCGAGAAATTTTATAATTTATTGGCACCTTATAGTTCCACACCACACCCATAGATGGCGTGAAATAAAATTATTGCTATTATTTGCTGCCATAGGCTGCCTTAACTTAATAATTATTGAGCCTATTGAGGTTTGGAGTTCTGTGAGATGAGTGTACGAATCATGTATGAACTTCATCTATTTTTTTTTATAAAAAATGTATCTAATTGGCGACCTGTTTATTTTTTTTTAAATATATTTACATATAAATAAATTAATCAAAAGACAACAAGCCTCAACTACAATGGTTGGGTATCTGAAGATGGACGGCGTTGCCAAGGCCGATCCAGAAAGAGATGCGAGACGGTCTGGATGCATACTGTGATAGCTGTTTCGACGTGTCGCGGGAAAAGAAGATCCTGGACCCAAACAGAGCGACAGGATAGGAACTTATATAGTATACCTATATGTATATTTTTTTGATATAACATAAAAATTCCTTTTTCAATTCTTATGAACTATTGGGCATTTCCGCGATCGATCCCGCCTGATGATAAGTAGTTTGTCACCGCGATTCTGGTGCACAGGCAAATGAAGTAACACGGGTGGTGGATCAGTAAAAGTCTGACAGGGTGTGTCAGATTCCGCTCGACACAAAGCCAAAGCTAATTTGATGATGTCACACCCAAAAAATAATGGTAGACCTAGACAGTGATGCAATCATTGATGGTAAAGCGCACTAGTTTATTCACTCTAGCCTTGAAGACACTTAAATATTGTAATCTGACGTTGGAGTAAAATAAACAGACATTAATGACTTTTTGTACATATAGCTTGAAAATAAATGATGACTTCAGCAATATATTTAATTGCAAAATCTCAAACACAAGATTGGCATCTACAAGCAAACAAATGCTGTCATTGTCGCTAACATAATTATACTAGCATTTCTTAATGAGATTTTCTCGACTGAAGTTTATCGTGTCTTGTTCAGATTCTGATTTTCAGCTAGGTGTTATCTTTCTCACTGAGAGATCCATTCTATCAGAAAAGTAGGTCATTAATTACTACTAATTCAATACTAGTGACATTGAGCCACTCTGCACATTCAGGGTCAAAACGTGATTATAGGTCGTAGTCAGAGTTGTCACGCTTTTGTGGAGAGTTACTGCTGGCAGTTATTTAGTTCAGCGAGTTAGTTGCGAGAGATCAGGTGTTACCATTATCAGTCTTGTTTTATTTGTGAGTGATAATTTGGTGAACTTCCACTGGTGAGGTGATTTTTTCTTTATTTTTCTTCTAGTGTATTCAAATATAGTTCTTAGGTAGATTGTTTACGGGGTGTTTGTTTACTTCAATAGAGGTGAGTCGTTTTTAATCTATGTATACAGGTGGTTTTAATTTTCATAACATGTATAAGATTCATTTAATGCGGAGCGGAAATTGCTTAAGGAAATCTATGTGGTTTATAAAAAAAAAACCAATCTAATACGAGTCGGACTAGCGCGCGAAGAATTTCGTACCTATCATCCATACTAATATTATAAATGCGAAAGTAACTCTGTCTGTCTGTCTGTCGGTCTGTCTGTCTGTCTGTCTGTCTGTTACGCTTTCCCGCTTAAACCTCTCAACCGATTTTGATGAAATTTGGCACAGACAATCTTTAGACCCCGAGAAAGATCATAGGCTACCTTTTATCCCGGAAAAAAAATGATGTTCCCGAGGGAAATCTAAAAAGCGCGATATAACCGAACTCCACGCGGGCGAAGCCGCGGGCGGAAAGCTAGTCTACTATATAAAATTTTCCTGTAACAGTTTGTCCTCGAACAAAACGACGGATCCGATTTTAATGTATAAAACTGTCCTGTCCTGCGGGTGATCCGTAAGAATCACTGTGGCCTCTGACACAGGTAACTGAAGGAACATGGCCGGGTTTTAGTCAATCTGACATCATCATCCAGTTCTGTTCAGTGTTTCTTTCAAGTACTACTCCTTGCAAAGAGTAGCCTTTCTGCCCTCCGGGGATTTTGGAACTAAATAGCAATAAAATATTAATATCTAATAATCGGCATTGATTTTCAATAAAACTTGTTTCATTTATTCCCCCCTGTTCTCTTAGCCCTAGAGAATGTTGCTTCAATGAAACCCTGCCTCCGTCCAAAGCAGGAAAAAATACCTATTTGATGATATCCCACCTAATTGACCTATTTAAATATGATTAACAAACTCAACAAAGTTACCTACGTCTTAAGTAAGTGGTACTGTGGCTAGGTACCTTACATTGAGGTTACTGGATTTCCAGTACCTTTGACCAATGACTTCAATGTAAGGTAGGTTCAATGTAAGATATAAATAGGTAAGTACGTATTTATTAAAGTACGTAGGTACCTAGGTTTTCTCGGTGGTAGGCCATAACATCGGCTGCCGGCAGAAGTTACCACCCACCAGACAAAGTCTTGCCGCCAAGCGATTCGTCGTGTTCCGGCATGATGTCTGGTGAAGCCGTACGGAGGACGTTTCTGAGCAGTTGTGTTGCAATGTGTGCCGAGTACGATGCGTCAAATGTTGTTGTGTCGGGAGTTTGGTCGTGGAGGGTCTCCACATCAATCTCCCTCTGGTGCTGCTGCGACGATGCTTCGTTGGTCGTGTTGTTGGGTTTAACATTGCACCACCTCGCTCAACTGCCGTCTTCCTTCCTATTCACTAAGATTTTTTAAGTGAATGCGCTTAATAAACTAGCGCGCTTTACCATCAACGATTGCATCACTGCTTACCATCAGACGGGATTGCAGTCAAGCACTAGTTTATAATTATTAAAAAAAAACGGCCAAGTGCTCGTGAGTTGGAATTCGAACGGTACCTATACCTAGGTAAAAAAACTAATAGCTTCCCGTTTTTATCCTTTGGAGTTCTAAAAGAATATCATCATCTTAATCAGCCTATAATGTTCCCACTCCTGGGATACAGGCCTCCTCTCGGTGAGAGGAGGTGGGCCGTAATCTACCACGGCTCCGTTGCGGGTTGGCAGATGTCACTATCTTCGAAGCTCTATGCCATGCCGGTTTCTTCACGATGCCTTCTCCGTTTTGAAAGCAGTGTGTCACTCATGATAGGATTATCACTCATGCTAGGATTAAACTAAAATAAGTATTATCTTCTATCCTTTACTGAAATAGAAACGAAAAGATGCACTAAACTTAAAATTAGTTTAGTTGGTGAACAAGAGAATTAGCGCTGATATTAAAATGTAATGTACTATCAGCTGTAGAAGTCCATTCCCACCTTAAAGGCTACTGTCGCCTGCGCTAAACCGGCCACGCACACTACCGCATTATTTTTTTATCGCAGTCTTCGTCTTTCTTTAAAGTAAATCAAAATTTCGTTACTTCATTTGAAGTTGAGTTAGCGGCCGCATGTACGTCCCGAGCGAGAGGGTTAACAATGGTGCTATCAAAAGCGAGCGATTGTGGGTTCGATCCTTATTATAGGCAACTCTTTTTGTTGTTTCATATAATTTAAAATTATGATAATTGATTTGTATTTTAAAGTAAAAATGTTTGCAAATAATATTTAAACAAATAGGAAAATTTATTGAATATTTATCCCAAAAAAGGGTTTTATTATATGTTTTAGTTTACTATAGGGGTAATATAATAAAAAATATATAAAAATAAAACAATAAACATATTATAATGCAATATATTATAAAGTTATATATTATTCGGTATAGATATACTTATACTAACAAATGAAACAAACGTTGAAACGGCAGCATTGTAATATTTTATATAAAAGTAATCCTTGACAAACTTATGATATTGATATGGTAAAAAATACAAAAAACATTTTTGGTTGTTAGATATGAAAATTATAATATTATACGTGTATTATGATTAAAGAGGTTATAGCTTAATTATTCATTTTCTTAAATAAAAGAGGATTGAAGCTTAACCTGAATATTATTGCAATCATAAAATAATCTATACTTAGAACACATAATAGTGCTTATTACATTTATAATTTTTTTGCGTGTATAGCATGGTACTAATGCTGCCATCCTGTAGAACGAACGAACTTATTTCTTATCGAATTCCGAAATTATTGTTTTTATAATTTACCAAAAGTAATTTGTATTGAAATTGCAAAAGGCTACATCTGTTAGCCATTAAGCCAACCGAACATATTACTGTCACTTAGCTAAATTACTTTAGAGATGGTTTAGAGTCCGTTATTAAGATATTTATTGGTATATATTTAAAACACTCTGTAGGACACTTCTGCACTGTTTTTGTTATAAATAGTTTTTTTTTGTTTAGCTCGATAAGACTCCACCAGCCTCGCCAATTTATTTTTAAACCACAAATGCAACCTATCTTCTTCGCACGATTTAAAAGTTTATTCAACGGTAAATATTGTCGTTTCGTTTCACTTGTCTCGACAGCTACCTTCGTCCTCCAACCTCTTGACCTTGACCTCCAACGGCTTACAGTATTTCTCTAAAACAATAACAATTTTATTACACACTTGCTACAAGCGATTGGTTTGCACCTTGCATAAATAATAATAAAAACAACTTACACAAAAGCCGGTTTCATATGATATTTGAGATATATTGCTGCATATGCCTGCATATTGATTAAAAAGTAAAACTAATAACACAAACTGGTAACTATATGTTCACCAACCAACAACAGCCAAGTAATATTATTTGAGTTATTGTAGCTATTATTAGTTATTGTAGGTAGCGGAATATTTTTTGTGAAGTAGTGATTCAGATTCTTTTAAGTCTACCGTTATCTTTTTATAATGACTCTAATATAGAAAAAATCTTAGAAAAAAGTATCATCTTTAAGTTACAGATCGGTATTTTTTAGATATTTTTGTTGTCAGCATTCATAACTCACTAATAAACATTTAAAAAATATTTTTGTAAGTTATTAGATTTGAACTCGAACCACCTTGAACGCCTATCAAGGCGAAAACCATTAGGCCATTGAAACACTTACTGTAGACGTTGAAATTAGTAAGTAGTACCTAACAATCATAAGCGGGCAGCAAGTGTATGAGTGTGTATCAAACTTTATTATAGAAGAAGGTCGTAACTACAATTAGTATTGCTTGGCCATAGTTTTGTGAGATTGCAACTCGACTTTTGGTCTTGACTGTAATTACTACTTCTTGGTGGGATGGAATCAGTTGAATTCAACCAATGTGATGTGTGTTTAGGTAAAATGGATCCTACGCAAGACGCATCCCACACTAATAACTGTTAAAAAATTAACGTATCTAGCATTAGCGCATTCCCCGAGTACTTATATTATTTACTAAATTATAGACCGTATCAGCTTCACACCATTTATTTTATAGTTCTGTCATAACGACAGACAGCGCATCATGTGTTAGTTGCCAAGGTAGGTATACAACCTCCAACAATAACAACCGACAGATTCTGTAAATACGTCACCGTGAAAAGTTTAGTAAAGTGACCTTTGAGCTGTGAGCTGGTGAGCTGTCAAATGTATTAATTAATCCCTTAGTATTCGTTGCGTAAGCATGGCGGACAACTCCTCCGGTTCAAGGATGTCTTAAAACGGCACATGAAGAGATGCAATATAGAACCCTCTGAATGGGAGCGTTTGGCAGCAAAACGGCCAGAATGGCGCAGAATGGTGTACGGACAAGTGCGCGAGTTTGAGGAGCAGCGCAAAGCTGACCTCGATGCCAAACGCGACCAATTAAAGGCTCGCCCACCTGCTGCCATCACATACAACTACGTCGACGGCGTGCTTGCGTGCCCTCAGTGTGCACGAAGTTTCGCCGCCAAGATAGGCTACATAAGCCACCTTCGGGCGCATGAGCGCCAAATCATCGGCTAGGAGTCGAAGTGGTCGCCGTGGCCGAAATCAGTCGGGAACATCATCATCATCATCAGTATTCGTTGACTTGACAGCTTTCTCTCAGCACTCGTTCGGATGACGGGTCTGAGCAGCGTGTTGCGATGTGTGCCGGGTACAATCCGTCAAATGTTAGTGTCGGGAGTTTGGTCGTGGAGGTTCTCCAGATCATTCTCGAGTTGTTGGGTTAAACATTGCATCACCTCGCTTAACTGCCGTCTTCCTTCCTATTCACCTAGTTTTGTCTGTGAATAGACCCTTAAGAAACTAGCGCGCTTTACCATCAACGATTGGGTCACAGCTTACCATCAGGTGGGATCGCTGTCAAGCACTAGTTGATGATCATAAAAAAAAAACTCTAAATTCACTTCGCCTACCGATAAGATTGATGGTTACTAAACCACGCTGCAGTTGTACATCTTTACTAATATATAAAGCTGAAGAGTTTGTTTGTTTGAACGCGCTAATCTCAGAAATTACCTACTTTGAAAAATTATTTTTGCGTTGGATAGCTCATTAATCGAAGAAGGCTTTAGGCTATATAATACCACGCTCGTAACGAATGATAGAAATTAACCATATTAGATACTTACCTGGAAATAATAAACTAGTAAATAAAAGTCATGACAATGATTGACAGTCAGGTTATATTTATCAGCTATAAAATCTCACAACAATAGGTACTATCACAAGAGAGTACCTATTTAGCAACTTTCCAAGAGTAATAGAATAATTTATCATAGTTTTTCTTACAAAGAAATTGCACTCTACCAAGTGCTACATTTTTTTAGCAAGAATACATAAAAATGCAAACAAAACATTATACTTACACCCCAGAAAACCCTCCTTTATCCGCTTTTCCAACTATATTTGAAATTTTTTCAGTACTATAGTTTTTTGTCAGTTTCGTTTCACGTTAGAAATAAGGCCACAACATAAAAAAATTAATTGAGTTTTACACCAAGTCATCATCATCACCCCAGCGTTAATCCCAGTCGCATCCGAAGCCTTTTCAGCTTTGGAGTCTGGGGTCCCCTTTACCAGTCCAACTGCTGATATGGCTAAACTTTGACATTTTCCGTGAAGCGACTGCCGTCCGATCTCTACAACCCGAAGGCGACATCGAAGCATTGCAGTTAGACCAATTGTTGGACTTTTGAGGGCTCCAACAACCCGTAACGACTGCCACTAGATGTTCGTATGGCAACCGGGACCAACAGCTTAACGTGCTTTCCGAGGCACGACCAGACCAGTGCAAATATTCATATTCATGCATACAAATACTTGCACTGTGCGGGGATCGAACCCGCACCACCTTGCGCAGGACCTACGCCACGGAGGCTGTCATTTTACACCAAGTAAATCTAGACTTAGAAGTTGTGGTGGCCTAGTGGTTAAGACACCAGCCTCTTAAGTATGAGTGTGCGAGTTCGATTCCAGGTCAGGCAAGTACCAATGTAACTTTTCTAAAGTTATATGTACTTTCTAAGTATATCTTGGACACCAATGACTGAAGGTGAAGGAAAACATCTTGAGGAAACTTGGACTTTATAAGTCTGAAATCGCCAGTCCACATTGAGCAAGCGTGGTGATTACGCTCAATCCTTCTCTGTATGAGAGGAGACTTGTGCCCAGCAGTGGGACTATAAAAGATTGCTGATGATGATGATGATGATGAAATCTAGACTAACATTTTTAAACAGTTTAAAGAATTATTAATCAACAATAAAACAATTATTTATAACACTAAATCACGCGAACGAAGTTTACTTTTAAAGTTAAAGTTACCTGCATTTTTGACAGGATATAATTATTTTTGAGTAATGTGTTTAATTTACCTTTATCCTTTAGGTATACCAGGCTTAATCCCTTGTCGAAATTAATGCACCTTCGGGTTGAAAAATTGTTATGCTGTGTATATTTGAATGTATAATTTGTATTTGTCACTGATACTAATTAATCATTTTGAGTGTTGGTAGAGGTGTCGGGAGAGCCCCGAATGCTTATGGGAACGCCGCACCCCTGGCCAAAGGTAAAGGTGGGATACCGTGGTGGTTTTAGCCGGAATAGCCTAGCATGTCCTGATGGAGGCGGGTCCATGCGGATTTCCATCCCAGAAAAGTAAAAAACACTGTTTTTAGTGTTTGTTGTTCATTACTATTACTTTATTTTTTTTTTAATACGAAACCTGAATATAATTTATTCAGTATAAGCAACTGAATCGATACCAATCATTTTTACGCCATGTCATATGTTTTCCCAAATATATTTACAAATTGTTGCAGTGTGGTTACCGAGTGCACAACACAGCTGGCGGTAGATCATAGTACAGGCGCGGGCGTGTGAACGATGGGTTGACCATATTTTTGTTGAGACAACTAGATAAGGTAACAAGCCCATAACTTAGTGGATTTTCGTGATATCTTTTTGAAAATTTCTACATAGATTCTTTACTTAAAAAAATACTGGACACGTGTTTCGGGTTTCACGTAAACAAAAAACAACGTTGTATACAAGTCGAAACCAAAATCCTCGTTTTTGCTTCGTCCGTCATAATAAACAGTGCATAATCCATACTTAATATTATAAATGCGAAAGTAACTCTGTCTGTCTGTCTGTTACGCTTTCCCGCTTAAACCTCTCAACCGATTTTGATGAAATTTGGCACACACAATCTTTAGACCCTGAGAAAGAACATAGGCTACCTTTTATCCCGGAAAAATTTGATGTTCCCGAGGGAAATCTAAAAAGCGCGATATAACCGAACTCTACGCGGGCGAAGCCGCGGGCGGAAAGCTAGTTAAATATATATATTACTTAATATTTTCAAGGACAATGATGTCAGAAGGTTTTATTATTTTATTTGTTAGCTGTACACAATCAGAATATGATTTGGTTACCAATTAATGGTTGTAGAATTAGATGAGGCTCTGGTAGCCTTAAAATAACTTCAAGGTATGTGTTTTTCTGAATCCGGAAATAATCCGACGCAGTTTTAAATCCTACAATATTTATGTCTGATTGATCTTGAGATTTAAAGTCTTATCTCATACATAAGATAATTTTGGAAACACGTTTTTTTTATAATTATAAACTAGTGTTTGACCGCAATCCCGCCTGATGGTAAGCAGTGATGTAATCGTTAAAGGTAAAGCGCGATTATATATTAAGAGCCTATTCACTGTAGCGTTGAAGACACTTAAATTGTAGTCAGACGGAAACACCGCCGTTGATAAATTGTTCCAGTCCCTCGATGTACGTGGTATAAAAGACGAGGCGAAACGCTTCGTCCGGATCGGATTGGTGTCAACAAATCAATATTTCATTGGTATTTCAAAACATCCATTCAAAAACTGAGGAGTTGTGGTCGCCCAGTGGTAACGGCGTCGACTTACATGTTACGTCGGTTCCAACCCAGACGAGTAATTTAATATGTATAAATTATTTCATCACAACTGCTCTCTAAACGGTGTGGTGAAGGAAAAAATCTTGAGGAAACGGGTATGCCATATACCTACAAAAATTTAAGATATGTAACGTGTACAAAGTTAAATTTAAAACTAACAAACCTAACTTTTAGGTATTTGCTACAATTAGAGTTACTAACAAATTACATAGGTAATTATATTTTTCTTTTTCTTATAGGTTAGGTTATAGGGTAGGTTTCTTTAATATTGCATTTAAACTTGTAATTTTCTAAATGAAAAAGCAAGAAACACTGCTTATTTATTTATTTTATAACGTGTACAAACCCGCATTTAGCTCGCTTGATGGATCAAGGTCCACACCTCACGACAAGGAGGCATGTCCTAGATAGTAGGAACATTCTAGATTCACTATGCTTATTAATTCTTCTTCAGCCTATAGAGGTCCACTGCTGGACAAAGGCCTCCCCCAAAGTTTTCCATTACATTGCAAGGTTTGCTATAATCCCCACGCTTGGCAGGCGGGCTGGGGATCGCAGTAATTTGTTATTCCACAGGAGAAGCTCTGCTGCTCGCTTCCCTGGTGAGAGTTCCCTTAATCGCCTCTTACGACACCCACGGGAGGTTATAGGATGGTACTATTCTAAGCCCGTTACCACACGGAGGCCTTTTATTTAAATAAGCGAATTTCATTGTTAGTCTTATTTTTTAACAGACATTTACAGCTTTGAGTTTCTTACTAGAAGCTAATGCTTATCTAAACATTGCGTATAAGTTGCGCAAGAGTATATGTAGCTGTACCTGATACTAGGTCAAGTTTATCTACTGTAGCATTGCTAGATCTGTTTGTACATAGAAAGGGCAATGAACGCCGCGGGCTAATACAGTAAAATTAAGACTTTTTAAACGACTTTAAAAAGGAGGCGGTTACTCAATTCGACTTTATATATGCGTTTTTGTTTTTGATCGAGGATAACTTCGTCGTTTATGAATCGAATTTGATTTTTTTTGTTGGAAAGATGATATTTTTAAGGTGGTTCCATGATAAGGACATCAGGGTTTGATGGTGGAAGTTCAGAGAAATCAAGGGGAACTTTCAAAAATTGTAGGGACGACTAGTGCATTTGTAAGTTTTTCATTAGATATTTTAATCACTATAATTTATAAAGGTCTGGAGTAGATCTGATGATGGCGCCGGGAGACAGGCGAGGGAACTTCTCAACGATTCACATCAGCTACCTTGTGTTTGTGCTTGATTAATTTGTATTGATAAGAACCTTACACCTAGATGGATTCATCATCATCATCATCTTAGCGTTAATCCCAGTTGCATTCGAAGCTTTTTTCAGCTTTTGGAGTCTGGGGTCCGCTTTACCAGTCTAACTGCTGATTTTGGCTAAACTTTGATATTTTCCGTGAAGCGACTGCCGTCTGACCTCCACAACCCGAAGGCGATATTAAAGCATTGCAGTTAGACCAATTGTTGGACTTTTAGGGCTCCAACAACCCGTAACGACTGCTATTAGATATTCGTATGGCAACCGGAATCAACGGCTTATCTAACGTGCTTTCCGAGACACAACCAGACCTTACACCTAGATGGATTGTGGCTATCATTAAGGGGCTGATGATGAAGACAAAGGTGAGGCCAGGGAACTCCTCAACGATTTACAGTAGTTACCTTGTGTTTGGATTCAATTTATTTATAATGATGAAAACTAACTTAACTTTCATAAACTTACGTAGCTGCAGTAGATCTGATAATAAAGACGATAGAGAGTCGAGGGAATTCCTCAACAATTTACAGCATTAAGTTTAACGTAGCATAACCACTATATTCTCGCCAAGCTCCATAAAGAATAGAGATAAACAAACCAATTTAGGGTTATCACTACTCACGTTTTACAAATCTCTTGTTATTTACATGATTATCGACTTTTACATGCTAACTATTTATTAACAATTCCTTTTTCAGCATATTTCAATAGAATCACTAAAATAACATGCATAATTACTTGGTATTTCGAAAAACCAACCGAAATTAGCTCACATGTGTGTCATATTTCATTCAAATCAGATAAGCGTTCTACGCAAATCATAAATATCTATACAAATAAACTGTTTACGTTAGTAGGAAGTAGAATTATTACTTTTATGAAAATCATCTATCTAGAAAAGGTTGTTAACATCTGTCTTTTAGGCGTAAACTACTCGTTGCCTAGCAACGGTTTGTTTACCTCTATTCTTTATCGAATTTGGCCGGCATATAGGTACACTCGTGATGTTATGCAAACTTACGTTTAAGCAATTGGATTTACTTCATGATTAAAACTAAATAGTTTTAATCATTATATCTGACGAAATATATCGCTCATACATTGATTTTGCTTCAATCGAAGTTGAAAACTTTATCGCGATACGAAATGTGATCGAAACTAAATCATAACTCTGAATTAGATACGAACAAGAGTTGAACTTCTGCTGTTTTATTTAGCACATAGCCCCCCATGTCTATGTTTATTCGTTTTTGACGACACTGTTGGCGCAGTGGCTGAGCGATCAACTTCTGCGCATCGTATCGCAGGGTCGATTCTCGGACGGAACAAATATCTGTATGGCCCACAGATTCCAAGTCAGGTTGTTTGTGTATGTTAGTATAAATGTTTGTAAACGCACCCACGTCACAGTTTTTTTACCTTGGATATATCCCAGGGTTTTTGTCTCCCCGGACCAAACATAGCTCTGAGTCTGAACGCATAGCTGAAACTTCCCCAAACTCCAGTTATTTACCACCATTACCTTAGCTTAGTTTTTTCCAACTTTATAGAGATGATTACCACCATTACCTTAGCTTAGTTTTTTCCAACTTTATAGAGATGATTACCACCATTACCTTAGCTTAGTTTTTTCCAACTTTATAGAGATGATTACCACCATTACCTTAGCTTAGTTTTTTCCAACTTTATAGAGATGATTACCACCATTACCTTAGCTTAGTTTTTTCCAACTTTATAGAGATGATTACCACCATTACCTTAGCTTAGTTTTTTCCAACTTTATAGAGATGATTACCACCATTACCTTAGCTTAGTTTTTTCCAACTTTATAGAGATGATTACCACCATTACCTTAGCTTAGTTTTTTCCAACTTTATAGAGATGATTACCACCATTACCTTAGCTTAGTTTTTTCCAACTTTATAGAGATGATTACCACCATTACCTTAGCTTAGTTTTTTCCAACTTTATAGAGATGATTACCACCATTACCTTTAACTTAGTTTTTTCCAACTATATAGAGATGATTACCACCATTACCTTAGCTTAGTTTTTTCCAACTTTATAGAGATGATTACCACCATTACCTTAGCTTAGTTTTTTCCAACTTTATAGAGATGATTACCAGTCTAGCTGGATGAATCCTTACTAATATTATAAATGGGAAAGTGAGTTTGTTTGTCTGTTTGTTCCGCTTTCACGCCGTAACTACTGAACCGATTGCTTTGAAATTCGGCAGACGTAAAGTTAGAAGTCCAGATTAAATAATAGAAAATTTAGATTAAATAAAAGAAATCTAAAGAGCGCGATATAACCGAACACCACGTGGGCGAAGCCACGGGCGGAAAGCTAGTTTTATGTAAAGCGCCTGCTAATCTGACCTCCAAAAGCTAGTTACTAGGAAAAACTATGGGTTGACAAGAGCCATTGTAGGCGAAGGTAAAGCAAAGGCCACTATTTCCTTTTCCGTGCAACACCTTCCCGAGCCAATCAGCGGATTCATTGCTTAACACAATGCCAGTAGCGATGACTTTCATTTTGACAGTTCAATAATATTCATTGCTCTGTTTATGTTCTTGGACAGAAAAAATCGAACATATGAAGCAACGGATCTTTCATAATAATTGAGATTTATAGTTATGCAAGTGGTGACCTAGTAGTTAACACACCAGCCTCTCAAGTATGAGTGTGCGGGTTCGATTCCAGGCCAGGCAAGTACCAATGTAACTTTTCTAAGTTATACGTACTTTCTAAGTATATCTTGGACTCTAATGATTGATTACAAAGTGAAGGAAAACATCTTGAGGAAACCAAGACTTTCGCCAACCCGCATTGAGCAAGCGTGGTGATCTCGATCAATCCCGCTCAATCCTTCTCTGTATGAGACCTGTGCCCAGCAGTTAAATGATAAAAAAAAAGGTTTATGATGATGATGATGAATAGTTACGCAATCAGGGTGATAAGGCATTGAAAATAGTAACATTGAACACAGTAGAGCAAGGACATAAAAGGACTAACTAATCACAAATAGTATGTTCTGTCCTTTTCATAATGAAATAAAGGGAGATGCATTGAACTTAAATAGATTTTGTGATGTTCATAGATCGGAATATCTAGGTAGAGTGATTTTGTGACGTTCATAGATCGGAATATCTAGGTAGAGTGATTTTGTGACGTTCATAGATCGGAATATCTAGGTAGAGTGATTTTGTGACGTTCATAGATAGGAATATCTAGGTAGAGTGATTTTGTGACGTTCATAGATCGGAATATCTAGGTAGAGTGATTTTGTGTCGTTCATAGATCGGAATATCTAGGTAGAGTGATTTTGTGACATTCATAGATCGGAATATCTAGGTAGAGTGATTTTGTGACGTTCATAGATCGGAATATCTAGGTAGAGTGATTTTGTGACGTTCATAGATTGGAATATCTAGGTAGAGTGATTTTGTGACGTTCATAGATCGGAATATCTAGGTAGAGTGATTTTGTGACGTTCATAGATCGGAATATCTAGGTAGAGTGATTTTGTGACGTTCATAGATCGGAATATCTAGGTAGAGTGATTTTGTGACGTTCATAGATAGGAATATCTAGGTAGAGTGATTTTGTGACGTTCATAGATCGGAATATCTAGGTAGAGTGATTTTGTGTCGTTCATAGATCGGAATATCTAGGTAGAGTGATTTTGTGACATTCATAGATCGGAATATCTAGGTAGAGTGATTTTGTGACGTTCATAGATCGGAATATCTAGGTAGAGTGATTTTGTGACGTTCATAGATTGGAATATCTAGGTAGAGTGATTTTGTGACGTTCATAGATCGGAATATCTAGGTAGAGTGATTTTGTGACGTTCATAGATCGGAATATCTAGGTAGAGTGATTTTGTGACGTTCATAGATCGGAATATCTAGGTAGAGTGATTTTGTGACGTTCATAGATCGGAATATCTAGGTAGAGTGATTTTGTGACGTTCATAGATCGGAATATCTAGGTAGAGTGATTTTGTGACGTTCATAGATCGGAATATCTAGGTAGAGTGATTTTGTGACGTTCATAGATCGGAATATCTAGGTAGAGTGATTTTGTGACGTTCATAGATCGGAATATCTAGGTAGAGTGATTTTGTGACGTTCATAGATCGGAATATCTAGGTAGAGTGATTTTGTGACGTTCATAGATCGGAATATCTAGGTAGAGTGATTTTGTGACGTTCATAGATCGGAATATCTAGGTAGAGTGATTTTGTGACGTTCATAGATCGGAATATCTAGGTAGAGTGATTTTGTGACGTTCATAGATCGGAATATCTAGGTAGAGTGATTTTGTGACGTTCATAGATCGGAATATCTAGGTAGAGTGATTTTTGGTACTTATATCATAAATGTTCACAAAAAGAAGAACGTGGATAAGCCGTTTTCCCGGAATATAATTCCGGATCCAAGTAAATATTGTTAATTTAAGGGAAGGTAACAAGACTAAATTAATTTGTTATTTACTTGTTGAAAAAGAAAAACAATCAAATTCCGATCGAAGCATTAATGCATTTTAATATTTTATTTTTAGCCTCTAATGAAGAATATGACCAAATGAAACGGTTTTACGACGTAATATAATTTATACAATTTTATTTATAATAATCAATCAATTCCGTAAATCCGGAGGAATGTCTATATTAATATATACGTTTCCGATCCATGACCCCAATTCACTCTACCTACTCCTTTTTATTTCATTAAGAAGTGCACAGAAGATAAATATTAGTATCATAATGAAAATCAAAAGAAATTAAGTCAAATCAGGCTGAGAATCAGCAAGAGAAACGTCAATATTACATAAGACAGTCCCCCCAAAACGCCCGCCCTTCGCCACTTCCTAGTGCTATCGCTGGGAAGAAGTGGGGCGGAACATACTCCCCAGCAGCACAGCTGTCTATTCATTTACACATGACTTTATACAATAGTATGAATACAAGAAAATACAACAACAATGTAATACCAGCAAAGCAAAAAAAAAAAAAAACATTAAAATGGAATAAGTTAAAAGTCATTACTTAAATAAAAGCCCCAGGTATAAAGGGCGTAAAGGGTGGTGGAAAAGGGTTCAAGTAGGTATGAGTGTGCGGGTTCGATTCCAAGTCAGGTAAGTACCAATGTAACTTTTCTAAGGTATATGTACTTTGTACTTTCTAAGTAGTCTGAAAGCGCCAACCCGCGTTGAGCAAATGTGGTGATTACGCTCAATCCCACCCTGTATGAGAGGACACCTGTGCCCAGCAGTGGGACGATAAAAAGGTTGATGTTGATGATGATATAGGGCGTACCAGCAAAAAGACAATTACATGAACTCATATAACGTGTCAGTAAGCTAATTCTAGAGAAAGAGCACAAACATTGTCTTGAGTTAATCAGAGCGATTAAGGTAATCGACGCCAATGTATTACGCAATTAAAATACTGAAACTAAACACTCCCCCCATAAAGGTCATGCTCGTCCCGCCACCAAACATGGGTCTGGCGGAGTGCTGATGGACTCAAGCTCTTACGAAATCCAAAAATATTACATTACCGACGTTAAGTACATTTCAGTTTGAGAGAATCTTGTCAAGGTCTTTAAATACCAGAATGACGAGTGCCAATGTCCTGCCGACCTTGGTGACGGGGCACTGAGTTCGACGGAGTTTCTATTTATGGAGTACTTACTACGTGAGGAAATTCGCGTCCGGTATGTAGGGAAATATGAACGAGTCTGTAACATTGTAAAAAGCAAAAGTAGATATACGTATAACTGCCAGTCCTTCTACACCTGCAGCTTGTGGACTAAGTACACGCAGCGTATATGCACCGCTCTGCGAGTCCAATACATGATATGCAATATAATTATAATATATGATAATGCGTTCAGAGTACTGTTCGGAGTACGGCGCTGCTGCAGCGCTTCAGCAATGTATGCTGAAAAAAGAGTGGATGGTTTCCATGCCATCATGCGAAAGCGCTGTGCATCTCTCATGAAGCGAATGCGGGCTAGCCCGAAGAGTCTTCTGAGTGTGTTCGTGGACCGCTGGGACTCGCCAATGTGGCGGCACTGGATGCGACTACACACTACGGGTGGTCGCGTCCTGGGGTTGGCATAACTTGGCATTTCTGTGCGGTTCCATTTCATTGTGTTGTATTTCTGTTTTGTGTACTAACAACAGATTTATAAGGTTTTATTTGTATTTTGAATTTTTGTATTACTAACATTATATGGACTACGTCTGAAATAAATTATTATTATTATTACAACGTAGCGTGGGACGCCCTTGGGCGAGATGGAGCGACGACATCAAAAAGGTGGCTGGAAGTGGCTGGCGGAGAACTGCTCAGGATCGAGCTTGTTGGCGTGCCATGAAGGAGGCCTATGTCCAGCAGTGGAGGAGTAGAGGCTGATAATGGAGATATACATAAATGTAGGCTCAATATAAATAATACAAATGCACACGTGAATGGCCCCGATGAGTAAACATGATCAATTATTTAGTAAGGTTTTACCATTTTATCATTTACTAGCGACCCATCCTGGCTTCGTACGGGTGCATTGTTGATACTAAATAAACTAGAGGAAAACTGATAATGTCTTTGTATACAAAAGAATAGCGGTCCGGCACGGCCCGCCCCGGCCGGCCGCTACGTCCCGCAATTTTTAAATCTGTAGGTAACATTTTCGAAAATATTTATTTAAATCATATAGATCTATATTAAATCAGCAACATATTTAAGGTATTGAATTGGATAAGGATTAATGCTGTATTGGTTAAAAACGCTTCGAAAAATCTTATCTTATCTCCGGTACTTGTCGTAAGAAGAAAATGACAAAAAAAAAAAATATTGTGGGATATTCATAAGAGATAGATATATACCATTGCGAAATTTTTGTAGACCTTTTTAATGGGTACAAAATTTAGTACATTATTTTGAAAAATCTCGTAGGGTTCAGCCTGCGAGAATCAGTAATTATTTACGACATCACATTAGGAACCTCAAAAATAATAGTATTTCACCATAATTTTATGGATGTTATTATACATATAAACCTTCTTCTTGAATCACTTTATCTATTAAAAAAATCATTAAAAACGTTGCGTAGTTTTAAAGATTTAATCATACAAAGAGACATAGGGAAAGGGAAAGTGACTTTGTTTTATAATATTATTGATGATGATGTACAAACACAAGAAAAAACATTGGATCCGGTGGAGGCGTGCGAAGATGCTTATTGGCCCAGATTTGGTTCGAAACGGTCTCCAAAGCCTGGAGCACAGGCGAAGAGTAGCCGGCCTGTCGGTTTTCTATAGGATGCATTTTGGAGAGTGTGCGAGGGAATTGCATGAATAATTCCCCCATCTCCGTTCCATGATCGGATGACCCGTCGTACGGCGAGTATCGACCCTTATGTTGTTGACACCACTGCGATCCGGACGAAGCGTTTAGCCTCCGCTTTTATACATACATCGAGGGACTGGAACAATATGCCAGCGGCGGTGTTTCCGTCTGACTACAATCTAAGTGTCTTCAAGGCTAAAGTGAATAGGCTCTAATAAACTAGCGCGCTTTACCATCAATGATTGTATCACTGCTTAACATCAGGCTGGATTGCGGCCAAGCACTAATTTCTAATTATATTAAAAAAATAAGAAACCGGACCGGATAAAAGGTAAAGAGGTTATGCTTATTTCATAAGAAATATTTCAGCGTATCTGCATCCTTATAGAACATTGAATGGCTGGCTACTCTACGCCTGTGCTCCAGGCTTTGGAGACCTATACTTAGACTACAGTACTACCCACATAGACTATACCTATACCTAAATATTCTTTATCCTCATGTTTAGTTAAGTACGTCTGTGAAGTTTACGAAAAAAAAAAACTGATATTTCAAGTAAATCTACTATCGATGACGCCCACAAAAAACATCAAATTGATTTAAAAATACACTTTTCTTGTCCGATCTTTTTCGGAGAAACCTAATATTAGGTACTTTGGAATAGGCAACAACAGGAAACTTGTATTTCATATAAATACACTAATCAATCGATGACCTCACAAAAACATGTAATATATCATAACGACATTTATTTTGTAAAAGTTGTTTCTACCTGCGATTGCGTAACAACATAGCGACATTGTGGGTCCATGAGCGTATCCAGGTGGGGGTAGG